>JACRUU010000005.1:12212488-12269988 GCA_030449085.1 Kryptopterus vitreolus | reverse complement strand
TATGGTATTATGTGTAATAAATATAAATATAAATAAATGTATTTGTGCAGCTTTAGTGCTGCAGTTTAACAGCTCAAATCAGTTTCACTCCCCGAAAATACAATGCAGATCATTTATTTATTATTTCAAATGACTTCATGAATTTATTAATGTAATATAACGATTATTTGTGCACGTTTTTTTTATAATGATCTGAAATCCGACCCTGCTGTGTGTTTTTGTGGACACACCTTCCCCCACACACACACACACACACACACACACACACACACACACTCCCCCCACAAAAACCGAGGAAGGAACACTATTTAGTCTGTAACTATAATCACAAGTCAAGTTAAAATGACTTATAATAAACACTTTACGACTTTTTAAATAAAACTTCATGATGTGGTGGAAAGCGAGTGAGTTTATAATGCTTTATAAAGCTCCCACCTGAGCGCAGTGGAGGAATCCGGTTTATTAACAATCCTAACATCAGCACACATCTGCTTTTTGTACGCGATCGCTGTCTGACGTGACGTATAAACACGCCGAATATAATAAAATAATATATTAATGTTCATTTATTTGCTTATAAAAGTAGTTTTGATGACATTAATAAGGTTGAGATCAGGAATTCTGATTTAACTTTAATATACATTTCTTCCGTCTGATTCGAACCCAAACTGTTTAAATATCAGAGTCAGTATGTAATAATATGGAGAATAATATTTATTTAAGCCCAAAAATGCAGGTTTTGAATGCGTTTACACTCGGATGGAACGCATTATATCTGATTACAGCTGCTGCTATTGAACTTCTTGCGGTTTGGGAGGAAACGCAGGACGTTTTACACACTAATATTATAGAAATAATAGACAATAAATATACAGTGCGGTTTTTACGTCTGAGACGCTTTTTTTCAACGTTCTTTTCTAAAATAATACATTTTTTATGATGTTAAATTTCAGTAAAACGAGTGGAAAATAGCATGTTTTATATTTATATTTGTACAAAGTTCTTTTACTTTGTCAATATGCAAATAATAATAATAATAATAAATAATGCACAAAGAGGATTCAAAATATAACATTTTCTATAACGACGTTATAATTCTAAAACTTCATTATTCACAGGTATTCAGTGTCAGAAACACACTGCGAATATCACATTTAAATATACAATAAATATATGACAGTATTTCTGACAAGTGCAATTTAAAGAAACAGTGATATTAATAGTAGATTAATTATTATAAATCTATTTTTTTTTAAAAAGACTGTTTAAACTCAGTATTTTCCTCCTGTAATGAGAAAACTGTAGTGGTGCAGTAACATCATCATCATCATCATCATCATCATCATCGTCGTCTTCGTCGTCCCAAAACCCAAAAACTTTTCTGACTACATGATGTCATTTGGCGAAAGTTATTGCGCGGAAACTCCAGAAGTGGGAGGAAAAAGTGGAAAAGGGTTTCCAAGCGAACAGCGGGAATTTGGAGAAAGCGAATGACTTGGGAACGCGAGTGATTTCCAGGAGAGAGGTTTAGTTTGCGCGTGCAGGAGAAGGAAGTGTGCGTGAGAGCGCGAGGAATCGGGAATGAAAGCGTTCGACTTCGGGCACTAAAATAGCACCATATGTTTCTCCCGATGAAATCCGCGGAATGCTGATGTGCCGTAGCCGAGATTCACGCCGACTCCTTCTGGCTCTTTACAAAGCGACCGCTTTTTACCACAGCGTTCCAAAAAAACTAAAAGAATCGCCAGCAGACGCAAATCCGACACTTTCCAACGTTTACTGACGTCCAGTAAACAACAACAAACACAAATCGGATTCTACAAATACAATCTTTATTAAATATCATCACCTGTAATAAAGTGCTATTAATAACTCATACCTAGAAAAATCAACCAATTCATTAATAAATAAATATTATTCAAATATGTGTGACTGAATAAGTTTATTATTTATACATGTAGTAAATAAAGTGAACAGTTTAATATTCGTCTAATAAAAAGCCACTTCAATCGGAACTCCTGCACACAATCAGCCAATCACGTGGCAGCAGCGAGATGTGTGGGATTCACCACGCAGGTGACGAGATTCCGGTCACGGATCGATGCGGACGGGAAAAACAGAAAACATGAGGTGAATGAAGGACGGAGGGAGGAGGTTCAGACTGCGGTGATCTTACAGGAAAAGTGCGTCGCGTTCTGTGGATCTGCATTCGGCGTTTCACTCCGTAAACAATAAACAAGGATCATGAGAAAGATCTGCATCTGTAGGATGATAAAACGGGAAAATCGCACGCCTGAGCCGAGCTACAGGTGTTCCTAATAAACTGACCGCGAGTTTATCATCCCGTTTATCGCCTTCATATTCCACAAAATATTCCGCATGTGTGCAGTGAAAACCGCCTTCTTTTCTGGGAAACAAGAGTTTTTACAGCAGAATTTGAGAAAACAAAGACACGCTCTGATTTAGTTAAAAACGAAACTCCGCCCCCTTTCCCTCCACCTCCCCTCCCCCTCCTTCCCCCTCCCCACCACCAGCACCACCACCAGCACCACCACCATCTCCAGCCACAGAGCAAATCCGCCTGGTCCAGGAGCCAATCTCGTGTCGAACACCTCCGCTCGACAGAGGTGGCTCCCGGCGTTCCCGGCGTTCCCGGCGTTCCCGAGCTCAGAGCGTGTGAATTACTTTGGGATTTGGGCAGAACCAGGTTAAAGGGCAGGGAGAGAAAAAGTGGTCTTCAAGCAGAACCTTCTACCACGATCCAAACTGACTCGCACATGTTGATCTTAACACCTGTCTACTAAACACCCAACACATCCTCTGGGAGAGAGAGAGAGAGAGAGAGAGAGAGGGAGGGAGAAGGAGAGTGAGAGAGAGAGAAACAGAGACAGACAGACAGACAGTGAGAGAGAGAAGGGAGAGAGAGGGTGAGAGAGAGAGAGAGAGGGTGAGAGAGAGAGAGAGAGAGAGAGAGAGAGGGTGAGAGAGAGACAGAGAGACGAGAGAGAGAGAGAGACAGGAGAGAGGAGAGAGAGGAGGGTGAGAGAGAGAGAGGGAGAGGAGAGGAGAGAGAGGAGAGAGAGGAGAGAGAGGAGAGAGAGAGGAGAGAGAGGTGAGAGAGAGAGAGACAGGAAGAGAGTGAGAAGGAAAGAAAGGGTGAGAGAGAGAGAGAGGGTGAGAGAGAGAGAGGAAGAGAGAGAGAAGGAGAGAGAGAGAGACAGAGGTAAATCTCTCCTTCACTGCTTTCTCAATAAGAGAATATTATGAAATAAACACAACTCTGAGATTCTCCACACGTTTAATATAAATATACACAAGTCCGTCTCTTTTTCTATTTCCGAATAGAAAACACAATAATGTCCTCTACACAATAATGTCCTCTACACAATAATGTCCTCTACACAATAATTAGTCCTCTACACAATAATATTCCTCTACACAATAATGTCCTCTACACAATAATATTCTCGCAATAATATTCTCTACACAATAATGTCCTCTACACAATAATATTCTCTACACAATAATGTCCTCTACACAATTCTCTACACAATAATGTCCTCTACACAATTCTCTACCGCAATAATATTCTCTACACAATAATGTCCTCTACACAATAATGTCCTCTACACAATAATATTCTCTACACAATAATGTCCTCTACACAATAATATTCTCTACACAATATTCTCTACACAATAATATTCTCTACACAATAATGTCCTCTACACAATAATATTCTCTACACAATAATGTCCTCTACACAATAATATTCTCTACACAATAATGTCCTCTACACAATAATATTCTCTACACAATAATGTCCTCTACACAATAATGTCCTCTACACAATAATATTCTCTACACAATAATATTCTCGCAATAATATTCTCTACACAATAATGTCCTCTACACAATACACAATGTCCTCTACACAATAATGTCCTCTACACAATAACAATTCTCGCAATAATATTCTCTACACAATAATGTCCTCTACACAATAATATTCTCTACACAATAATGTCCTCTACACAGTAATATTCTCTACACAATAATGTCCTCTACACAATAATATTCTCTACACAATAATGTCCTCTACACATAATATTCTCTACACAATAATGTCCTCTACACAGTAATATTCTCTACACAATAATGTCCTCTACACAATAATATTCTCTACACAATAATGTCCTCTACACAGTAATATTCTCTACACAATAATGTCCTCTACACATAAGTCCTCTAATATTCTCTACACAATAATGTCCTCTACACAGTCCTCTACACAATATTCTCTACACAATAATGTCCTCTCAATAATATTCTCTACACAATAATGTCCTCTACACAATAATGTCCTCTACACATAAGTAATATTCTCTACACAATAATGTCCTCTACACAATAATGTCCTCTAATATTCTCTACACAATAATGTCCTCTACACAGTAATATTCGTACACATTTGTCTCAAACTTTAAAACACTATTATTTCATAAATGGATCCACGGAATGAATAAGTGCAGATTTATTCCGGGCCTTTCGAGGTTAAACTACGCTTTTGGTACAAATCAAAATGGGGATGAAAGACGGAGGGGAGAACGGAGGGGTAGGATGGAGGGGGGTGGAGTTCGGGGGAACGGGGGGGGACGGGGGGGGGGGGCGCGCCTCTCCATTCTGCCCCGATGGCGTCGCCACGGCAGCTGCGGGGAAATCTCCATGGCAACTCCCACCTGGGGAGCACTTGTTAACATGAAAGCGGCTTTGGCCTGTATAGAGCTCAACAGGTTTGGGGAGGAAGAAAACGGAGGGAAGGAGAGAAAGATGCCGGCTATCAATCCATGTGCAATTTGTCATCAGCTTTTCTGCTTTTCTCATACAGCACTCGCTCTCAAGGGCCTTTACTCTCTCAACCCCCCCCCCCCCCCCACACACACACACACACACTTTTTTTTTTCCCCTACCGAAGGGAAGAGGGGCTTCAGGTCAGACAAAGTAAAAATACAGGAAGGACCTAAAAAAAAAAGAAGGTAAAAAACTAAAAATGCATCAGAGAACAAAAAAATTAAAAAATAAAACCCCAAAAAAAAACGAGATTTGGAGAAAAAGCGGCGTGTTAAACTCGTCCGCAGCGCATAATTCCATGAAAAGTCTGAGGGTTCGATACAGGAATTGAATGGTTTAAGTAATGACCGAGATGGAGAGATTTTCAATTTCCAACTGAAATGTGGAGGTGATTATTTTTCCTTTTGAAGACGCCGTAATGGAGCAGGCTGGAATATATTCCTGCAATCTCCAGTAGAACTACATTAATGCTAAGATACTCTTCCATCTCCTAAATCTATCTCATTTGGCCCGGCTGTATAAAAAAAAGCGGAGTGATGGTTGGGGTTTGGATGGGGGTGATGGGGTGATGGGGTGGGGTGGGGGTTGAGAGCAGGTCCCCGAGTCCCTGATGGCAATTCGTCCACTTCATTGCTTTCAATATCAATTATAGAAAATGAGAGTTAAGTCACGGGAGTCGGGGAAAGGCTTTTCTCGCTCCGGCCGTTATTCCCATCATTCCGGCCCTGTGCGAGTCCACCGGCGAAAATCCACACGCAGGGATTTGCTGAGGCGGAGACGAGCTTCTGGCTTTTATTTATTCAATCGCGGCGCCGTGATTGCGAAGGCTGACGGCGTTACACGACGCGTTCCTCCTCCGCCCGAGCCCTCGGTATTCCGCACCACAGGTGGAGGTGAAACTTACAAAGCTGTTAACTTCACCTTTCAGCTTCTGTCCAAACTCGACCTCGGGGGCGAAAAGACGAGGATTTTATTCCAGAGTTTAAATAAAAAGTTTGGTGGGGTGAAGTCAGGACGACAGGACGTCAGGACGACAGTACGTCAGGACATCAGGACGACAGGACGACAGGACGACAGGACGTCAGGACGTCAGGACGACAGGACGTCAGGACGTCAGGACATCAGGACTGAAGAGGATTTACATTTCAAATGCAATCCGGCTTTAATACTGAAACCTCCTCCTCATCAACCTCTTCCTCCACCTCTTCTTCCTCATACCTCCTCATCATCAACCTCCTCCCCAAACTCTTCCTCAACCTCCTCCACCCACCTCCTCCTCCTCCTCCTCCATCTCCTCGTCCTCCACCTCTCTAACCTCCTTCTTCTCCCTAACCTCCTCAACCTCCTCCTACTCAACCTCCTCCACCTCCACAATTTATCACCTTCACAACCGCACCCTGAAGTTCACACCATTCCAAGCCGCTTCATTCCAGCCACATTTTTATATAATAATAATAATAATAATAAATGGTGATAAACTCTTCATTAATAAAGAGAGAATGCAGTAGAATTATAGCAGCTATAAACAGTTATTTGTGCTTTTGTTTCCCCAAATAATAAACAATCTGCTCCTGAAAAACACACTTTCACGTGGTTTACTGAGGATTAGATCGGATAATGTTCAGAATCGGGTTTACGCTCGGACTTTGGATCAGCTGCTGGGATGAGATCTGATGGACAGCTGGCAGGAGATCCTGTTACACCAAAGCAAGCTTCCGAACCAATCCCAATCAAGATTCCCTAATAACATATGTGCAAATGTGACTAATTAAAACAGTGATGATTGAGATGTTTAGTCTTTCACACCATCAACCATGCAAAACACACACACACACACACACACACACACACACACACACACACACAGAGAGCGAGAGAAATGTTGTTAAAAGGACTCCTTTTCCTCCCGGCTCTGGTCCGTGTGTGTACGCTCCGGTTCCCTCCTGCAGCTATAATATTATATTATTAAAACTTATAGCGGCAATAAAACACATGCACGATTTTTTTGCTAAATCTGACTTATGTTTCAATAACCTGCGCTATAACCTTCGCTTCGGGAAAAACAAAAAAAAACAATATGAAACCCATATAACATCAGCACGGAGCACGGCAGCGGCGACGTCACCCTAAATCATCACCATAAAAAAAGATCTGCTGGAGAATAAATCACCCACACTAAATGACAAGGAACGACGTGGAGGAGGAAAAGGACGGAGTTGTGGAAGATTCCGGGGCTGAAGGATCATCGATCGGGTCTTTCAGGAGCTGCTGGGTTTCAGCCTCGTCTCTCAGTCCGTTTAATGACCTTTTTCAGTCCGAGTCGGCCGATGCAACGTCTGCAAATAGCTTTAATTAAAGGAGAGGAACGGCGTTTCCTACTCGCGGCCTGGTGAACTGCTTACGCTCGCTCTGGTCAGGAAGTAATCGAGCGGAGTAATCAGGTAAACTCCGAGCCGATGTTTTATTCCCTCTCTGGATTTGTTTACACCACAGCGCTAAATGGGAATATTTAAAACGCTGTGGTTTTGAGCACTTTTAGAACTCCTGCAGCAGGAAGTGATTCACTGGAGGAGTTCTAAACAAAATGATATTCTGGAGATCCTGACGCGTTTCCTGATGTCGTTCCAGAGCGCGCTGCGTTCCCCGTGTCCCGATTCCGACCAGCATCGGGAAAAAAGGAACCGCTTGAAATGAACGAAACGTCAAATAAATAATCGCTGTGTTACAAATAAATACGAGTAACCATCAATTCACAAAACCATTCCATTTATTTATTTATTTATTTTTGTGCCCATCGTCCAGATTTCCCAAAATCTTCCTGCCTCCTTTTCATTTTCACTCGGAGCGCCGTATTCGCCCAAGCATTTCCATAATCTCCATTAACCACTTCAAATGGACCCTTTAAGAGCACTCCAATTTGCATAATCCCATTAAGTCTGTGGTTACTGCGCTGCCTTTTACCACAATCCTGCACAACATTCCATATCACAATCAGAAAAAGAACAGGAACGGGATTTCTGTCCAGCCAGGATGTGATGCGTTTGTGACCTTCCAGAGAGCAGCGTTCCGGTCCCTGTTCCCTTCCGTACGCGGAATCCGCCGCGTTTGGTTCCAGCGTTCGATCTCGGAGGAAGGAAGAAGTTTTAGGTAGAAGTTTGCGTAATAAAAAAAAAAAAATATCAACATGCGCTAAAGTTCTCTGTTATAATACACCTTTATTTACCTCGCCGGATAATTAGCCGCTCCTTCATGACTTTTATTAGCAGCGTAGCGGCGACGGAGAGGAAACGCGGCCCTGTGGGTCGCCCCCCTGTCGCGACACATTATCATTTAGGCCCAATTACGCTCTAGTTAATGAAGTATAAATTGGATTGCTGTTGCTGCTGCGGCTCGAGCTGGAGTTTGTGTTGGAAAGTGCGCTTAATAACGCTGATGAAAAGTAATAAAAGCAAGGAAACGTGCTCAAAGCTGCACCGTGCAGGAAGACCTTCCAGCAACTTAATTACACATGCAGTGATGACGCTTAGCCAAGGAATACAGTATATATATATAGAATATATATATATATATATATATATATATATATATATATATATAATATATATATATATATTTTATATATATATATTTTTTTATATATATTTATATATATTTATATATATATTTAAAAACAAGATTCATTCAGATTGCATTATTGAGGAGATTGTAGGATGATCTTATGATAGATTATGGTGTGATTATGGTGTGATGATAGATTATTGATAGATTATGATAGATTATTGTAGATTATGGTGTGATTATGGTGTGATTGATAGATTATGATAGATTGATAGATTATGATAGATTATATGATAGATTATGGTGTGATTATGGTGTGATTGATAGATTATTGATAGATTATGATAGATTCATGGTGTGATGATAGATTATGGTGTGATTATGATAGATTTGATAGATTATGGATATGTGATTATCGCTTCTGCTCCCTTCTGGTGTGCTGCTCGCTTTACATGGTGAGCTTCTGGCTTCTGCTGCTTCTGGTGTTCTAATCTATGTCCTTATGCTGCTTCTTGATAGATTGTGATTCATTCATTTGGAAGAAAACAAAGAAAATCCCCTCAAACACTGGTCACTCCCAGAGAGACAGTAATCCAGTAGTTCAAATATATTAAAGAATAGTTTTGTAGATTTCATTTTATTTTTCCTAGTCTATACCAAGTCTAAATATTTATATATTTTATATACATTTTGAAAGAAATATATAATATATTATGAAATATATGTTATATTTTTTTAAAGTTTTTTTAAAGATTTTACCCCATATCTATTTAAATATCAATATCTTACTACCTATAGTATCTATATCTCTCTATATCCTATCTCTATCATATATATCTATATATAGATCTATCTCCCCTAATAGCAGAGAACTGACTCCACCCCCTGGTCTACTGGTTCTATAGAAAGCATTATTTCACCATATTTATTAGTAATTACAAAATTCTCTCTCTATCGAAGTACCAAATTGGTAGTTGTTTGAAAGTGGGCGGAGTGTACATTACTCTTCTCCTGTCAATCACCGCTACAGGAACCAATCAGCAGCATCCGAGCATCCGCGAGTGTGGATAGTGATTTTGTGAATAGTGGGATCGTGTGTTAGCCTGTCATCCTGGCTGGTTATGAGCGGAGAGACGGAGCGGGAGGGATTCGGGACACGGATATTATACAGGACAGACAGAAATAAGCAGAGTGTCGGGAAAAAGGTCAGGAAAATATATTTAATACTGAACGAGGAACATGATGTCAGAAATTCGATGGAAAAAGTTAACATGCATCATATAATTCTCACACACACACACACACACACACACACACACACACACACACACAGTACAAAGTGTGATAAATGAGAGGAGCAGTGCTGCACCTGTACACTAACAGGATGTGAGGAAACGTATCAGAAAGTTGATATTGCGAGGGATAAAATGCTGCACAGGACATCGGGGGGGGGGGCTTGGGGGAGTGGATGATTTTTTTTTTCTTCCCCTTCATTTTCTTCTTCTTCTTCTTTTCTTTAATAGTGCGGCTCCTCGGCCAATCAATAAGCAATCTGTTAGGGTTTTAGCCGGAGAAAATGCTCTTAATAAAGACTCCCCTTGGGCGCCACTGAGAGCATCAGAGAAACCGGAGCAACAACAGGAGGCCACCGCGGGGACGGACAGATACCTGTGTAACCCACGCAGGTCAGACCCGCCCCGGCCGGGCCGCCGCCTACCAGGACGATCGCTCACACCGGATTCCTGGCCAACGCCTGCGATGGAATGTCCTTAGGTCTGGGATCGGATTACGGATTCCCAACACCCCTCTGACACGCAGCCACGGCCCCTCGCGCCGGAAAAAGCAGGAAGGATAATGACGCACGCACACTGTACACACGCAAGCGTTCACTACAACCCGCACTAATCATCTGCCCAGATCCGGGACGTTCCGGAGGAATAGAAAAAGAAAAAGAAAAAAGAAAGAAAGAAAAATTCAATATCAGGTGATAAAATGTTCAATATTCCAAAAAAGACGTATTTAAAGATGTAAGAACATTTTTTAATAGCTTTCGTTTGATATTTATTTTACTTGTATGTTATATTTTATTATATTTCCAATTTTTATATAAAATGATAATAATAATAATAAGCAGCCAATCAGCAGCATTTATGACACTTATTAAATCCCCCCCTCCCTCCCTCAGGGGCCCAATCAGGAGCCTCGAGAAACTGAACCTGCAGCATGAAAGAGAGATCTTTATTCTTCACGCAGAACAACGACTTCATGAAGTTTTCGCTGAACAGCACAAAAACACTGGATACATAAATACCAGGGCCACAAAAATGACACAACAATTCAACACGGACCTCGAGCGCTTTACTGCGGCGCTCCGAGTCGAAGCGAGCAACCAATTAAAGACGAGGTGAAGGCCTGAGGCAGTTCTAATACTCTCCATCTCGCCTGTCTGTGCAGACTGAGTGCTACTTAGCAGAGTGCTACGAGAGCGTTTTCTTCTGAACAGGCAGGAGCGAGCAGGCACACTGCCCTCCTGAGAGGCACAGATTAAGGGCAGCATTAACGAGCATGCTGCTGTGTGCCAGCGCGACCCGCCCTGCTGATGGAGGAGCCGGCACCATTAAACAACGCGAAACCCGACACGGACGCGAACGCAGAAAGACGAATACGCGCTACGGCACGCGCTCCAACACACGACCGGCGTTTTTTTTTTGTTTTTTTTTTTTACGAGCTTGATTTTCATTTGGGAATCGATAGACATGGTGCAGAGCGGATATTACGGGAACACTGATACGGCTTTTGCCGAGCGGCTCATTGCTACCTGCGTATACATTTCAAGTAAACTCGTGTTCCCATGACACATAATCCATACATGATGGACTCACAGTGCATTCTTCTTTAACCGCCACATTAGATACAAGTAAGTCTGATAGACTGGGCTTTTGAAGTGATCCGAGTGGCTCGCTGCAGTTTTAGTGGTCGGCCAGTGCACGAACACACACACACACACACACACACACACACACACACACACACACACACACACACACACACCATCCAAAGCTGTTCGAGCTGATCAGCCATGCAAACCGGCTCAGCTAACAAGTCATAGTTCCTTTGAATGAAAGAGCATTTTGCTCCCTTCGCCGTGACCCTCGCACCAGAGACCCTCGCACCAGAGACCCTCGCACCAGAGACCCTCGCACCCGTGTCCCTGCTTTAATTACACGAGAGTCTGAACCTCACGAACACACACACTCCACCAGCAGGTCCACTTTCTGTTAATTGCGACTCCAACAGGGATGACGGAGTAAGTAAGAAAGGGGATGGGGTTTTCGGGGGGGGGGGGGGGGGGGGGGTGGGGGGGGGGGGGGGGGGGGGGGGGTTGGGGGTTTGTTGGACTGCTGTTCCTGGACCACCGAAATCCTTTTAGCTTAAGCTAATGTGGCAGAAAAGACTCTTCCAGTGGAGTCTCTCTCGGTCACTTTAATCCCTGTATGTGAAGCGACAAAGAGTTCAGTCGCCTGGTGCTTCCGAGGATTCCCTAATTGCCCATTCCGCAGTCAGATTACAGCCGGTCACTGCCATTTCCACCTGTAGGAACACCGGCTAGGCCAGAATAAATATGGCTAATCTGCTTATTAAGCAAAGCGAGTTTCATCACATAAAGCAAGCAAGCGATTTACGCCGCACTCGTATCACCGGCAACGATACACAAAACCGCAAACGCTCCTTCATGCTAATCTTAAAATCCACCCGCAGGCTAATCCAAGCGTTTCAGCCTTTCCTGTCCTCTCGCCACGCCTTTCCATTCTAGCAGTTTTCCACTTGGGTACAGCTGTCCTCCAGTCTCCCTAAACCATCTCTGTTACCCGCTGATGGGTGTTGGCTCCGGAAAGCTCTTTCCATGGATAGTTCATCATAAGGAAAGCCATAAAAAAAGGCACATCTTGAGAAGTCCTTTGCTTTAGGTGTGGTTATGAATGCTGATAATGAGCCGTGAAATTCTTCCCTGTCCCGTGTAGACGCTGAGATAGCAGACAGTGGCTTTTTCAGGGAGGGAAAAAAAAATAAAACGCTAAGTGCTTGGACACCTGGTGAGCAAAGTAGTTACCCAGACAGCTGCCAAAAGCTTTTGGAAAAGAAAAAAATAAATAAAATATATATATATATATATATATATATATATATACACACACACACACACACACCAACACGCGTGACTATTAAACAACATGTAAGGCTGAGAGGCTATTTTCTGTGCATGCTGGTAATTGTGTGCACCGAGGTATACTTTATGGACGACTCCAACTGGGCTCCGAGACTCACAAATGTCATGCTTACGGCATGCGCGTGATTATTTGTCTACGAACAGATACGAGAAAGAACATCCAGAGGACGCAGCACACCCGCCCGCGTGAAAACACATGTTCAGGATTTTCTGAAATCTGAAATCTTTTTTCGAGGATTGACGACGGAACCGAATTTCTCCCAGGAACAAATACGAAGCCCTTTTTTTTTCCAGTCCAGACCAACCATTCACTCCCATGGAGACCAACAAAGCTCACCAAGGAACCGTAAAGCCTTCTGGAGGAGTTTGTCCTTTCAAGAGTAAATCCTGGAATTAAAGATATTCTTCTATACGGCCTTTTTCTCTTCAAACTCTTAAAAGACTTCAATCCTCCTTTTAGCCATTGACTCTTTTCAGCCCGAATGTAAACGGCTATTTTAATGAACTACAACACACTTTCCAACACGGATACTCAGGCTTCCCAGAATTTGGTTTATGTTTAGTATTATATATATATATATATATATATATATATATATATATATATATATATATATATATATATATATATATACCCGTCAATCATTTCAAATATTTAATGGTGATTAATCACAACTTAATCACACATGTATCCGTTGTAAATGCACATTGTTTTATTCTCTAATTAACATGCACATGGATGCAAATTCATGCAAATGTATGATTATTATTAGTGAAACCAAACTCTACATGAAGACTAAATATTCTTGTAAATGTTTGTTGTAAACACTTGTTTCCGCACGGACGCTTTTAACTGCGAGTCATGATGGATTTTGGTGTTCGATTTGAGTCTCAGAAACACTAATGTTTATTGATTACAAATTATTTTTTACGTTTATTATTTTGTTATTTATTTATTATTATTTATTGTGAATAAACGTGTTGCATGGAACTTTTTTATTTAAATTGTATTTTATATTTATTATTTTTTTTATTGAAAGGGTAAATATATATATATATAAACAAACACGCACACAAACACACACACAAACACACACACACACACACACACACACACTTGTCCTATACCTGTATATATTGTGGAAATAGTTGCACTACTACAGTAAGAATATCTGTGGAGCACGAAATCCCAGGGTGGAAATGATTTCATGTTACATTTTGAACAATTTAATGCCAAAATATTTGTTTTAAAATCAAATCAAGACAAATACATGAAAAATCACAGCTCTGTTATTATTATTATTATTATTATTATTTCACCAAAGGATCTTGATGGCACTCTGGCGTTGGTGCTTCTCCGACGTTCCTGCACGTATCTGAAGCACTTCTTTGTTTTTTATGGCCCATAATTTGTCTTTACAGTGGGATGAACAAGAAAAGGGCTTCTCTAATCCTATTAGTGCAGCACCTGAGCTGGAATGGCTAATCCTGTTTAAACTCACTACCCAAACTCTATAATCCCTCCCATATCCAGATGTTCACCATCACCCAGAGGTGAGAGGGCAGTTTATCATCATCACAGGGTGACCTGTAGCAGCGGTCCGGTGTGGGATTAACCTCGACCCCGGCTCCGTGTCCTGCTGCTGCGCCGGTGTTACGGTTCGGTTTGAGAATGAGGAAACACACACACACACACACACACACACACACACACACACACACGAGGAAGGAGAGAAGCTTGTGCAAGTTGTGTGTGTGTGTGTGTTTTTTTTTTTTTTTTTTTGGATCGCATGTTCTGCTGGAGAATCTGAAAAGTATCATATTCGCTGGAATATTCGACATTCCGTGTCAGTTGCTGGATAGAGTTTGGCATCGAGGGCTAAATTTAGATTCTGCTGTGTTTTCCGCAGGTGAAATGGATTTGGGGTTTTTTTCTCCTCTGTATCTGTAGCACTCAGAAATAACACTTAGCGTTCCCGGCCGCCGCAAAAGCGTGAGCGCGGATCAATCCGTAATCTCGCATGTCAAACATTTGTCAAACGTGACGCGCGCTACACGAGCGCTTCAAAGCGGCGTAATGATGCGACCTGCGCTTTTTACATCAACGACATCAAATACACCAGAAAAATCTATCAGTAATATACAGAGGAATCCTGATCACACTAATCACACTGATCTCACTACAGCTGATCACTTTCACATGCGCTTCCTCATAAAACTCTTCCCACAACCATCACAATCCGGATTTCCTTTCACTGGGAATAAGATTCCCAAACAGCGTTCCGACATCAGGATTTTTCCTGCACACAAAGACGTGAATCCTGAACTCCGCCGAAATAAACAATAACATGAGGAATAAATCTGTAATGAGAACGAGTAAATAATATCTAAAAATATATTAATATATAATAAATCTAAAAATTCTAATTTCGATAAAAAATGATAGATTATATTTTTATATCAATTAGAATTAAAGGCCACTTAAATTAACTTAAACAGACGACACTTTAATGACGATTTTTCACAATACAATTAAGTGCACTTTTTAATAATGCAATTTATTTTAATTCATTTCGATTCATTTTACTTTAACATGAACCTGAAATCATTGTTTTTACAGACGTGCACTTGTTTCTTGTTAGTAAATAATACATTAAAGCACATAAACAATAACTGATTTTAATTTCAACTTAAGTATGATGTCCAAAATGATTTAATGTGCTATAAATGTGTTTAGTCACAATACATTTAATTAACATTAACTGACATTAAAGTATATTTTATTTTGCATTAATTGCTTGGCAGTCACTGAGCCGTGCACTTTAACTGTGATTTTATCTTTATCACTTTAATTGTGATATAATTAATGAATGAAAGTTGTGACTGAAATGCTCGATTCATTGCATTTAATATAAATGTAATCTGTGATATATTTAAAATGAATTAAACGAAACATTGCTATTAATTCCTACTTGTGTTCTTATGAAGTGTATTATTAGCACGTTATAAACGTCTGATGAAGAGACGCGGAAACACGACAGTAAACAGGGATTTAAATGACATCGGTGATGTTTTGGAGTTCATTTTGTTTCCTGTTATAAAATGTTTACTCGATATTTACAGTAAAGAAACGGAACGTCAGCGCTTTTGAATCCGTCGGAAAGTTTCCTGTTTTCCTGCTGATGTTTTGTCTTCAAGCAAACGGTTTCTAATAGCTGTTGTTTATTAATAAATAAATAGTAATTGTAAGAGGAATGAGTCTCTCCGGGTCGTACGCTATGAGAACCTTCTTCTGTAAAGTGAGACGTGTTTTTTATAGCGAGTTTCATGTCATGATGTTCTGGTTTACTGTTAAATATAAATGAATTAGATTTTTCCCCCTTACTTTACACACACACACACACACACACACACTTTTCCGACGTGTGTACTTTATTTCCTCCTTAAACGCCGCCGTTCCTTTGTTTTTCGCTGGAGTTTGCGTTTTTATGAAAACGCTTCTCATTAATCGTGTTGGTCTCCATGTAGCCGTAACTGCTCTGTTGTTGTAAAGTAACGTCGGAAATACCGCCTGTGAAACGACGCCACTGACAGCATTTACATTTCACTTTCTCGTCTCGCTAAGCGTTCCGGTTTCTCGGTCTGAAGCGAGTCTGAAACGTGCGCGGCTTCACGCCGGGGTTCTGATGGCCGGAATGTTGCGCGTACGCATTCAGGGTGAGTTATGGAGCATTTCTGCTCCTAACAAGCGTTTCCGAGTCAACACAGCATCGTGTCCCCCAGTGCAAGTTCACAAATTGTTCTGTTATATTACTGTATTAGATGACTGCCTGGCGTTAGCGCTGACGTTCTGCTCCCGGGATCTTTTCCCGAGCAGGAGTTTTATAAAGCAGGACGATGAGAAATCAAGCTGCTTTCAGATCCTGAACTTTTACGGCAAATACGGAGAAAATAAACGCTAATAAAAAGTTTTGATGCAGCTTTTCTGCTGGTTTCAGGAAATCACTCACAACATACGAGTCACTACACGATGTATTCCCAGACCTACGCAGGACGTTCTTAAACGTGACTTATGACACTCGTCCATTTTTCCCACGTTCCCGCAGCCACCTGATCAAACACGGCCCAGACGCAGCCCAGACACGACCACAGACAGACCAGACACGGACCACAGACGGACCAGACACAGCCACGACGCGGCCCAGACACGGCCCTTCACCGATAAGATTCATTTCCAATAACATTTCCATACCTCACACTCGAAACCAAGAGCAGATGTTTTGATGTTTTTCCCGACACCAGGACACTAATTACGACACATCAGAACACAAAGTCCAGTGAGAAGTGAGATTACAGGAGGCGGAGCTTAATCAAACCTTTCCTAATCCTTCTACTGTAACGTCCACATGACGTCGGTCCGAGTTTCCCCGCTGTGAGTAACTGAACCTCTAAACCCTGAACACACTTCTGTTCCACACAATGTTTTCTGTTTTCTGCACCACAGACAGGAGAGAGAGAGAGAGAGACAGAGAGAGAGAGACAGAGAGAGAGAGAGAGAGAGAGAGAGAGAGAGAGAGAGAGAGGAGAGAGAGGAGAGAGAGGAGAGAGAGAGAGAGCTGTACGGGTATATGAGGGAGGTTCCTCTGTTCCAGGAGATTTTTGAACTTGTGTGTATGTATGTGTGTGTGTTTGTGTGTGTGTGTGTGTGTGTGTGTGTGTGTGTGTGTGTGTGTGTGTGTGTGTGTGTGTGTGTGTGTGTGTGTGTGTGAGATTTTGTACCTGATGACGGCATGAATGATTAGAGATATAAAAGCGAGTGTTTATTCCTCCATCATGTTACGGTGTGATGGTGTGATGATATGATTGTGTGATTGTGTGATTGTGTGATGGTGTGTGTGTGATGGTGTGTGTGTGAGATGGTGTGTGATGGTGATGATGGTGTGTGTGTGTGTGTGATGGTGATGTGTGATGTGTGTGTGTGTGTGTGTGATGGTGATGGTGTGTGTGATGGTGATGATGGTGTGTGTGATGGTGAGATGGTGTGTGATGGTGAGATGGTGTGTGTGATGGTGAGATGGTGAGATGGTGAGATGGTGGTGGTGTGTGATGTGTGTGAGGAGAGGTGTGAATGTGTGTGTGTGTGTGTGTGATGGTGAGATGGTGTGTGTGATGGTGAGATGGGGTGTTTAATGGGGGGTGTGATGGGGGTGTGATGATGAGATGGTGTGTGATGGTGTGTGTGTGTGTGATGGTGGTGATGGTGATGGTGGATGGGGGGTGGGGGTGGGCCGGGGGAGGGTGGAGATGGGGGTGGTGTGGTGTGTGTGTGTGTGTGGTGTGTGATGTGTGTGTGTGTGTGTGTGTGATGGTGTGTGATGTGTGAGTGATGATGTGTGTGTGTGTGATGGGGTGCAGTGGTGTGTGTGTGTGTGTGTGGGATGGTGTGTGATGGTGTGAGATGGTGTGTGTGGGTGATGGTGGGTGTGGATGGGGTGTTTGGTGATGGTGTGGAGGGGTGTGGTGTGTGTGTGTGTGTGATGGTGAGATGGTATGTGATAATGTGTGTGATGTGTGTGTGGTGATGTGTGAGATGGTGAGATGGTGTGTGTGTGTGTGTGTGTGTGTGATGGTGATTGTGTTTGATGGTGTGATGTGTGTGTGTGATGTGATGGTGTGTGTGTGTGATGGTGTGTGTGTGTGTTGTGATGGTGTGATGTGTGTGTGGTGTGTGTGGTGTGTGTGTGATGGTGATGTGTGTGTGTGTGATGGTGTATGAATGTGAGATGGTGTGTGTGTGTGTGTGTGTGTGTGTGACGGTGTGTGATTGTGTGCAGGAGCAGCAGCGTGTTTACGTGTTGGAAACACAATCAGATAACTGTTCAGAAATGTTCAATAATCGGATGCACTTAAGTGATTTGATAAGGAGAAGTCACGAGGGTCACGAGGGTCACGGGGGGGGGGGTTGTGGGGGGGGTGTGGGGGTGGGGGAGGGAGCAGAACGTCAGACTTTGGCTGTAATCAGATTGCGAGTATCAGCTATTAGTGTAATGACATTTTGCAGCAGTAAGGTGGCAGCGACGCCATTTTTCTTTCTTTTCAATCACGCGATCGAGTAAAGCTGCGGAGGCGGAGCCGAGTGTCAACGCTCCACTGTTCTAACCCAATAAAAACATCTCCGGGGAGCGCGGACGGAGGGAATTAATCAGTCACAGAGGGAGATTAATAAACTTTCTTCCTCTAAAAGTCTTCATTCCTTTCAAACCAACAACCAACACTTTTAAAATCACGTCGGAACGCTGTGTGGCTGGAACGTCGCGCCATGGGAACGCTGTGTGGCGAGAACGCTGTGTGGCTGGAACGTCGCGCCATGGGAACGCTGTGTGGCGAGAACGCTGTGTGGACTGGAACGTCGCGCCATGGGAACGCTGTGTGGCGAGAACGCTGTGTGGCTGGAACGTCGCGCCATGGGAACGCTGTGTGGCGAGAACGCTGTGTGGCTGGAACGTCGCGCCATGGGAACGCTGTGTGGCGAGAACGCTGTGTGGACTGGAACGTCGCGCCATGGGAACGCTGTGTGGCGAGGACGCTGTGTGGCTGGAACGTCGCGCCATGGGAACGCTGTGTGGCGAGGACGCTGTGTGGCTGGAACGTCGCGCCATGGGAACGCTGTGTGGCGAGAACGCTGTGTGGCTGGAACGTCGCGCCATGGGAACGCTGTGTGGCGAGAACGCTGTGTGGCTGGAACGTCGCGCCATGGGAACGCTGTGTGGCGAGAACGCTGTGTGGCTGGAACGTCGCGCCATGGGAACGCTGTGTGGCGAGAACGCTGTGTGGCTGGAACGTCGCGCCATGGGAACGCTGTGTGGTGAGAACGCTGTGTGGCTGGAACGCCGCGCCATGGGAACGCTGTGTGGCGAGAACGCTGTGTGGCTGGAACGCCGCGCCATGGGAACACCATGTGGCGAGGCACTCGATTGGACGGGAAGTCTGATGAGAACCTTAAATAATGTCATCAGAAGCGACGATGCGTACCGAGACGTCATGGTGCAGAATAATTATCACGCGGATACGAACCTTACGGAATGACATCAGTGTGTTCTGAGATTTTGTGGACATGACGAGATTTTTTCTTCTCATTTTGATCAAAAAATGATCTTTTTTTAATTAGAAGTTTGATTTCAAACACAGATTTTTATAACCGGCTCTTGATTGATTTTATAAATACAATCATATCTTATTTTATATTTATTTTATATTATATAATACATATATATATATATAAATAAATATCGTGCAGTTTGACTCTACAATTACTGAATTAATTTTACTACATTTATTTATTTATTTATTTATTTAAAGATCTCCAGTAAAATTTCTGTTAAATGATAAAAAGTGAGAAAATCCGGCTTCTGTTTTTCCAACAAAACGATTCTGTTCTTTTTCACATTTTTTTCTTTTTCGGTCGAAGCTGAAAAATAAGCCAACTGTACTGCAACTATGAGGAAGCAGCTCACACACACACACACACACACACACACAGAAGAGTATGACTGTACAACACACACAAACACACACTGTTATTTAGATACGAAACCACCTGATCAAAGCTGAATTTGTCAGTGAAGTCCGGAATGTGTGAGAGACGGGAGTGTGTGAGAGACGGGAGTGTGTGAGAGACGGGAGTGTGTGAGACAGGAGTGTGTGAGAGACGGGAGTGTGTGAGAGACGACAGGAGTGTGTGAGAGACGGGAGTGTGTACAGGGAGTGTGTGAGAGACGGGAGTGTGTGAGAGACAGGAGTGTGTGAGAGACAGGAGTGTGTGAGAGACAGGAGTGTGTGAGAGACGGGAGTGTGTGAGAGACGGGAGTGTGTGAGAGACGGGAGTGTGTGAGAGACGGGAGTGTGTGAGAGACGGGAGTGAGACAGGAGAGTGTGTGAGAGACAGGAGTGTGTGAGAGACAGGAGTGTGTGAGAGACAGGAGTGTGTGAGAGACGGGAGTGTGTGAGAGACAGGAGTGTGTGAGAGACGGGAGTGTGTAAGAGACAGAAGTGTGTGAGAGACGGGAGTGTGTGAGACAGGAGTGTGTGAGAGACGGGAGTGTGTGAGACAGGAGTGTGTGAGAGACGGGAGTGTGTGAGAGACAGGAGTGTGTGAGAGACAGGAGTGTGTGAGAGACAGGAGTGTGTGAGAGACAGGAGTGTGTGAGAGACGGGAGTGTGTAAGAGACAGAGTGTGTGAGAGACGGGAGTGTGTGAGAGACGGGAGTGTGTGAGAGACAGGAGTGTGTGAGAGACAGGAGTGTGTGAGAGTCAGGAGTGTGTGAGAGTCAGGAGTGTGTGAGAGACAGGAGTGTGTGAGAGTCAGGAGTGTGTGAGAGTCAGGAGTGTGTGAGAGTCAGGAGTGTGTGGGTTTGCGGCTCGACTGTACATCAGACCCCGTCCCAGCTGGAGTCCGCGGCTGACCGTACGCTCTGTGTGTTACAGAGGAAACGCTTCGGCCGTTTCACTTCAGCTTTCCCGTAAATCCCAGATCCTCCATTTCACATCAAACCTCCAGATAACAGCCGAGTAACGTTTCTGCTGAGTATGACGGATCTTACACACACACACACACTACCATGCAGGAGAGAACTCCCAGGTGAACCGGACCGCTGCTACACATCTCCCAGGATTCCCCTGAATTCTCCAAATCCCAAACTTTTCTCCGGGTGTTTTGAAGCTCGCCGTGTTCTGCGCAAACACTGCTCTTCACGCCGAGCCACGTGTGGACCACGGAGCAGCGACCACCGCCAATAACACACAATCCACTATCACTCGCTAACACTAGTATATATATATATATAATATATATATATGTTCTGCGCAAACACTCGCAAACACTCGCAAACACTCGCTATATATATATTTTTTTTTTTATACACACAGTATTATTTATTTTTCTTAGATTTTAAAAGTTAAAAGGCAAGTAATAACGACTAATCAATATTCTATAATATTTTTACTTCCCAATGTAAAAGTAAGTAAAAGTTAATTGTTATATGATTTTCCTCGTGTATAATTCCGTTACAGATCCAAAACAGACTGTAAGATTTACAAAAATGCGATGGCGAGAAAATCCCAAATTCTTCTCTTTCACTCGTGTTTCTCGTGATCAACGTCAATCAGAAAACGAGTTACAAAACACAGATTTTTTTTACACGCTGGGATTTTGTTTATGTAACGTTCGATATCAGTGGAGCTACAAATCCACACTTTCATCACCGAAAACCAGCCATGTTCAAAAATCATCATCAACTGAACAAGAAATTATATGATTTACACTTTCCAGGTGAATTTCTTGTGAATTACTTCCTCCAAAAATAATTACAGAATAAAAAAAATATATATATATATATAAAAGAGCATTCTCAAATTACCTTAAAAATGTAAAATAATACTATTAATTATAAAATCAATATTTAACAGTAGTGAATTATACGGATATAAACAAACCGTTCTCTAAACAGACGGAACGTGTTTTTCATTTGGTAAAAATAAACTTCTAAAATCCGCAGTAAAAGATTTTGGGGGGAATTTTTAGCCACAAAAAATGATTTATTTATTCCAGAGATTGCAGACACTTTGGCGTAGCAAACACGGAGCGACGTACAATATCAAATATTATATATTTATATTTAAATAGGAATACGAGGCGCGTTTCCCGGCACGCATTGGATTTCATATTTAAGAAAAAAACAAATACAAAAAAACAGAATTCCAGAAAAAAACAGAAAACCAGAAAAGTCCAGACTAATCTGGTTATTTTTGCGAGTTTTGACCTGCGGGAATAAAATTCACACTTTATAATTATAAATAAATAAACAACAAAGTCAGGCTAGAAAACAGACAGCGAGTGTTTTTAATGATCAGCAGTTTTATCTAAATATCACTCCGTTTAAAACAGTTTATCATCTCGTCTCTCATCCGTGCAGCCGATAAACCCCCCCCCCAAAAAAAACACCTATAGTTATATATATATATTTTTTATAAATATATTTGCTTGCTCAGTGCTCCTGGAGGATGAGGAGCGAGTCGGACTCGGAGATTTCTGACTCGCACTTTATTTAAAACATATAAAGCAGCTCAGGGAGGAGCTCTGTTCCACTTTTCCCACCATAAATAGTGAACGCTGAATAGACGAGTGGTGAGAAAACAAGCCTCAACCCCGTGAGGCTGCTGGAAAAAAGCGCACACACACACACACACACACACACACACAATGTCCAGGCCTCGATAAGCTGAGAGCCGCATCCCGTCCCGGCGCGAGTGAAATAAAACCCGCGTGTGACGCCGAGACGCAACTTTCTGTCAAATCAGGAGCTCTGACAGCTCAAAAATCACTTTTTTTTTTTTGCGAGGGGGTTCTGTATTCTCTAAGCACCGAGATCAAATCCAGTTTGGAGTTCTCTCTCAGCGCACGTGACTGCCGACGTGGAAAATGAATGTGGGTCACGCATTAAAATGTATGAGAAGTGCAGAAGGTGTGATGACGTGCTGGTAGCGGCTGTTGCTGGGGATAAAAAACACAACCAAAAACACACACCAGGAACACGTTTAACCAAAATCTGCATTTCCAAACAAATGCACAGATTTTAAACTGAAGGGAAAAATACGTGCACGGGGTCGAATTTCAGTCTGAATATAAATAATGTATAATTTGTGTTTTTCTGACTCGAAAAACAAACGATTTTATAAAAATAAAAAAAAAAACGTCTAATGGAGGATTGTATGAGAAAACATGCAAAGACTTTTGCATTTAATATCAAAAGTGTGTGTGTGTGTGTGTGTGTGTGTGTAATATATTCACACTATCTATACATATATTTAATCTACACTCAGTATATTAACTTTGTGTAAAGCAGCAGACGGAACGTCTTGAACTGCAATTTAGGGGAAAAAAACCCTCATTTTTAAATCTTTCCTAATAAATGTTTTATTTTTCCCCCTGCTCGTCCCGGAAGCCGAGTGTGTTCTACTCGAACGCTCCCGTGGACCTCGTGGATCTCAGGAGTGGGGCGTACGATCCGGGTCCCATTTTGGGCCAAAGAGATAAAATTACTGCAGTAAGCAAAAAAAACAAAAAAACAAAAGGACGTTGATGATGACGATGATGAAGGCTGAGGGTTTGAGGAGGAGTGAGACACACGGAGTGAGAGACGGAGTGAGAGACGGAGTGAGAGGACGGAGTGAGAGACGGAGTGAGAGACGGAGTGAGAGGACGGAGTGAGAGGACGGAGTGAGAGACGGAGTGAGAGACGGAGTGAGAGACGAGAGCGAGTTTACTCCACACCGCATTGCCATAACCTTGATTAACATTGGAAATGAAAGCCGCGTCCTGCTGCAGGAGTTTCATGCGCTCCTGCTTTCTCAGGGCGCTTTTATTTAATAAAACCTTTGAAGTCCTCGATTACGGATTTGTGAACTCGTCTGCACGCGGCGCACACGCGAGGTGACGGCGCACACGCGAGGTCACGGCGCACACGCGAGGTCACGGCGCACACGCGAGGTCACGGCGCACACGCGAGGTCACGGCGCACAGGCCCGGATATGAACCGGATTCCGGTTGTGAACGTTTCCGCCTGCGTTCAGTGCGTTTTAATGTTCAAATAATCCGTCATCTGAAGCGTTTAAGCAGCGTTTTTATCTCTAATCGCGATATTTAATGCGCAAATCGACGAATTCCATCCGAGAGGGAAAAAAAAAAAAGACATCTCTTTCATTCTGAGCCCGTTTTATTTTGTAAAAATAAATAAATTAATAAATAAATGAAACGTCGTGTCTTTAAACGGTCAAAGACGAAACGCTGCTCCCGACTCGAATTACCGCCATCGGGGTTAAAGCCGAATGTACATCTGACCTGCAGCGAGGGCTGTAACTCAATTCCCCCCCGTACAGCAATCCAACAAATATAGTCCCGGAGTCTCGGAGAAACGAAGCCGGCGTGACTCCGGGTCTCGTCCCACAGGATGCAGTGTGTGTCTTTTTAAAAGCGGACCCTGCTGACCGCCGTTCCCACTTAATCAGATTTCCAAAGCCAGCGATCTCGCCGCGTCCTGCGCTTCGTCCGCTTAAGTGCATTTCTGCTCACCGGGAAGGCGCGAGATCGCAGGGGACAAGGAGGGGAAAACTTTAATGGCTCCAGCGTGGATTCGATCGTGCGATTTTATCGGAATCATTTTATTTCGCTCGGGGTTTCATTACAAAAAAAAACGCTTTGTGACCTTGAGGGTAGAAGGTCATGTTCCAGGCAGATGGAACGCTCATTAGTGCTCAGTGGGTAATTTCAGGGGAGATAGTTTTCACACACAATGAAGAAGAAATTAAACAGTAAATCACCGCCCCCTCGACGCCGTAAATTAATTACAGGTGGCGTACACACACACACACACACACACACACACACACACACGTGTACTTCGTTCTCAGCACCAGCGCAAAATCGCTTCCTGGACAGAAAGTGGGGAAATAAACGGCCGACCCGCTGACCTGAGAGCAGGTTTTACAGCGTTAGAAAAATATTTAAAAGGTGGCGCGTTTTTTTTCCGCCAGCTTTAAAAAATAACTGGTCTGTACATTTAATAGACTTCCTTTTTTTAATACACTGTAAAGGAAATCGAACGCTTGTGACGTCTATAAACGTGCAAAGCGTTTTCCCTCCGTCTCACCGCGACTTCACGCCTGCGCTCCGTTTCTACATTGTGTTTCCGCTTCACCATTCCAGGAGAACCAGCGCGGCTCAGACGCTTCAGAAAATGGCCGACAAACTTCCACCTACAAGTCAAGCGTAACGCCACCTAGAGGATCGCATCCACCAAACGCCGCCGCCAATCCAGCGCTAAGGATTCTAATGGACGTTATTTAATCAAATAAATAAACAAACAAGAAAATAGAATTTTATATAAAACGCCGGCGTCTCGTGGCGCTGCAATTCACGAGGGGTTTTTTTCCGTCGAGGAAATTTACGCTGAGAAATAAAATGTCTGATGTGACAACAATGTTTTTACAGAAATAAAATCCACAACAATCACGAACCAAATCAACTACAAAAGAGTTAAACAAACTTCATCACGCAATCCTGATTACCAGGAATCTTTTACACACACACACACACACACACACACACACACACACAATCGAATTATTTTCATGATAAGTAAGACATTATAAACGATTTTACCCCAAAAACTTTAAAGTATTACTGACTTATTTTATCCGAAAACACCAGCATGTGTGTGTGTGTGTGTGTGTGTGTGTGTGTGTTTTCCCTTGTCCCGTCGCCCCTGTGCTCCTCCTGCCCCACCGTCACTTCCCTACATGCAAAGTGTGTTTTTTATTCCCCAAATCCTGAAACACAAAATAAAAGTTTGTGTCTCGTTTCGGCAGAAAAACAAATTATTTCACTCGAGACTCCGAAACAAACAGACACAACAACAACAAACAACAACAAACACAAGCAGAAATCACCACGTTTCACTCGGAAAATCAGCGAGTGGAATTCCCAAACTCACACTGCGCAAAGTGTCGGAAAAAGTTTTGTGTTTTGGTCACACACACACACACACACACACACACATATGTGCACAAATGTTTCATACACAGGTATGTGTGTATCCTCCTACACACACACACACACACACACACACACACACACACTCGTGTCCTGTCAGAGAGAAAAAATCACTTTCAGAATTTCTAAAAGTTTATTTATTCTCGCGCAGCAGGAGAGGAAATTGTTTCTGGGCTTTGTAAAATAAATTTCTGTCATGATCCTATACAGTATATGTGTGTGTGTGTGTGTGTGTGTGTGTGTGTGTGTGTGTGTGTGTGTGTGTGTGTGTGTGTGTGTGTGTGTGTACACTGCAGATAAACTCTGGGTTCACTGTGTGTGTCTGGATTTATGTCACTGCTAAGATTCCAAAC
Source organism: Kryptopterus vitreolus (assembly GCA_030449085.1). Lineage (NCBI taxonomy): Eukaryota > Metazoa > Chordata > Actinopteri > Siluriformes > Siluridae > Kryptopterus > Kryptopterus vitreolus. The sequence goes on along the minus strand of JACRUU010000005.1, from coordinate 12,243,392 downwards.
AATGAATACAAATAAAAATAAATAGGAGGTCAATCTTCTTTCCTATTTAAAAACAACACACACACACACTCACTCTCTCACACACACACACACACACACACACACACACACACACACACTCACACACTATGATAAGAACTTAATGCACAAATTTTAACTAAACTTTTCTTCATGGGTTTTCTATAAAGCCCTTACACACACACTATACTAATATTTCTCCCTCACACACACACACACACACACACACACACACACACACACACACACACACGTCACAGAGTCAAACTCCAAATATGTGGGATTGTATATGAAGCTTTGCCGGCTGCAGACAAAAAGCTCAGCCTTCTGCCACACTGGAGCGCGGCCCAAGACTCAGAGTACAGTGAGTGTGTGTGTGTGTGTGTGTGTGTGTGTGTGTGTGTGTGTGTGTGTGTGTGTGTGTGTGTGTGTGTGTGTGTGTGTGTGTGTGTGAGATGGGGGTAGTTTTAAGATTTCATCTCCCAATGCGAACCACATGGTGATCTGAGAGTAAACGTCTACGACAGCTTCAAATAGAACTGCATTCAGAAAATAAAAATACATTTTATACTAAACTACTATTGACAATTATTTTATATATATATATATATATATATATATATATATATATATATATATAAATATATATATATATATATATATATATATATATATATATATATATATATATATATATATATATATATATATATATATAAGTGATGAGAAAGCACAAAAAAATAAGATTAGAATTATTACATTACTGGTTGATTTTTTTTTAAACACACACACACACACACACACACACACACACACACACACACACACACACACACACACACACACACACAATCAGTTCAGAGGTCACACTGCACCGTGTAGTGAACGTATAGAAACCTACTGACTGTCAGATCTTGCATGACCAAGTGGATCTACACTCTCACCTGCAGACGTGAATCAGGTTTCACACGCAGAGCGACAGAAACATAAATAATAACGTCATGACGTGCGATGTGCGAGTTCACCAGGCCTCAGCTTTTATAGTGAATTCAGGTGTTTTCAGTATGTGTACAAATAATCCAGCTGTACACAACTAATGTAATAATCCTATCAATAATTAATAAACATAAATAAATACATAAACTATTATAAAGCAGCGTGTTTGTGTCTCGCGCACACTTTTTTTGCAAAATAAAACCGAGCATAAACAATCAAAATTCATCGAGCTGGCAAATAAACAACCAGAAATGACTTGAGGTTTATTTATCAATAAAAAAATATATATTTAATTTACCCTTATAATAAATAAATATTGGGTGAGTTGGAAGTGCGAGGTTGGAGCGGCCTGGTGTTTTCACAGCTGCTCAAGTTTATATACGTTCATGAGAAAAGTTCAATAAATTAATAAAAAAAAACGTATGCAGTAAAATAAAGAAACTTTTCTTTTTAAATTGAATGAACTATTATTTCTAGCCCTTTATTTATTTGAAAAAAGAGAGAGATTTTTAATGATCATTCATTTATTTTCTTTTGCATCTCGTTTCTGAGTCGCCATATTTACAAAATATTAAGATGAAATATTAATACGTATTTATACGAATCCTCTTTCATTCTGATTGAAGTTAGGGTTTGCTATGAGTGTGTGTGTGAGAAGCCAGGATGTGCATTTGGAAATATTTTTATATACAGTATATATTTATGCATGCATATTTCAAACATACACGTATAATGTATATTATTTAATTATTATTAATTTGTCTTAATACCTTATTTTTGGGTACTTTTTTGACTTTTGTGTGCGCATGTACGTGTGTGTGTGTGTGTGTGTGTGTGTGTGTGTGTGTGTGTGTGTGTGTGTGTGTGTAGAAGAGCCTGCGTACCTGGGATTGGTGCTGTTCCAGTACACAGCGTATCTGTCGGAGATGATTTTGCTGTCATCTGCCCAAACTGTGACCCAAAACAGCATCATCAAAAGTGCCAACTCCATCTGATACACAACACAGTGTCTGTCCATCCTGTCCAATGTCAATCCAAAGCAGTCACCCCGGACACAGCTCTCCTTCTCCTTCTTCTCCTTCTCCTTCTTCTCTCTCTCTCTCTCTCTCTCTCTCTCAGATGCTGCTCAGCTCACGTGCAGAAATAAAGCGCTTAATAACACCACTCATTGCAGTGTTCACGCAGTGCGCACGCGGGGCTCCAGGTGGGAGGAAAAGTCGCGCTCCCGTGAATCGGCTTCTCTCTCTTTCTCTCTTTCTCTCTTTCTTTCTTTCTTTCTTTCAGAGCGTTTCGGAGCTCATCAGTTCCCCATTCAAACTCACAGCGTCAACTTCGGCACGCTGACGTCGCGCGAGCTCACACCTACAGCCGCGTGCAGCATGGCCTTATCTCCGTGTAAAAGAAGAAGGGATCAAATAAAAGCCCTGATGATGATGATGATGATGATGATGATGATGAAGGTTGTAATAGTTCGATATTAAAGATTCGGCGTGTGGAGTCGGGCTGCACGCGCGGCGAGCCGTTTCACATCCATTCCAACTTGCAAAAGGAGGAAACTTTCCTCGCGCGCGCGCGCGCGAGAGAGAGAGAGAGAGAGAGAGAGAGAGAGAGAGAGAGATGGAAATCACGCAAAAACACGTGCAAACGATCAGCTTGGAGTTAATGAATGCGCGTCCCCGTGCACAGGTTCGGGTTCGGGCGCGTCCACGCCACCCCCTGCTCTATAAGCCTGAGTGCGTGCGTGCGCGTGGGGGGGAACGCGCAGAAGGAAAGCACCCACGTTATCCGGTCAGTGGACGGAGGGAGAGCGCGCGGCTGCGCGTGTCCACGCTATCCCGCTCCCCGCGTGCGTTGTGTCCTCTGCACCGCTCCCGGTCTCCTCTGTCCGAATCACACGCAGCGCATCACTGAACTTCTCCTCCGTCCAGTCTTCTCCTTCTGCTCAAAAACACACACACACACACACACACACACACACACACAGCTTCTCCTCCTCCTCCTCACACTGTACAACCCCACAGCGACCCCGGCAACATTCTACCGAACCCTTTTACCCCTCTGCTCCTCGGTCTCGCGCGCGCGCGTTCCCGGTCGCGCTCGGTCTCGCGCTGAGTGACTAAGTGGCTCTCCATTCACGCGCGCGCAGTGTGTGTGTGTGTGTGTGTGTGTGTGTGTGTGTGTGTGTGTGTGCGCGCTGCACGCCGGAGGGGCGGGGCTACAGCCAGATCCAAGTTTTCATACGCGACTCACCTCGCTCTCTCTCTCTCTCTCTCTCTCTCTCTCTCTCTCTCTCTCTCTCTCTCTCTCTCTCTCTCACACACACACACACACACACACACACACACACACAGCAATACATTGATTTATTACAGGAGTAAATAGAGAAATTAGACAGATAACTCTGTGATTATATAGATTTTGATATATAGTTTTTCATCCAGATTTCTGTGCGTGCTTCACAAATGCATGTAAATCCGAATAAAACTTTTTCCTGCAACAGAATATTTAAAAAATCATTATTTTGACAAACAAAGATTTTAAAAATGCATACACACATGTATCGGCCATGATACAGCGCCACCTGGAGCACAGAGGGGTTAAGGGCCTTGCTCAAGGACCCGTGAGGGGCAGCTTGGCGATACCGGGACTCGAACCCGATCATTAGCGGCGCACTGAGATAACACAGTCAGTGTCACGTGTGTCTTATACTGTATATATTTTGCTTGAAAAAAAAACATCATAAACACGAACAGAATTCATCCAGACAAACTATAAACTTATATTTAATCCCCAACGTGTCTCTTATGTTTTAATGTATTTATTTGTTTCCATTTCTATATAGAGGTGTTCATCTGTGGGAGCATTTATTTACACATGGAAATGCTGCATTATATACAATTATATATACATATATATATATATATATATATATATATATATATATATATATATATATATATATATATATATATAAGTAAGTTTATTATGTACAAGTTTCCAGGTAAAAGATTAAAGATTAAAGAGACACAGAGTTTTGTCCTCTGCTGGAATCAGGACAATGAGAAGGGAATCTGATCACGTTCTCTTTCCCTGACATTGTGTTAATTATTGTGTATGATCAGTCATTAGGAGGTAAGGTGATGGAGGGTGGTGGACACAGTGTGTGTGTGTGTGTGTGTGTGTTGTGTGTGTGTGTGTGTGTGTGTGTGTATCGTACCCACGTCCGAGAGCAGAGAAGGAAGCAGAGCGTTTCACAATGTGAGATTCAGCACTGATTAATATTTGGAAAAGTCGGGGTGGGCGGACAGGGGAGAGGGTGGAGAGGGTGGAGGGGGTGGAGAGGGTGGGAGGGGGGGGTGGAGGGGGTGGAGGGGTGGAGGGGTGGAGGGTGGGGGGGTGGAGGGGGAGGGAAGAAAAATACGAATGAAACTTTAATTCGCTGCTTTTAAAAATGGCACAGAGATTAATGGTGGACACTTATAAAAATTTCATCGGCTGTTATGCATATATGCATGGAGCAGAGGGCCTTGTCGACAACTTGTGGCGGAGTGTGCAGGAGCGAGTGTGCTGCGGGGCGAGAGCGTGTACACCAGAATAATCTTCACTCTGATTACTCTCCCTCCACAAAAGCCTTCAGGGGCCGTGCAAAGGGAGAAAAAAACACAAACCTACCTCGGAATCTTTTATTACCATTGAACAGATTAATAGAGAAGAAGAGAATAAGGAAGAATAGAACATCGTCACTGGTGTCACTGGTGAAAAGATCGGAAATAAAATACTATACGCCTTTAGAGCGCTACACTGTTTTCCTGAATTTCATTCTTCTTCTGCTCAGCACAATTATAAACAGCAATGGAGAATAAATCTGACATCCTTTTGTCTTCAATATATAAATGCACACACACACACACACACACACACACACACACACAACACACACACACACATATATATATATGTAGTACTGTGCAAAAGTTTACGGCAGGTGTGAAAAAAGGACAAAGAATGCTTGCAAAAATGTTAGTGTTAATTATTTACTTTCATCAATAAAGGAAATGCAGTGAATGAATAAAAATGGAAAAGAAATCGATATTTGTTGTGAAAACATTTTACCTTTAAAACAGCAGTAACACTTCTAGTTACACACAGTGTTTATGAAGGAACTCGGCTGGTTGTTTGTTCCATGTTGGAGAAGTAAACACAGATCTTCTGTGGATGGAGACGTTCTCACATCCTTCTGTCTCTTCATGTCAATCCCACACACACTCCATCATGTAGATATCAGGGCTCTGTGTGTGTGTGTGTGTGTGGGGGGGGGGTGCCATCACTTCCACTACTTCTACTTCTTCTAAACGTTACGACAAATATTCATTTCATTTACATTTTTTATTCGCTCACTTTACATTTTGTAAATTGACAAATTTATATTATATTTCTGAAAGTGTTCTTTGTGTACAGCATTTTTTTTACACGTGCCTAAAACTTTTGCACACTACTGTATACTGTGTGTGTGTGTGCGTGTATGTATGTGTGTGTGTGTGTGTGTGAATGTGTGTGTGAAAGTGTGTGTGTGTGTGTGTCCTACACCGGACTGTTATTTACTCCCATCCCTCTGCAGCTTCACACAAACGTTTAGTGCATGTTATAACATACGGCTCACGACCTTCAGCGGCTCCACCACACATTTCTGCTCTTCTAATTCTATCACCATTTAAATGATGAAATAATATTAACAGAAAGAAGGTATTTGTGTGTCAGTGTGTAACTATAGTATACTTTAGTAAACAAACAAATATCAATTACAACCTTTTCGCTGGTGAATCCCATCCTAACATCACCAACACTCATACACACTTATGCACACATGGTGTGTGTGTGTGTGTGTGTGTGTGTGTGTGTGGCACAACATATAAGTCAGCCTGGTGACTGAGGAAGACAGCACAGAGATAAATAACTGCATGAAACTTGCCTTGACTCTGACAGTCATGTGCAATCAATGAGACGCCTGTGTGATGCTCGCCGAGATTCATCTCTCCATTACAGCGGTGGCAGAGGGCAGACATCTGATTCACAGGTCGTATTTCTCTCTCTCTCTCTCTCTCTCTCTCTCTCTCTCTCTCTCTCTCTCTCTCTTTCTTCCTGGAGGCTTTATGAAGCCAATTACAGCGTCTCTGGGGTTACAGGAACGAGCAGAGGCCAATGTCTTTTGTAAACGACGGTCCGATCCGGTTCTGCCCCGCGGCGGCGTTCCGGGCCTCGTCCCAGAAAACACGCACCTGCGCTCCGGTATCACCTGTAGAGTGAGACCAGCCGGGGTCAGAGCCGGGCTGGTATACTGTGATCAGCAGGGGGCAGTGTGTGTAACGCATTACTCAGAGTCCCGGCCGGAGCGGTGTGTGTTAACATTTTCTTGCAGTAATACATCAGTCAGCGCTCAAATACTTCCACTGAAAGTAATTATTAAAAGCCGTGTTAGTGTTGCTCTAAATGGACTGTGCATGGGCGAATTTTACTACCACACACACACACACACACACACACACATCAGCAAGCCCAGACCCCTTTATCCATCTACAGAGATTATTTGACAAGTCCAGCCAAACGTTTGAAAAATATATCTGTCATCGGATCAGGTCACTTTGTGAAAAGCAGTCAGTTGGAAATGTATATATGTCTGAGGAGAGACGTCGGGAAAAGCCAGAGGAAGGGTCACATCTGTTTTTTCTTTACGGACCAATCTGTAGCGCACGCCAGCGACCATGCGGTGTGTAAAACAATCCTGAAGGGAGCGAGCATACCTTTTTAATAAGCTTCAAACACACACTCGCGGCTGACTTGCACCAAAGTTTAGGTTTTGCTCGAGTTTGTCAATAAACGACACACAGGAAAATGGAACGTGTTCTAAAGTGGATAATAAAAGGGACTAAAACACGTCAGCATTCTGATTAAAAACCTTTTTAAAAAAAACACATTGCATGTAACACACCTCTGTTTAGGTGTTAGATCAGTGGATAAGGTAGTGGGCTCTGATCGCAACTTCAAATCCCACCTCCACCAAGCTTCCCTCGTGGGCCCTTGAGCAAGGCCCTTAACCCTCAAGTGCTCAGTTATAAGTGGCCCTGGATAAAGGCGTCTGCAAAATGCCATAAATGTATTTTTTATAGAAACACAACCCTTTCTTTTTTTATAATCACCTTAATGTAATTCTTCTCCATAAAAAAACACATTTTACTACCGTTTAGGATTATCCCAATTTACTCTCCTATAAATACCTGCGTTCCCTCCTGCTGGACGGCCGCGCGTCACAATCCACCGCTCGGTCTGAGCGACATTAATCTCACCGTCTCTAATAAGCGTGTGAACGTTATGGAGTCTCTTATGAAGCTTGGACATAAATTTTAAACGCCTCCTGGCGAGAGGAAAGTCTGTCGCTTTACGGCCTTTAATATATAATCACAGCGATCATCTAAACGCAGCGCTGTAATGGTGTAAAAACGGCACAATAAGCCTTTTGGATGGAGTAATTGTGTTGCGGAGCAACAAATGAAATCACGAAATACAAATTAAAGCTAAGTATAAAAATCATAAAGTAGAATTATGACCTTATTACAGACATTCGAATGATCGGAATATGTGTAGCATACGTACATGACTACTTATGAAAACACACACGCGCACACGCACACACACACACACACACACACACACACACCTACACACACACCACACACACAATATGGCTGTCTATAGACATCTTTAGGTTTAAATTAAGAAGGAAATAAAACTAAATAATTAAATAGTTTCTCAGTTGACGGTAAAAACTCAACAAACTTGTGTTTAAATTGTTAACTGACAACCAAACATTCATCTCTATAATCTATAAACGCTGTTATTCGTGTAATGACGGCTTATAAATCACACCACAATGACACACGTTACGCTGTGATGATTTTGTAATGTGCACCCCCTATTGGACATAGGCGATACTGCAACCTTGTGTGTGTGTGTGTGTGTGTGTGTGTGTGTGTGTGTGTGTGTGTGTGTGTGTGTGTGTGTGTGTGTGTGTGTGTGTGTGTAATAGTACAACAGGCACAATAGCATTTCCCAGGATGCTCCACACACCTCCATATCCTGCATGTACGTTTCCACAATGTGGGTATTTTATAGACAAGGAGAGAAATTGAACAGTTCATGAATAATTCATACTTTTTTTGCCAAACGAAGGCAAAAACGACACTGAAGCCCCAAATTTAACTCTTTCCTCATTAATTGTTGTTCTTTGCGTTTACATTCAGTTTTTGAGATCAGCGCAACTTCAGTTTGCGGTGTAATAAAGCAGTGTGTGTTCTGTTGTCATGCATTAATGTTCAAATGAAAACTATTTACCCTGAATATTCATTTAGCCTGTAATATTGTAATATTGTTCTACACCTTCTTTTCTATCTACACTATTTAAAATATTTACACTTCGCATAATAATACAATAAATAACATTTCAAAATGTCCTTTCCTTTTATAAACGCCTGACATTACGTTTCTGAAGTTTAACATTAAAGAAGAAAAGCAAAAAACACACTTTTAACACAAATCATAAACACATTTAAAGACGACTTTGTTTTTCAAATCTTCATCAGACAAAATGTAATAAAATTCATGGTAAAATAATATTTTTGACTAATTAGTACAGGATTATAAAAGGAATGGTGTATGAAGTGGTACACAACGTTCCAAAACTAGTGTTGCAACACACCAGCAGATGGCAGCACGAAGCAGCACGCGCAGTCACAAGGAGCGCCGAGCTTCATAAACATCATCATTCTGTAATAAATAAAGTGCGTTTATTTACTTATTTACTTATTTACTTATTTAGTTTATTTACTTTTCGGTGCTAGTTAGTTATTACTAGAGTTATTACTAGTTATTACTAGAGTATTTTTGATTGTAACTGCTTTGTTTATTAATAAGGATATAGATTTTATATAGATCCTTCTGTTTTCTGACGATCTTTATTGTTAAAAGTCTTCTACAAATAGAATTGAATTTGTCTCTTCAGTCAAAGTTCAGCGGTTGAAGTCGATTCTACACTGATGTTGATTTTTGTACATATTAATCAGTAAACATTCATCATGTGCTGTACTGAAGATCATCTCGGGTCGGAACGCAGGATCTCTTGTTGTGTGAGAATGATTTACTGCATTCCCGAAGCCGTGTGATGGGAATTCCGCCAGCGTTGCATCACCTGGAAATGTAGAAGCCACTCGTCATGGGCGGCTTCATTTCCACTCGCTGTCTGCCACGGGGCATTTCCTTTCTAATAGAATTACGATAGAAAGATATTAAACTTCCGATTTTGTAAAAAGAAGGATGTAATCACACGTCCTACTGATCTCTCCATTCTTTCTGATCATGAACCTGTGAGGCGTCACACTACATTATTATTATTATTATTATCTACCAAAAGTGTTGTTTTTTTATAATAGTAACTTTTTTTCATTGCCTGTAGATGCAGAAAGGAACGATATGTGATATGTGATATGTGATATGTGATGAAATACATGTCGTGTGTGTTTTTAAAATATTGTATCCCAAAAACAAAAAAACGCAGTGTTCTTGGTGTTGCTCGAGGAGACGGAAAAGAGTCCCGACGTCCAGCGTTTCTGAATTACGAGCGCGCAGATTCGGCTCTGATGCACCAAATGGACGGCTAAGGCTTTTATCGAGGAAAATGGGGCCCATTAATGTAAATGGAAGACTATCACGGCCTGTAACACAAACCCGAGGCAGAACTCAGTGTTTCCACTGCCCTGCTGTGAGAGCAATTACGGCGGGATACACAAATGTACCGTAATGGATAAAACTAATTGGTGCCCTCACGTTCTCCGGGAGTAATCCATTTGTAAAGGGAGGTGTCCACACTGAAGACACCGCCAACACACACACACACACACACCATTGCCCATGCCTGTATAATCACATTATCAAAACTTTATACGGTTAACCTTTATGCTTGTTTCTACCTAAGTGCTGTATATAATATTCATAAAACTATTAAATATTTATGTTTAAAAAATACATCTTCCGATCGGATATCTGCGCAGGCTGAATAAATAAATCTTTTCTGTTCGCGGTGTGGATTTGCCTGTCCGGGGTAAGTCTTCTGTAACGTCTCATCACTGATTGGCTGACGATTTTTATTCTAAATGAGATTTCAGAGCAAGAAAAAGCAACATAAATTGTCCGCATCTTATTAAACCAGTGCTGTTGTTGTTGTTGTTGTTGTTATTTTTCTCAGGGCTGAATAATGTAGGGGCTGATTTTAATATTCCTATACGAGATCATTAAAATTGTTCAGTTTACGCGCAGATAAGTGACCGTGCTTTAGAGAACGCCAGGAACTCGCCAGAGAACAGGAATTTAATGCACCACCACGGACAGAGAACATTATTATTATTATTATCATTATTATTATTATTATTATTAGACCATTAATAAATAACCTGAAATAAAAACATTTATAAATCATTTTTGCTGTAATGCGAAAGTCATTCTCAAAACCATATCATATAAATCTATATATATATATATAATATATATATATATATATATATATATATATATATATATATATATATATATATATATATATATATATATATAATATATTTATTTATTTCTTTATATTTCTTTATATTATATATATATTTCTGCTCGTACCAGTTACTATTGAATGTCCTTTCTAATAAAGTGTGCTTTTGCCGATGTTTTTTGTTTTCCGCACCACATCTAAAAGAAAACAGTCTGTGTAAATTCCAGTGAGATGATCAGAGATCCTGTTCCCGAGAAAAACACCTTCCACATGGAGTAATTAGTGCTGGAGTTTCTGTAAAACACACTTCATCCTGAAGCAGCCGTGATCAGTGTGGAGGTTCAGGAGCAGCGGGAAGTGTTACTCTGATAAGGACGACAAAGTGCTTACAAAGAACCTGTGTCATAAATTCTCTGATTTGAAAGCCAGGTGATAAGAAGAGAGAGAGAGAGAGAGAGAGAGAGGGAGGGAGAGAGAGAGTGAGAGAGAGGGAGAGAGAGAGAACCTCTACATTCTTATTGTATTATGGAAGCAGTAGAAATCTGGACTCCAGCTGCTCCGTGTTCACTCCTTTATAAACTCTTCACTACACAGACTGATCACATTCATTCAGCACAAACCCTTTTCTCTCTCTCTCTCTCTCCAAACCCTCTCTCTCTCTCTCCCCTCTCTCTCTCCCTCCGCCTCTCCATTCTCTCTCTCTCTCTCTCTCTCCCTCCCTCTCTCTCTCTCTCTCCACCTCTCTTTCTCTCTCTCTCTCTCTCTCTCTCTCTCTCGACCTCTCTCTCTCTCCTCTAATCTCTTCTCTCTCCTTCTCTGAGACTCTATCTTCTCTCTCTCTAATTCTCTCTCTCCCTCTTCCATAGACCTTCGAGCATCTCTCCCCGTGATCCGCCTATAATGTACTCTCTCTCCCTACCCACGAACTTCTATCCCCCTAGTGCACTCCCCTCTCCCCACCCCTGTCGATCTCTCCTCTCTCACCTCTCTATATTCTCCTCTTCTCCCTCTCTCCTCTCCTCTCCCTCTCCCTCCCCCTCCTCTCTCTCTCTCCTCTCTCTCTCTCCTCTCTCTCTCTCTCTCTCTCTCTCTCTCCCTCTCTCTCTCTCTCTCCACACTGAGAGACATCATGAAGAAACCCTTTTTTCAGTGGCCAGTGAAGAGTTTTACAAGTTGTAAACGTGTTTTTTGGCAGATCCGTGTGGAGAGATTGACTCAGATTACACTTTGACTCCTGACACATCATTTATCAGAATTTCCAGATATAATCTACGATCTGAAACGGTAATTCAAGAAGCATATGATCTTTTAATATGACACGGTGTGAAGACAAGGCTTTCTGTCATTTCTCTCCTGCGAGAGAGGTGCGTTACAGCACAAACACACAACATGTGTCGAGTCGTGTCTCGTTTAAATCCGTCACGAGTGGTGTGTGTGTGATCAGGAGTGTGTGATCAGGAGTGTGGAGTGGTGTGTGTGTGATCAGGAGTGTGTGAGATCAGGAGTGTGTGTGATCAGGAGTCAGGAGTGTGTGTGATCAGGAGTGTGTGTGTCAGGAGTGTGTGATCAGGAGTGTGTGTGATCAGGAGTGTGTGAGATCAGGAGTGTGTGAGATCATTGGGAGTGTGTGTGATCAGGAGTGTGTGTGTGTGATCAGGAGTGTGGGAGTGTGTGTGATCAGGAGTGTGTGTGTGATCAGGAGTGTGTGTGATCAGGAGTGTGTGTGTGATCATTGGGAGTGTGTGTGATCATTGGGAGTGTGTGTGATCAGGAGTGTGTGTGATCAGGAGTGTGTGTGATCAGGAGTGAGTGATCAGGAGTGTGTGTGATCAGGAGTGTGTGTGATCAGGGGTGTGTGTGTGATCATTGGGAGTGTGTGTGATCATTGGGAGTGTGTGTGTGATCATTGGGAGGTGTGTGTGATCAGGAGTGTGTGTCAGGAGTGTGTGATCATTGGGAGTGTGTGTGATCAGGAGTGTGTGTGTGTGTGTGTGTGTGATCAGGAGTGTGTGTGATCAGGGGTGTGTGTGTGATCATTGGGAGTGTGTGTGATCAGGAGTGTGTGTGATCAGGAGTGTGTGTGATCAGGAGTGTGTGTGATCAGGAGTGTGTGTGATCAGGAGTGTGTGTGATCAGTGTGTGGAGGTGTGTGTGATCAGGAGTGTGTGTGATCAGGAGTGTGTGTGTGATCAGGGGTGTGTGTGTGATCATTGGGAGTGTGTGTGATCAGTGTGTTGGGAGTGTGTGTGATCATTGGGAGTGTGTGTGATCATTGGGAGTGTGTGTGATCAGGATTTGTGTGTGTGTGTGTGTGATCAGGAGTGTGTGTGTGTGATCAGGAGTGTGTGTGTGTGATCAGGAGTGTGTGTGTGTGATCAGGAGTGTGTGTGTGTGATCAGGAGTGTGTGTGTGTGATCAGGAGTGTGTGTGTGTGATCAGGAGTGTGTGTGATCATTGGGAGTGTGTGTGATCAGGAGTGTGTGTGATCAGGAGTGTGTGTGATCAGGAGTGTGTGTGATCAGGAGTGTGTGTGATCATTGGGAGTGTGTGTGATCAGGAGTGTGTGTGATCAGGAGTGTGTGTGATCAGGAGTGTGTGTGATCAGGAGTGTGTGTGATCATTGGGAGTGTGTGTGATCAGGAGTGTGTGTGTGATCAGGAGTGTGTGTGATCAGGAGTGTGTGTGATCAGGAGTGTGTGTGATCAGGAGTGTGTGTGTGTGTGTGTGATCAGGAGTGTGTGTGATCAGGAGTGTGTTTGATCAGGAGTGTGTGTGATCAGGAGTGTGTGTGATCAGGAGTGTGTGTGATCAGGAGTGTGTGTGATCATTGGGAGTATGTGTGATCAGGAGTGTGTGTGATCATTGGGAGTATGTGTGATCAGGAGTGTGTGTGATCATTGGGAGTGTGTGTGATCATTGGGAGTGTGTGTAATCAGGAGTGTGTGTGATCAGGAGTGTGTGTGATCAGGAGTGTGATCAGTGTGTGTGTGTGTGATCAGGAGTGTGTGTGTGTGATCAGGAGTGTGTGTGATCATTGGGAGTGTGTGTGATCAGGAGTGTGTGTGTGATCAGGAGTGTGTGTGATCAGGAGTGTGTTTGATCAGGAGTGTGTGTGATCAGGAGTGTGTGTGATCAGGAGTGTGATGTGTGTGGGAGATCAGGTGTGTGTGTGTGTGATCAGGAGTGTGTGTGTGATCAGGAGTGTGTGTGTGATCATTGGGAGTGTGTGTGAGGTGGAGTGTGTGTGATCAGGAGTGTGTGTGATCAGGAGTGTGTGTGTGATCATTGGGAGTGTGTGTGATCATTGGGAGTGTGTGTGATCAGGAGTGTGTGTGTGTGATCAGGAGTGTGTGTGTGTGTGTGATCAGGAGTGTGTGTGATCATTGGGAGTGTGTGTGATCAGGAGTGTGTGTGATCAGTGGGAGTGTGTGTGATCAGGAGTGTGTGTGATCAGGAGTGTGTTTGATCAGGAGTGTGTGTGATCATTGGGAGTGTGTGTGATCAGGAGTGTGTGTGTGATCAGGAGTGTGTGTGATCAGGATTGGGAGTGTGTGTGATCAGGGGTGTGTGTGTGATCAGGAGTTGTTGTGTTGGGAGTGTGTGTGATCAGGGGTGTGTGTGTGATCAGTGTGTTGATCAGGAGTGTGTGTGTGTGATCAGGGTGTGTGTGTGTGATCATTGGGAGTGTGTGTGGTCAGTGTGTGCAGGAGTGTGTGTGATCATTGGGAGTGTGTGTGATCAGGAGTGTGTGTGTGTGTGTGATCAGGAGTGTGTGTGATCATTGGGAGTATGTGTGATCAGGAGTGTGTGTGATCATTGGGAGTGTGTGTGATCAGGAGTGTGTGTGATCAGGAGTGTGTGTGTGTGATCAGGAGTGTGTGTGTGATCAGGAGTGTGTGTGTGATCATTGGGAGTGTGTGTGATCATTGGGAGTGTGTGTGATCAGGAGTGTGTGTGTGTGATCAGGAGTGTGTGTGTGATCAGGAGTGTGTGTGATCATTGGGAGTGTGTGTGAGGCTGGAGAGAGTGTAAGGAGAAGGCGATGTTGCATGCGAGAGCCGTGTGATGCAGCGAGGTTACACACTTAATAAGCACTCTTGTTAATTATGCTAATAGGGGAGGAGAGCACTGCTGGGATAATGACTGGGTAATATTTACTCGTGCTATTTAATAAACAGAGAACTGAGCGATCGGGATTAGACGAGCGTCGCTCTTCCTCGCGTGTCTCTCTCTCGCAGTCTCACAACCCGGCCTCGGAGAAAACAAACAAACAAACAAACAAACCATCACCGTTATGGTAATTACACACATCCAGGACGAGCTGTTATAGAGGAGAAGAATGTAGATGTTATTATAAAAATAATTATTTTATTTCCAGACAAAAAAAAACAAAACAAATGTAAGGTTTGGATTTCTGATCAGAAGGTCATGAGATCAAATCCCAGCATTGCATCACGCAGTGAGAGTGAATTTTATAAATGTAGAATTGTAATGGATAAAAGTGCAATTTTTTTCTTCTCACTTCACATATATTACGGATTACGGATATATTACGGATTACGGATATATTACGGATTACGGCATGACGGCTGGATGGTGTTGAGGTTTAAACCCCTGATCAGGAAACACCGTGAAATAAAACGCAGGGACGACAGACTTTTGTCCCACATCGAGAGATTTTCTTTTGTGTGATATAAAAATGATTAAATGGGTGAAAAACGTGACGTGTAATTGTTTATGTGATGTTTATGCGATGGTGATTCACGTCTATGCAGAAGATTACGGAGTAAAGCGATCAACACGGCGTGATCAGTGTAGAAACGTGGAGACAAGAAGCAAACAGAGAGTTTATGGAGTAATAAACCGCTTTGCTTTTTACCAGAACAAGGGGGCGGTTATAAAGGGTAATGACATCAGTGAATGGTTTGGGTGAGTGTCGGGGTGGATGTGGGTGGATGTGGCTGGATGTGGGTGGATGTGGCTGGTTATGTCTGAGCTCTGAAACACGGCTGGATTGCTCCCAGACACAGACTTGACCACATAAGGTCTGATTGGAAACAGCGTCCCACTGCAGAAGCCGAGGACGACGAGAGATGAGGGCGACACAAGTGAGGACTATGCGAGCCGAGGACGACGAGAGACTAAGACTACGCGAGACAAAGACTACGCGAGAGCAGAGGACGATGCGAGACGAGGACAACGCAAGACGAAGACTACGCGAGAGCAGAGGACGATGCGAGACAAGGATGATGCGAGACGAAGACTACGCGAGAGCAGAGGACGATGCGAGACGAGGACGACGAGACGAACACTACGAGACGAGGACGACACAAGGATGAAGACGAAGACTACGCGAGAGCAGAGGACGATGCGAGACGAGGACGATGCGAGACGAAGACTACGCGAGAGCAGAGGACGATGCGAGACAAGGACGATGCGAGACGAAGACTACGTGAGACGAAGACTATGCGAGACGAACACTACGCGAGAGCAGAGGACGATGCGAGACGAGGACGACACGAGACGAACACTACGCTAGAGCAGAGGACGATGCGAGACAAGGACAACGCAAGACGAAGACTACGCAAGAGCAGAGGACGATGCGAGACAAGGACGATGCGAGACGAAGACTACGCGAGAGCAGAGGACGATGCGAGACGAGGACGGCGCCGTCGGCTCATTTCTGTTTCCTGCAGCAAGAAACAAAACATACGGCAGAAATCAGGCCTGAATTGTACAGAGGTAATAACTGTATGACGGCTGTAGGACCTCGGGACATGACCTCATGGTCTCTCCATGCAGCACGCATATATAATCATTAGTCAGTACACACAGAGACGATGATTACACACCGAGAGGTCACCAAAAACACATGTTCTTCACTCCACACAAACAAGCGTCCACAAAACCCCCTTCTCTGTACTTTGGGGCCCAGAAGCAGAAAATTATTTCTTTCTGGGGGAAAAACAGACGACAATTTTCCTGATGGATTCTTTCTTTCTTTTTTTTTGGATTCATGCATGTGTGTTCTACTCTATTTAATAAAACAAGGTTTTATATATATATATATTAGGGCTATCAATCAATTAAAATATTAAATTGCTATTAATCTCACAGTTATCTCGTGATTAATCGCACATTTTCAATGTAGCATAAATGAATACTTTTAATGTTTGTAATACTGTAACTGTAACAGATTATAATTATATACATTTCACTCAAAATCACCCCCTTTAATAAAATTAGTGATTATTTCATATTTATTTTACTCTGATTAATGATTAATATGAATTTCTTGTTAATTAGTTTAGTGTTGGTTTGAAGTGTAAAATATGGGACGTGGCTCCTTTAAGAATTGTGTTCCGGTTGCTTTTCCATATAAACTGGTGATACGGTGTTTAGGTTATACGGAAGCGCTTTATTGCGTTCAGTAAAAATGCGCTTTATTGCAGTAATACGGATTTGGGAATGCGATGCGCTTGCGTAAGGTTCCGTACGGTAATATACGCTAATATAGTGAGGAGATCGTACCTGTTGTGAATGCGCAGCTAGGGGGCGTCACTGGGGGGAATTTAGGAAGCGTGAGTGAACGTTTATTTATTTATTTATTTGTTGTTCAGGTTTCATTCAATCGCCAAAAACAACACAGAGTGAAGGAGCCGATCACTCACATAGTAAATAACATTAATGCCGTTAAAGTGAATTTGTGTTATTAGGACGTTAATAAGAGCCCTAATTCGTAGATTAATAACGGGGCCGAGGTGAACGTGTATTTGTGGAAAAGGAAATAAGATCAAACATTTTACACGTAAATAAAATGGAGAGTTTGGAAAATCCAATGTGGACTGATGAATATGATTGGATCAGGAGATCTGATGTTCTCTCGTGTCCATGTGGATCTCTTCTGGAATATTTTTTTCCCAAATCCATTCTCAAGCATGTGAAAATCACGAGACACCAAACTGTCCCATGGTTTCCCCTGAGACCTGAGACCTGGCGCTCACGATGAAGCTGTTGTTTCCCAGTGGTGTCCAGGATAAACAGATCTTCACTCCTGGTCGCATCTTCCACAGCTTCGTTTCTTCTCTCCTCATACGAACAACATGGTAAACCGCCCCCCCCCCCCCCCCAACACACACACACACACACACACATTTTTTGGGACGATTAGAGTTTATAAAGAAATCAATCCGGAGGTGATGAATCCTAAACTCAGCAAGATTCCCAATGCAGAAGTTGTGAAAAACATGCGTGTGTTTTGAATGCTCTCGGGCCAAAAGGCTGCTGGTGAAATGTGCATCACAGGCGAGTGTTGGAGCTGACAGTGGTGTAGAGAGCTTCTCATTAGGGACGGAGGGACGAGAGGAAAAAGGGGACGCCTTTTCAAAAAGAAAATGGCGATCATCACGACAAGTGCAGATCAGAGGTTTTACACGCGTGTGGAAAAACACACACATTAACAGGAAGTGAGATGAAGATCTTTCCTAATGAGGGGTTTTTATTGTGTGCACTTATTTCGTGGAATTAAGGTTATTCACGGCGGCCTTTAAGGGACGAACTCTCTGTGGCACGCCGAGCGCCGATTCCCGTGTTGACGGCGACGCCGCCGGTTTGAGGAACTTCAGTGGGACGGGACGCGGATGAAAGCGAGGAACCGGAGCTGTCACGGATCCGCAGCCGTCACCGCCGGCTCCCTTCAGGTGACCAGCAGTCTGTACTGTGAGAAATATCACTTCTTTTACTTTCCTTTTTATCTTTCTTTCTTTTTTTTTTTTTTTTAAACCTCGCCACCGACAAATCCATGGAAACGCCGAGCACTCGAAAGCAAGGTGAAGTGCTTTTCATCCTGCTTCTCACGAGCGCAGTCCAAAAGACGGAGGCGGGGCCTGAGAGCCGGGGCTTAACGAAAGACCCGATGTCAATCACTTTTGGGTTTTTCAAGGAAATAATAAAAAAAAAAAGAAAAAAAGTGCACTCTTGCTGAACAGTCACTTGAGGATTCATCAGGCATTAATTAGCTGCACTTTATTCCGTCTCTGAGAGCGGGAAAAGCTTCCGTCCAATAAAACGACCCGAAAAGCCTTTCAGGATTGAAGTAGCGCAGGCGATTGATAAAGGGTGGGGGGGGGGGTGGGGGGGGGGGGGGGGGGGGTTGGGGGGGGGGGGGGGGGGGGGGTTGGTTGAGGGGGGGTTTTGTGGGGTCTTTGAAGGGAATTCAGGTTGGATGAGGAAGAAAAGGCACCTTTCCTTCTGCCCTATTGCAGGACTCACAAGTGTAACCAATTAGGGTAATCGAAAACAGAAGACGTGTCCAATAGTTTTCCGAAGAGAATGCCGCGATGCCGAAGCGGAGAGGCCGGGAAGGAGAACAACAGGAAAATTGGCAATTATTTACGTCTCACATGCCAACGCAATTATCCGGCCGCTCCACGCAGGAGGGGGTACTTGTAAATAAGCAATAGGACAGGCGAAAAGCCGGCAGGTGGGGGGTATTAGGTGAAGAATTTGCCCACTGGGAAGAAAAAGCCATCTTGATGGGAGGCACTGGACCATACCTTTTGCATAATATCCCTTTTAGGGAAGGGAAAATAAATATAAAAAAAAAAGCGCTCCGAGTTGTCAGGAGCATTGTAGCGCGCTAGCCAATGGACCTGTCAGGAAGGTCTCATGGTGAGATTTATCCAAATATTTTTGTCTCGCACGTCAGATCACGCCTGGACGCTCATCGTTCTCTTGTTTCTTGGAAGTCAAACAGTTTTCAAACCCCCTTTTTTTTTTTGACGGCAATTTGTATTGATCAGCCTGCCAGCTCGCGTGCGGGTTCTTATTCCACCGGGCGACTCCGAGGAAGCGGCGCTTATTGATATCAAAATATCTCAGGCAGGTGTCTCATAAGTACTTAGCACAGCTGGAGGAATATTCCTTTTCTTTTTTTTTCCCTTTTCCTGACACTTTTGCTCCTGTTTTTTGGGGCCGAGTCGGGATGCGGCTGGTGAAATTAGCATTTAAACTACTTGCTCACCAGGCATTAGCTAACCTTGTGTGCTCAGTCAATATGTCCCCTGCTACCCTTTAAAAACTCCTGTCAGTCTTTTAGGACTCGCTCTGGAGCGTCGCTACGACGCCTTTTTCTCGCCGCGCCAGGCGCCTACGTACGGGTTTTTGTTGTTTTTTTTTTTATGACCGGATTCTGCCAGTTTGTTTGTATTATTGAAAGACATGAAGCGGAAAATGAGCCACAAAAAAAAGAAAGTCGTTGTTAAGGAAGAGTCGAGAGAAATCACATCGCGAGCATCACGAGCGCGACTCCGAGGAGCCGTCAGTCCGCCGCGTTAGCGTGTGCGCCGCGTTAGCGTGTGCGCCGCGTGTGGGTTGGCGCGTCAGGGTCTGATGGACGTAAAGTGGCGTGTGATCGCAGCTCGGACTGCAGGTGAGAAACCTGCTAAACAACACGCAGGTTAAAATGAAAAGTGACTTTGTTCCGTAACGTCCTGTAAAATAAACAATGAATTTATCCTGCAGCTGTAATTCCAGTGCAGATGTTTGTGTGCTGGTGGACTTTGTGAGTCGGAGTCGGAGAAGGTCTGAGGTCCGACTCGCTTTACATCATTCAGCAAGCAGCCTCTTTATTCAAAACACGTCACGGAACGACGATTTCCCCGTTTATTTACACCGTCCTAATCATTCCAGACTCGGCCGAGTAAACACGCCGAAATAAACACCAACGCTTGTTTCTTTTTTCCCCGTATCAATCCCATCACACGTTCCTCATACGCGCACTATACGTCTTCATCTGCCGGGCGCGGCGGGAAAATAAGGACATGCAATCTGATGCTAGCGCTTTAACCCTGACAAAAGCACGCTAATTATACGCTCATGTTTCTTTCTGCTCGTTAACTCGTTCTTCTTCTCCTTCTTTTACAGAAAAATGTATCACGAGTCAGAAATTCCTTTCGTTTTTATAAACATTCGTTTTGTTTAATTTTAGGATATTTTTTAACCTCTACTTCCTAATTATCACACACCCTGCAGCGGTGCAATGGTTACAGCGCCCCCTACAGACAAGCAAAGGATTGATTACAGATATTGAGTATATTCTGGTCATCAGTAAACATAAGGCGCGTCGAGTACACAAAATATATAATGTATTAGTTTATAACATATAAACATCTGAATGCGCGCGATACACAAAGTTTATTTTTAATGCCGAGATAAATAACCGCTAATTTCAAAATTAATCCGATTTTTTTTTAAGAATTTAAGACAGAAACATAAACAAGTTTATAGAATTGGACAATCTTCATTTTAAAGTCAATAAATTGGTGTAAAATATTATTATATATTATTATTTATTATAAATAACGTAATGAAAGCTGTGGGTTCACTGTAAGGATAAAAATATCACACTAGTACAAAGAAAACCTCTGTGTGTGTGTGTGTGTGTGTGTGTGTGTGTGTGTGTGTGTGTGTGTGTGTGTGTGTGTGTGTGTGTGTGTGTGTGTTTGTGTGTGTGTGTGTGTGTGTGTGTGTGTGTGTGTGTGTGTGTGTGTGTGTGTGTGTGTGTGTGTGTAGTGTCGTGTGTGTGTGTGTGGTGTGTGTATGGTGTGTGTGTGTGTGTGTGTGTGTGTGTGTGTGTGTGTGTGTGTGTGTGTGTGTGTGTGTGTGTGTGTGTGTGTGTGTAATTAATGGGCCTGTACTGATAGCTAATTAGGTGAGAAATGTTGTAAAGACCTGGGCTGCGATGAGATTGCGAGCGATCGCGTCGCGTCTCCGCGTCGCCGTTAATGTCGTTGCGAGTCTCGTCTTCGCTCCAGACGTCTCGCGAGGTTTTGCTAAATGGACTTTGCAGCGAGGCCAAACCGGGTCAGCGTCCGCTCAGAACCATAACGCTAATGTCCCTGACGTGGCGGATGAGCGATGGCGCGTCCCGTCATCTCCGTTATCCTGCACATTACAGCCGATCTGTTGGGAATAAATACCGGGCCGCGTGCATTAATAATCATTGCACAATCACTGAACGGATAGATGGATGGATGGATGGATGGATGGATGGATGGATGGATGGATAAAAGGGGGGTTATTCTGCATTTTCTTTTTCTCCTGCTCTCTTTCCGACAGACAGGAAGTAGTTGAAGCACGGCACCCACTCGGGTTTCAACAAGCCAGTCTTCCTTTAGGATGTCAGCTCGGTACACAGCTCTCACTCTCTCCACTGACAGCTGTTTTGGGAAAGAAGAGAGGAAGATTGATAGATGGTGCTGATGGATGAAACCCAAAGTAGCAGTGAAAGACTTGTGAGAGGCGTCATTAAATCAACACTCGGGAAGAATCTAATCACCAGCGCTAAAGAGTACAGTATTAAAGCACAGCATGGACTTCACCAGCAGTTTCACCTTCCTCCTTCTTCTCCTCCTTCTTCTCCTCCTCCTTCTTCTCCTTCTTCTCCTCCTTCATCTCCTCCTTCTCCTCCTTCTTCTCCTTCATCTCCTTCTTCTCCTCCTTCATCTCCTTCTTCTCCTCCTTCATTTCCTCCTTCATCTCCTCCTTCTTCTCCTCCTTCATCTCCTCCTTCTTCTCCTCCTTCATCTCCTCCTTTTTCTTCTCCTCCTTCTCCTCCTTCTTCTCCTCCTCTCTCCTTCTTCTCCTCCTCCTCCTTCTTCTCCTCCTTCTTCTCCTCCTTTTTCTTCTCCTCCTTCTCCTCCTTCTTCTCCTCCTTCTCCTTCTTCTTCTTCTTCTTCTTCTCCTTCATCTCCTCCTTCATCTGTGGCGTGTGTGGCGTGTGTGGAGTGTGTGGTGTATGCAGAGTGTGTGGAGTGCTTGGTGTGTGTGGTGTATGCAGAGTGTGTGGAGTGCTTGGTGTGTGTGGTGTATGCAGAGTGTGTGGAGTGTGTGGTGTGTGTGGAGTGTGTGGTGTGTGTGGTGTGTGTGGAGTGTGTGGTGTGTGTGGAGTGTGCGGTGTATGCAGAGTGTGTGGTGTGTGTGGAGTGTCTGTGGAGTGTGTGGAGCATGTGGTGTGTGTGGAGTGTGTGTATTGCAGGGTGTGTGTGGAGTGTGTGGAGTGTGTGGTTTGTGTGGTGTGTGTGGTGTGTGTGGAGTGTGTGGGGTGCGGTTGGTGGTTGTAAATTGTGGTGTGTGGAGTGTGTGGGCGTGTGAGGAGTGTGAGGAGTGTGGGAGATGTGTGGGGTCCTGAGGTGTGTGTGAGGTAGGTGTGGGAGTGTGTGGTGTGGAGTGTGTGGAGTGTGAGTGTGTGGAGTGTGTGGGGTGGGTGTGTGGAGTGTGTAGACTGTGTGGTTTGTGTGGTGTGTGCGGTGTGTGTTGTGGATGTGTGTGTGTGTGGTGTGTGTGGAGTGTGTGTATGCAGAGTGTGTGGTGTGTGTGGAGTGTGTGGTGTGTGTGGTGTGTGTGGTGTGTGTGGTGTGTGTGGAGTGTGTGGTGTGTGTGGAGTGTGCGGTGTGTGGAGTGTGCGGTGTGTGTGATGTGTTGCAGATGTGTGGTTGTGTGTGTGGTGTGTGTGGAGTGTGTGTGGTGTGTGTGTGGACTTGTGTGTGTGTGTGTGTGGTGTGTGTGGATGTTGTGTTGTGTGTGTTGTGTTGTGTGCGGTGTGTGGATGTGTGTGTGTGAGTGTGGTGTGTGTGGAGTGTGTGGAGCTGTGTGTGTTTGTGTGACTGTGTGTGTGTGTGTGTGTGTGTGTGTGGATGTGTGTGTGTGTGGGTGTGTGTGGAGTGTGTGGGTGTGTGTGTTGTGTGTGTGTGTGTGTGGAGTGTGCGGTGTGTGTGGAGTGTGCGGTGTGTGTAAAAGTAAGTACACCGTTTCGACAGCATCGGCGGCGGCGGTGTATCGCGTCCTACTATCATCTCGGCAGGAAGACTGAGGGTGAAAGTAAAAGGAAGCGGCGTTCGTTTATTCGGGAAGGAGCCGCGACGCTCCGACAGACCTGAGCTGCGGTTAGTCGATCGTTCCCGAGTGTGGGAACGGGAATATCGACAAACTCCTCGGCTTTAATACGGGGCCGCATGGAGACGCCGCGGGATCCGGCTGTCTTGATAAACACCCTGTCTGTATACAAATCAATTTCTGGCCGGCGCCCAAACGCGAGGGTCACCGGAGCGTAAAGACAACCTGCGCCGGAACGTCGCGGCGTCTGTAAATGCCGAAGGGAAGCGTAATAAAGGAGAGATTCCATGAATAAGTCTACAGGTGCACCTTTCTTCTTCTTCTTCTTCTTCTTTGTTTTTGTCTCTCTTTTTTTAAAGAACGTGATAGTTTTTATTCCGTAGGAGATCCGGGATGAGTGTGTGATCTTGGCATGAATCTCCAAACTGCTGCCTGAGCGTTGGAACGGAGGGATGGATGGAGGGATGGGGGGAGGGATGGAGGGGGAGGGAGGGATGGCTGTCAGTTTGCAGCACTGGGACAGATAGAATTGCCTCAGTCTGGTGCCACCGTCTCACACTGCGGCACACGGAAATGTGCACTTAAATGGGTTTTTAAAGCGCTGCCCATGGTTTCCTGCGTCTGGCCGCCCCGCCGGCACACCTGTGGCCAATCGCGTTCGCGTTCCTGTGTCAGGAAAGACAAGGAATGCTTATTTTAAATAGTTATGAATTCATGTATATATTTATTTATATATATAATATCTGTAAACTTTGCGATAAAACTTTCCTTCCCGACTCGTTCACGGATCAGGAAAAGGCACGAGGCCCGCGCTCCGGCGGAAAACTTCATCATCGCTTTATCCTGTCCAGGGTCCGATCGAGTCCCGGAGGAATAAAGCGGAATTCCGAGCTCGGGACTGGAACCGGGAGGCAGGAATCGTTTCACGTCATGCAGAGGCTTTAATTACCGGATCACGTCAAGCTGACGCGTTGGATCTGTGCGGATCCGTGTCAGAATCGGAACGGCGACTTCGTCCCACCTGATCATTAGCGTCTCGGACTCCTCGGGACTCCCGGATCTTATCAGTCACGCGTCTCCTGCCGAGGGACTTCAGACTTGATGTCCAATTACACACAACATCTCGCCGTTCGCTCCCTCGACGCTTCTGTCAGAGGACACGCGGCACTTGATACGCGCAATTAACGAGCCACGCTCCGAACGCGGTGCTAAGGTACTCATCAGAGTCGGGGACAGACACCGGCGGCGTTCACGTCAACATGTGACCCGTCTGCAGCGGGAACGCCGGGGAATAATCTATTAACGCCAGCGACAGGAAATCGAAACGGATGAGAGCAGAGATGATAGCTCGAACTGTGAGCAGGAAAGCATGAAGGAAAAATGAAGGCCTTCTCTATCTCTCTCTCTCTGCCTCTCTCTCTGTCTGTCCATCTCGCTCTCTCTCTCTCTCTGTCTTCCTCTCTCTCTCTCTGTCTGTCCATCTCGCTCTCTCTCTCTCTGCCTCTCTCTCTCTCTCTCTCTCTCTCTCTGTCTCTCTCTCTCTCTCTCATCTCTCTCTCTCTCTCTGATCTCTGTCTCTCTCTCTCTGCCTCTCTCTCTCTCTCTCTCTCTGTCTCTCTCTCTCTCTCTCTCTCTCTCTCTCTGTCTCTCTCTCTCTCTCTCTGCCTCTCTCTCTCTCTCTCTCTCTCTCTCTCTCTCTCTCTCTCTCTGCCTCTCTCTCTCTCTCTCTCTCTCTCTCTCTGCCTCTCTCTCTTTCTGCCTCTCTCTCTCTCTCTCTCTCTCATTCTTCTCTGATGCTCGTTTGAGGATGCTGCACGCAGGTTTCAGGAGATAACGAACGGAACGTCTACATCAGGAAAAGCCTGAGATTCGACCCGACACGGGAATAAAGAGCGAGTGAGAACAGCGATCAGCGCTCGAATACACCGACACCGAGCATCAGCGCATGGGAGATAGAGGGGCAATATCAGGATGACGTGGTGATATTGGGACGGTGTGGTGATCAGGATGACGTGGTGATATTCGGATGGTGTGGTGACGTGGTGATATTCCGATGGTGTGGTGATATCGGGACGACATGGTGATATCGAGACGGCGTGGTGATATTGGGACGGTGTGGTGATATCAGGATGACGTGGTGATATTGGGACGACGTGGTGATATCGGGACGACATGGTGATATCGAGACGGTGTGGTGATATCGGGATGACGTGGTGATATTGGGACAGTGTGGTGATATCGGGATGACGTGGTGATATTCCGATGGTGTGGTGATATCGGGATGATGTGGTGATATCGGGATGACGTGGTGATATCGGGATGATGTGGTGATATCGGGATGACGTGGTGATATTGGGATGGTGTGGTGATATCGGGATGACGTGGTGATATTGGGATGGTGTGGTGATATCGGGATGACGTGGTGATATTGGGATGGTGTGGTGATATCGGGATGACGTGGTGATCCGATTGGGATGGGACGGTGTGGTGATATCGGGATGACGTGGTGATATTGAGACGGTGTGGTGATATCGGGATGACGTGGTGATATCGAGACGGTGTGGTGATATCGGGATGACGTGGTGATATTGGGATGGGTGTGGTGATATCGGGATGACGTGGTGATATGGTGGGATGGGATGATGTGGTGATATCGGGATGACGTGGTGATATTGGGATGGGACGGTGTGGTGATATCGGGATGACGTGGTGATATTGGGACGGTGTGGTGATATCGGGATGACGTGGTGATATTGGGATGGTGTGGTGATATCGGGATGACGTGGTGATATTGGGATCGGGGTGTGGTGATATCGGGATGATGTGGTGATATGGGGATGATGTGGTGATATCGGGATGACGTGGTGATATTGGGACAGTGTGGTGATATCGGGATGACGTGGTGATATTGGGATGGTGTGGTGATATCGGGATGACGTGGTGATATTGGGATGGTGTGGTGATATCGGGATGACGTGGTGATATTGGGACGGTGTGGTGATATCGGGATGACGTGGTGATATTGGGATGGTGTGGTGATATCGGGATGACGTGGTGATATTGGGATGGATGGATCGATGTGGTGATACGGGATGACGGTGTGGTGATATCGGGATGACGTGGTGATATTGGGATGGTGTGGTGATATCGGGATGACGTGGTGATATTGGGATGATGTGGTGATATGACGTGGGATTGAGACGGTGTGGTGATATCGGGATGACGTGGTGATATTGGGATGGTGTGGTGATATCGGGATGACGTGGTGATATTGGGACAGTGTGGTGATATCGGGATGACGTGGTGATATTGGGACAGTGTGGTGATATCGGGGTGACGTGGTGATATTGAGACAATGTGGTGATATCGGGATGACGTGGTGATATCGGGATGACGTGGTGATATCGGGATGACATGATGATATTGGGACAGTGTGGTAATATTGTGATATACTTATATTTATACTCACACAAGGAGAAACTTTGACCTCGGGAGATAAACAGTGGGATTAAGATTCTTTATGTTCTTGTCGCCAAATAGAATTCGACACAGGAGAGGATTACTGATGTCTTGTGGACACACCACAGGGGCCCTGGCTATAAGGGGCCCCTCATGAAGCACTGTATTTAAGCCTTTGCAGGTTTGTTTGTCGTGCGCATTTGTGTGTGTGTGTGTGTGTGTGTGTGTGTGTGCGTGTGTGTGTGTGTGTGTTTTGTATCTGGAGCTCAGTCTGGTATTGATTACATTTCTTTGTTAATCACCTGCAAAATAAATCACCTGCATCCAAAAACCCCGACATGAATAAAATGAAAGTGTAAATAAATAAATAACGGGAACGTCTGCATTAAACACTGCATGAGTACGACATGCGGAACTCAGTGATTAAACCTTTCGCCTCTGGACTGGAAGGTCTCAGGTTCAAATCCCAGCAGCACCACCACCAAGTGGGCCCTCGGGGAAGGCCCTTCAGTGCTCAGTTGTAAGTCGCTCTGAATAAACATAAATGTCGCTAAATTATGGAAAGAAACCCGGCTTTCTTTTTTTAGCGCAACACGAACCTTAAAATGATCTCAGGAGACGACTTTTGGTGAATAGTGACGATTATTGTTATTATTATTATTATTGTTATTATTATTATTATTATTATTATGGTAGAAATAGAAGGACACCAGACCTTTAAAAGATGCTTCTAGATGATTCTGTTCGGATTTTTCCACGCTGCTCATTTCCGCTGACAGTCTGACTGCAACGCTCCACACTCGTTTATCTGAAGAACCTTTTCAGTGTTTTCTTCTCCACACAGATGAACTTTGGCATTAAAACTCTGTAAGATCTTTATATGATCTTTTCCCGCTCGCTGTGCACCAGGATTCACCAGGATCAGGATCACCAGGATAGGAGAGAAGTGATGGTTGTCAGGACGTTATGCAGCGTTTCTCTCTCGTTTCCTGAAGGTTTATTTGACTTTGTCAGGATGAAATATCAGCCGTGTTGCAGTTCATACGGAGGTTCCTTCTGATCCACTATAAATAACGTCTGTGCTGGACGTCTGGAGTGATGTGTCTCGTCTCAGTGATGTGTTTGATGGTTTTGGTGGAAGCAGGTGTTTGTGTTGGTGATCGGAAACGTGAATGCTGGGAAAAGACAATCATAAAAATGTATGTCCACAATTATTAGTGATAAACTTATATACAAATAGCAAATATTGTTAGTGTAATTTGGGTTAATTTGCAATATTAAAATGTGATTTATGAATGACTGCATCGATTTATTTTCAAATTAAGATCAAATTGTAGGTTATAAAAAGTTTTTTTGCTCGTTTGCAGAAAACAAAACTCGTCTGGATTAATTTGACTGTAAAGTGTGTCGTGTTTCAGGCGCAGTGTGTGTGTGTGTGTGTGTGTGTGTGTGTTGTGTGTGTGTGTGTGTGTGTGTGTGGTCTTCTCCACACCAGAAGAAACCCAACCACAAAAACCATCTAAAGATTTTCCACCAAGTCGGGAATCCCCCACCAAAAAAAAAAAGAAAAAGAAAAGAAAAAAAAAACTCGTTATTCCAAAAGTAACTTTAAATAAAAATATAAAGTCCAAATCCAGGAGCCGTTCAGGGACACTTAAATATATATCTTATATCTTTTTTATTTATTTATTTATTTTTAACTATTTTTGATTTTATAGATGAAAAGATGAAAGGAAAGTGCTTCTGTCTTCCCTTTAGAAGCGAACAGGAAACTAGATGTTATTATTATTGTTGTTGTTATTGTTATTATTATTATTATTATTATTATTATTATTATTATTGCTATTATTGCATCCTGCACCTTTCCTCCTCTCTCTCCTCCTCTCTCAGTCAACAGGAAATTTGATTGCGGTTATTCGGGTATCTGTCGTTCTTTTCCACGCAGTTCTCTTCTTTATTCCACTTCATATGTGCTTTATAAAGGGAAGAGAAGAAGAACAGATCGGAGCGTTACAGAGACGGAGGAGTTTAATCACCTGGAAAGGGTTTTTTTTTTCACAAAACCTGGTCGATTTCGTTTATAAAATAAAACAGAAATGATTCATTTCCTTCCCGTTTCTTTAATTTACCGGAATTGTTTTTTTTTTTTTTTGTCGCAGCGGAGATCCACGTGCCGCTTTATTTATTTATTATTTATTATTTATGAGAGAAAATAAAAGAAATAAAAATGCACCCAGGTAAGCATGACAAAGGACGTCTATTTTTATCGGACTGATTTGTTTTTGATTATAAACGTAGGCTTGTTTTTTGATGAGGAAATTCAATTCCAGTCCGTTTCACACCGAGATCGAAATAAAAAGTCCAAAGTGACGCGGAGGAGAGAAAAAAAAAAAAAAAAAAAAAAAAAAATATATATATATATATATATATATATATATATATATATATATATATATATATATATATATATATATATGTCATTTTATGTGTGATCTGGCTACAAAATAAATAAATAAATGTATGCAAAAAAACAAACAATGAGTCGGGCTGTTGTTTTGTTTCCCCGCTCGGGTCAAATGTAGAACGTCAGCGCAGGCCGGGAAGCGATTCATAATCTAATGGCGATGAGAAAGAAAAAGGGCTCCAGTCTCCGCCTTGTGCAGGCTCCAGTCCCACCGCCGCTCCCACCAGGCCGCATGTTCTCAAACACACCCGGAGCTTTTGTCTGCGAGAAACGCATGCTTTAAAACACACACACACACACAACACACACACACACACACAGGGCGTCCACAAGGACACACACGGCAACCCCACAGGGCGTCACAGCAACCCCAAAGGAAGCAAACACCCCCCCCCCCCCCCCCCCCCCAAAAAAAAAAAAGAGGAGAAATCTTTAATCACTTTCTTGAATGGGACTATTGAGCGGGGTCGCGTCCCTTCTCTTCTCTGAACTGTCCGTCAGCCTTATGAGGGGGACGTTTGGAAGCTGTGACAGGCGGGACGGAAGGACCCAGATGGGAAATGTAGCGAGGGGAGGGAAGGCTAGCGAGGGATTAGGCAAAAAAGGGAGGGATAAAAAAAAAAGGTGGGTGCAAAAAATAAAAAAAATAAAAAAATTTCTGTCCAGAAATGACTTGGGTGGAAATGCTTCCCGCATGACTGCTGCGTGTGACCGAGCTGGCATCCAGACGCTTTCCCACAATCCAGCTTTGTTCAGCCGGGTGTGCAAAGCAGCGAGGCACCGAGGAGAGCGAGAGACGACCAGGAGAGAAAGGAGGAAGGATGAGCGACAGATAGAAGAATTGGACGAGCGGCTTGCTTCTGTTCTCTTTTTAAAAAGTCCCAATCTCTCCATCTCATTTCCATAAAGATTTACTGCCACAAAAAAAAGAAAGGAAAAAAAAAAAAAAAAAGAAAAACGCCTCAGTTGCTTTTTATTATCCTCCGTCGCCCCTCCTTCCCTTTATTTAACTCTAAAGCGCAGGAGTGTGTGCACGCTTTGATCCAGTCAACTTTCCTAGTGCTAAAGCCTCTCGTATCTGTTCTCGACCCCTGATGTGAAACAGTGCGTAATAAAATAACGCCCCGCCGCTGGACCGGATCACCTTTCATAGACTGAGACTCGTCCGTCTCATCCCGACCCGTCCACTTTTACATCAACAATGAAATTCATCCAGAATAAAAACACTAAAACATGCTCGTTACAAAGAAACATCCCAAATAATAAGCAGGATTAAGAAAAAAATAACATTAAAAAATTTATTCCAAAAAGTGTCCCAATAAAATCTGTCTGTATATTTATATATTCATTTTTTTTGTCATTTTTAACCCAGGGATTAATTCATTTATATTACAGAGAAATTGGCTGAAATGTTTCTTGTGAAAAAAAAACCCATAATTTATCCAAAATAATAAGATAATATATAATAATATATATAGATAATATAA
>JACRUU010000005.1:12182488-12202488 GCA_030449085.1 Kryptopterus vitreolus | reverse complement strand
ACTTTCCACTACAGATTAATTCTAACACTGGAGAAGTGTCAACTCATTTGTTCCTATTAATAAGAGCATTGTTTATTAAATTTGCACAATTATTGCTAATATATATGGTATGAAGATTTTCCTCTCAAACTGAGCTTTTGTTTATAATAATCACAGTAAAGAAACACATCTGGACGTCGTACCAGTAAACAAATGTTTAATGAAGATAAATAGAAGTACAACCTACATCTGAAGGACTGTTTAAGAAACACTAGATTTGGAAAAGGTTGTATAATTCTACATCTTTTTTTTTTTTATATAAAACCCAATTATTTTTTGCGTGCTTGTGGTCGACTGTAATCAAAATATACATTTGCTTTTAGACATAAAAACCTATTGCTTCAAACATCATGGTATAAAAATAGTATTTACACCCCATCTAAAGTAAAAACTATTAAAGGTCAAGGCTTTAAATGAAACCCACTCTTTTTTTTTCAAAAGAGAAATGATTATAATGATGGTGTAAAACAGTAATCGGTCCCACGCTGCAAAAATAGAAAGAGTAGGAACGCGTACGAGGTGGAATGTTTAAGGGGGAAAAGCCTTTGATTGTGGAAAGTAATGATGTGTCCCATAGACAGTCAAAAATATCTGTATAACATTTCATACAAAAAGCCCGAATGTATACGTAAAAATCTATTTAAACAGAAGAGTGGATCCCTGTCGAATATGATTGAGAAAGATTGTAGAACAGAAGAGGGTATATTTAGAAAAAAAGAAAAAGAAAAATAAAGAAAGAAAAAGCACTGACTTGCAGTAGGAAAAGAAATAAACCCTAAAAGCCACATGTCTATATCTCTGTCCAATTCTAACAGCAGGGAGGAATACATTAGTCTCATGACTGAAAGCTGAATAGAGGCTTTGGTTTTAAGCTGTAGTGTACATATTTATAAAAAAATAAAAAGAAAAGAAAAGGGAAAAAAAAAAGAGAGAGAGAGAACACATCAGGCATTACACTAGAATAATTACAAATCCATGCCTTGGGATATATTAAGGCAATACTCAAGGTCTATGAAAAGTACAAATTGAGGAAGAAGAGAAGACGACGAAGAGCGACTGACCAAAAGGCCAACATGCGACGGCCAAAAACACAAACATACTTACAATATGATTTGTACACAAATTGTTGCATTAAATAAAATAATAAAAAAAAAGGATTGTAAACTATATCTATGGTTACAGTATGTGATAAGACTCCAAGCTACTGGGAATGTCGAAAGCAAAAGGAACTGGCCTTAAGGCGGTGATATATCAGGGAAAACCCCTCCTACACGAGGGGGGTGTAAACTAAAGTCTTTACATTTTAACACGAGCGTCACGTTAGACAGCGACGATAATACACAATATATAATATATAAAAAAAAAGCAAGCGCTTAGATCAACGTAAGGCACAAGAAGCACTTCTGAGGTTTTCAGAGCAGCACTTTCAAGGCGAGGGTCGGATGAAATCGAAGGCTCAAGAGGCTGTGATTACAGATCCTTACAGGCATAAAAAAAAAATTTAAAAAGGTTACACATAAACCACTAGATATCACATAAATACAATAGTGGAATGATGTAAGTTTTGCGGTCGAGGCGTCGGAGAGGTCTTCTCATCGTTTGTTGGTCGTCTTTAAAAATGACTCATTCCAGCTGCAGTCACTTTTGTTTTTTTGCCTCGTGTTTAAATCGTGGACTTGGAGAACGACACCCTGAGATGGTGGTTCTCACCAAGATCGTGGTTATGGAACTCGATCAGGGACTCGATTGCTTCCTCCACCGAACCCATCTGGATCAGAGCCATCTTACGGTCTTTCCTGAAAGTAGATTAAGCATTTAGTAGTTAATAAAAAAAAAAAAAGGAAGATATTTTAAATTCAAGTCAAATGCACGCTGAACTTACTGAAAGAACTTGAAGTTCTTCACCACAGCACCAGAGCTGGCAAACACCATCTTCAGATCGTCTTCAACCACCGAAGGGCTAGAATTAAAAATAAATAAATAATAAACAAAAGGACATTGTATGTTTTCTACAATTAAACAAATGAAAGAAATGTGTTTTACGGGATGTTGGAGAGATGCAGAGTTGAGGAAGGAGGGAAGATGTTGGAGTAGTTTTTGGAGCCGGGCTTCTTAAAACGATGGAGAGGAGAGTTACTGTAATCCTTAGTGAGACCCTGATCCTCGTGTCCCTCACGGGGAAGTTGAACAGTCGTGTGTTTGGATAAAGTGATGCGCAGTGCACGTCCATACAGCTTCTGTCCGTTTAAATGGCACATAGCTGCAGCGGGGGGAAATCAATGAAATGTATGGTGATAAAGTTCCTTTACCATCATGACCAATAATTGCAAAACAAAACAAAAAAATACAATTTGTTTAATAAATAAATAAAATTCACCTAGCTGAGCCTGAGTGCCATCAGACATTTGGATAAGGGCGTTCTCTTTTTTGTTGAACATAATTTTTACTCTTATCACATCGCCATATACACCTGGTGAGAGGAGAAACAGGTTAGGCATGAAAAATGTATTACACAAGCATTAAAAATAAAAATTGTAAAAACCTTTAACAAGCTTACGGTTACAATCAAGACACTCCGGACCGAGTGCAATCTCCATTTAGGAATAATAAAACCTCTCTATTTTTATTTATTTTTTTTTTAAAAACGCCAAATGTTACTTATTAAAAAAAAGGTGGAAAAAAAACCTAAATAGGAGTTCTACCCAAGTACATTCAGGGTTTACAAAAAAAATGAAGATACTTGGTGAGGTTAAAAATAAACATAAATAAATTATAGCCAAGAGGACAGAGGGGAAAATAGTGGGCAATTTGACAGACTGCGAGAAAGGAATGGACTTCTGCTCTGCCATCCTGAACAAATGAATTGAGAAAAAGTGAAATGCTGATGTAAGAAGGCCAGCTTCAAGTAAAAAGTATTGATGGGGTAGGGAGGGGGGGGGGAAGCTGTTTTAACAAATGGATAAATGACAGGAGTCTTGACTATTAACCAAAGTTTAAAAGCTTCCCTCAGAAGA
The DNA here is from genome assembly GCA_030449085.1 of Kryptopterus vitreolus. Lineage (NCBI taxonomy): Eukaryota > Metazoa > Chordata > Actinopteri > Siluriformes > Siluridae > Kryptopterus > Kryptopterus vitreolus. Next base: position 12,199,435 of record JACRUU010000005.1, on the reverse strand, counting down.
CATGCAAATAATTATAATAAAATGAAAAATAAATAAAAACAGCATGCATCATGATAAACTATCTTAAAAGCTGAAAAAGATACAGCAGCTCAATGGTTTTAGTTTTAACAGTGCACTGAAATGGCCACACAATAAATGACTGACTGCTGCAACTTTTTGTACCACATCTCATCTGAGCACACACACACACACACACACACACACACACACACACACACACAAGCACTTAAAATTGCCTTATGAGGGAAGAAACTGAAAGAACAGAACAAACAAGTAGATAACAAAAAGATGCTAAGGATAACATACCGAAAAGAATAAAGAGGCATTGGGGCGTAACTCTCTTTAGAGGACAGCAGAGGAAGGCAGCGGAGGGAAGAAGGGAGAGGTAAAGATCGGAGGTAGAATGGAGGTTCAACATATCCACAGCGAGGAGGCAGTTCCACGGGAAATGGCGAAAAAAACGGTGGTTGGATCATGAAGATGGTTAATGGATCGGGAGGAGAAAAAGGAGGGGAGAGGTGGATTGTGAAAGTGTAAGGAGTGGATTGTGTATCGTATGCATGTGTGATCATGTAAAAATATGAATGAAACGTGGGCAGTCGTTCGGCAGGCGGACATGGTTGCAAAATAAAAATAAAATGAAAGTAAAAGGGATATGGGGAGGGAGAAAAGAGGAGGTAAAAAACAAAGTCAGTAACACATCTGGAAAATACAATAGTGGTCAAGTTTACTTCTATAGAAACTAATCCAACAAAAGAAGGTGCTTTCTGTACAAAATTTACAAGACAATAAATTTCACATGATGACCAACGAGATGCTAAATTCACTAAAAACTCTGATACAGTAAAGTTCTAAAAAGTGTTTGGCTAAAATAAATAATTTGCTTTTTAAAAAAAGTATAACTGAACTCTGTGTAAATAGTTATGGATATTCTGGGGGATGGATCTGCTTTAAGGAATATCAAAATAATTTAGAAGTGTTAGGAAATTACAGGACTACATAAAAAAAAGGAATGAACACTGGGAGGAAACAAGTTTTCTTGACAGTATTAAGAACTTAAGGCAAATACCACTAACATAAATCATTTATAAAAAAAAAAAAAAAAAAAACAGAAATTGAGAGTACATATAAAATGAGCCCAGTCCTAACAATGGCGGTAGTGTAAATTAAACTAATTCCAAACGTTTGTGAAAATACCAGCACAGTAATTTTATCAATAATCATAAACTTCCTGCACGAAACCAAACTGAAGCTGTGCGTCACTAACCTCGGGGTTTAAGTTGCTGACCAGCATGACGCAGTGCCCGGAGGGCAGGGCAGGGAAACCCAACCTGCCTGCGGCTGCAGCCGCCGCCGCTGCCGCACTAGGGATGGCCAAAGAGGCCAGAGCACCAGGAACACCTGGCATGGTCAAGCCTGAGAAATCACGCCATCAGTTACAGCAGGTTTATAAATAAAGTAAAAAATAAACAGCAAATAAGTGTGAAGTGGACGAACCTGCAGCCTGCTGAATTGCAAAAGCTGGAGGGAAGGCATGAGCACTTGCGTACGGAGAAGCAGAAATGATCCCTGGAGTAGCTGTGGAAAGAAATCAAATACTATCTCCTACATGTAGAGGATAAATGGAAGTATCTGATGTGTAGACTTGGACTAGATCATACCGAATGCGGCTGCCGCCATGGCGTGGTGGTCGAGAGCAGGTTGGCCGTCTCCCGAGGGCAGGTCAGGGCGCGTGTAGTCCCGACTCTTGTCGTTGTTGTACTTGACATTCAGACTTGTCAGCTTGGAAAAACTGATGCGCAAAGTGCAGCATGCGTTGTAGATGTTCTGTCCATCCAAAGCCTGTGTAATGATGGCAAAATGATGTTACAGCAGCTCAGACACCTCTTCAAATACACAAACGGGTGCAGAAATTGCAGTACATTTCTATAACAGAACATGCAAAACAATGGTAATTCTGAAAGTGACCTCTAGATGGAGCTACTCACCAGTTTTGCATGCTGAGCAGTAAGTCCATCAGCAAACTGCAGAAGAGCTTGGAATTGGTTGTTCTTGGTAAAAGTGATCACTTTCAAAACAGTGCCAAACTTGGAAAAGATCTACAGATGACACCACAAGAAAATAAAATGTAAGCAGGATGGGTAAAATGACATACAGCCAAAACACATGCAAAAAATAAAAAATCTATAGCTTACAAATTTTAATGCAAATTTACCTGGTGCAGAACATCCAGGGTGACTGGGTAGAAGAGGTTCTCAACTACCACTCTGAGGACAGGGCTAGGGCCACTCACACCACCTGCTTCTACACCGCCTAATGACATGCCACCCGTCTGGACTGCGTTGACGGCCTGCAGCGCTGCCTGTGCTCTCTGAAGTTAAAAATAGGACACCGCAGAAAGTGTTAGATCTATCGAATTTACACCACTTTCTCTTTCACTTTATTATAAAGAGTGCATGAACATCTAACCCAAGTCACGGCAATCTGAATCAAGAACAGCTTTGAAAGTTTTTATCACTCAAGATTTTGTCCGATTAAAAAAAAAAACGAAACGTAAATCTGCGTAAAGTAACATTTGGGCTCCTAAATTTGCTGATTAGTTATTCAAGAAAAGGTGCTTTATATAAACGTGCTTTCTAAAAGAAAGGGACGAATGTATAGTGTTAGTACAAAGTTGCACGAGAGTACAAGTCTGTTCACTTCTTATTTAAAGAGATTTCACAAAGTGGAGCGAGTAGGTAGATAAAGCCCGGCTGTGGAATGCATCAGTACAAACGCGCCATGACGTCTGCACTGAGAATGTGTTTAGAAAAGGAGAAATGTTTGGTCCTCCCCAAAAAACAAAAGCATGATAAGCTTCGTGCGAGCTGGTAAACAAGTTATCCGCTCCGTATTAACACTCCAGTGCAGCTGGAGAAACAGTAATCACAGCTGCACCAAGAAAAGCCCGTTTTCAGATATTTACCCAGAACGTTCCTTTTTCTTTATTCGGTTTGTCAGTTTTTGCCGAGACGAAATTTTGTTTATCATGAAACTCAAACAAAAAAAAAGTTAAAAGTAAAGAAAAAGACGAGGGGGCGAGCGATGTGAGCGAGTGCTTGAAAGAGAGTTATTACTGAACACATACCACTTGGTTTGGAGAGTTGTCGGTTTTTAGCTCCTTGTGGTTGGAGTACTGCATGAAGATGGGATGATTCCTGATCACTGGTGTGACTGAGGAGTAATAGCTGACCATAGTCTGGGCTGCTTCCTCTGTATTCATCTCAAGGAACGCCTGGAGAAAAGAAAAACCTTTAGCAAATTTGTTTCTATGTTGAGGCTTAAAAAAAATAAATCCACATTAACAGTCATAAGAGGTTTTAGAGTTCTATATCAAATCAGATGTTTGAGCACAAACCAGTCAAATTTGTTACGCCCAACTGGGATTCATAAAACAAAGACTGCAGCCAAATCTATATATAGCATTATTTTGTTTAGTGTCATGAGAACCAGTCTGAACAAAATCTGACAAACCCAGATGTAGAACATTCTGTTCATGAAGAAATGAAATCTATATATTCTCCCAGTCTTTATAAAGACTACAATTATACCTGGTTCTTTCCTTTCAGCATGAGCAGGTTGGTGACTTTGCCGAAGGGAAGTCCTAGAGAAATGACCTCGGCTTCGTTGATGTCACTGGGGAGTTTGCGTACATGAATGACACGCGACGGAACACCAGGACTTCTGATGTCACCTTTGAACTTCTTGCTGTCGTTACCATTGGCTAGAAAAATAATAAATATTTAAAGAAAGCCCTATTAATAAGCCAGTTCAGCAACGTATACACAACTGAAATTTTTTTGGTCAAAATGTACCTGCTGAACTCATGATATATGGTCCGTTGGAAACACAGGAGAAAAGTTCGTCAGATCCTCTCTATAAAAGAAAGAGCGGGGGGAAAAATATATACATCAATCAACAGGAAAATAGCAACCAGACAGCCAACATAAGCACAGGCATTCCATACGGAGGCCAAGTCTGATAGACAAGCCTCAACACAGTGGAAGCAAGAAGGGACATGCCGAAAAGTTCAGGAAATGACCGAGTGGTCACAATTCTACTACAGTTATCTAACTGACCTAATAAGGGCAGCTTTGGGCTACATTTTACCCACTTTTTTTTCTTCTAAAAACAGAGAAAGACAGGAAGTAGGTATTGTGCAAATGAGCATGCATCCTGTGCAAAAGGCAGGGTCATGTTAAACCTGACAGCAAGAGAAAAAGAAAGGAAGCTTGGGTTTTATTAGCAGTTGGGGGGTGTGAGGCAGTTTCTGGGTCATCAGACATGAGGAATGAGTGGGAGGACTCAAGATACTCGCAAAGGAGAATTAAAATGATAGCACAGATTGGTACGGGGTTTGGTTTTTTTGGCTTTAGGAGAAACATACGCTAGTAGTCTGATTCAGTTTCATCAAGCTCACCTTTGAAAGAAAAAAGAAAATTCTGAATATTTTCAGTAGTGGGAATATCTTTTAGCAACAAGTCATTATGGTGTATTTATCCATCTAAGAACACATGCAAGGGCACTCAGGCATTCCATGCCCCCCGATTTCAGCAAGCGTAATGGAGCCGAGCAGGCCACATGCATGCATCCTCCACCACACATTTAAAATTCCACTGCTACAGCAATCAATAATTAGAGCCATATGGAGAGCTGTAGAGTGAGGGCACCACTAAGAGGAGGATTCTGGGGCCAAAGAAAAGGGAGGGTAAGGCAAACGTTTGCTGACTTCATGTTGGTTTTAGCAATAAAGCCACTCCCAGTACTTTCTTTACAACCTTAAAAAAAAGAACACTGATCCTGCTTCAATGAGGCAAGCTCTTACAAGTAAAGACAATTAAAACAGAACTAAAGTTTTTTTCAGCAAAAAGGTAGTCAGAAAACAGACGAATTCTGAAACCATGACTGCAAAACGACACGTTTAAAGAGATTATAAAAGGTGTGTAAAAAGGGGAGGAGGGCAGGAGGCTGCAATGATTCACAGAGAGAATGTAGCTGTTACCATGAGCACCCTGATTGTCATTCGCTCACCATGGAGACCTTGTGTCTACGACTGCAGGTGACTGAAACCCAATCCCGTGCTCTCGGGCTTGAATACACAAGGTCGATTGTCTTCAGGGGTCCAGGTGTAACGTTTCGTCTACTGTTAAATCCCATCAAAGATTTACCACCCTGGGGTGGGGAGGCTTTTCAGGTTATGAGGCTTTCCGGCTTGGTATTTATTTATGCATTTTAACCCAGTCTACACCTGCTTTCAAATTAAATTATGCACAAGCGTATCGAGTAAACGACAACTGAAACCCCCACCCCTTCAGCACCACCCCCAATAACCATCTTCTCTCTAATCAGCAGTGCTGAACAAACCCAAGAGCAACATGTGTGTCCATAGGGGAGAGGCAAACATATTTGCATGTAATGAATAGGCCCCATTCATATCATCGTGTCAACACCCAAAGCCCATTTCTGAGGAATGCATTTTAAAACAGGTCCACTTACACAGTTAGGACAAACAATCGACTGGCTTTGAATACAAACCCAGCCCTCAGGTGTGTCAGGTGAAAAGTATCTCTGTGTAAAACTGGTCAGATGGAAATATCTACACTGCACAAAACGTACCAAGAAATAGTTAAGCAAAGATAACAACCCCCCCCCCTCTCAAAAAAAAAAGCTCAGCCAATCAATCAATGACGTAAAACCTTAACTAACGACCTAAACATGCGCTGTAGATACATTTTCTTGCATTGTAATTATAATGTCTTAGAATAGGTAGTGTTATTTCAGACTACTTGATGGCATTGAATCCTAAAAGGCACTCAGGTCAACAGTGCTTATGAATCACTCCTTTGTTCTGAAGGTTGCAGGTCCTCCAGGCTACATACCACACGTGATTATCTTTAGTGAAAGACCACAGAGGAATGCTTAGAACACTTTAAGCAAATTTCGGGCCCGATTTAAGACACTAGAGGGTTAAAACCCCATTAACACATGTAAGAAAGAAGTGATCATAAATACAGAAAACACTCTCTTACAGCTTTAATCAAGTCCTAGAATCCTCAAGCAGAACCCCCCCCCCAAAAAACTGGGCAAACCTGATGTGATTTCTCAGGGCCTACATTAGGTACAGAGCGAGAAGTCACGCAGGTTTGAAAAGAGTGGAGGAAAAACTACACCCTTCAGATACACAAACATGCAACCAAGGAAGGGGGAGGGAAAAAAAAAAACCCACAGGAATCAGCAACAGCCTTTAGTTTGCAGGAAAATCAGTGCGCGCACAAACAGATAAAGAAAAGTAAAATAAAACATACCTTTGTTCCAACTGCAATATCATGGACAACGCTGTAAAGAATAGAAAGGTTATATGAGAATATGCGGAATAACAAAAACAAAATAAGTAGAAAAAGTGGTATTGTGGTAAATTGATTACGAGAAAGTTTCGACTATTAATACGAACATGCAAATTGATTTGGGAGAGTGATGCTATAAATACAGTGTGCACAATCATTAAGGAAGGAAGTGAAACTTCCTAAACCAGGCAAGATATTCTGCAGAGTCGATCCCAAATAACACACGGGTACAAGAGACATTTTGAGGAATTTGGGGGGGGGCAAGTCCAGGCAATAAGCAAAAACAGGGAGGGAGGACTGGACGGTCTACACTGCATCCGGCGCTTCAGTTCCCACAGCAGGCGGAGAAAATATGAGAGGCATTTTAGGTCCAGGATCAGACGCCCTTATAAACCCCCCCCCCCCCCTTACATCCTGTTCCTCCTTACAGGAAACACCACGAGAGCGGAGCACGGCCGCTGTTATACACCGACACAACAAACTCCAAGCAAAACAAACAAAAAAACAAAAAAGTTTTACTCAAGTTAACTAAAATAAAAAGAATGTTTTTATTCATTATAAAACGTGGCAATTACAGGAAGCTCCATCACACCATGTTCATCTTCTGGGGTCTCACGGAAATAAACAAAATACTATAAAATCAAATCAAGTGTGTTTACCTTAAATCATAAACATAACCAATAAATATAGATATATATAGTGCATTGCAGGAAGATGAGGAAAAACAACACGGTGTAAATATTTCTACTTATTGCAACACGTTATTTAGTCAAAAAAAAAGTTTTGGACAAAATAAGAATGATTATTTAGAAAATAAAAAAGTTCATCAGAGCAACAACAACAACAACAAAGCGAAATTAAGCGAACACTTACTCTAACTCTGTGTAACTCGATCCCATAGGATACAAGTCAGTCTCTAGGCGGCTGAAGAGAAGGAAAATGATTATTATAAATATATAGCAATATTAAATGATATTCCTTTCACACACACACACACACACACACACACACACACACAGCAACAGGTAGAACCGGGAAGCGCGAGGCTAACAGTTACAGGTATTAAAGTTGGTGTTGATTTTATTATAATGTGAGGTAAAATATGTGTAAATAATATCAGCGCTAAGAGTCCGTGGATGTTCTTCGGTTCCCTCAGAGATGTGGACACGGTTCGGTCGGTTTCCATCGCAACCCGCCAGCGCGGAGGATTAGCTTTAGCTTCTCACAAGTTCCTCAAACAGCACAAACTCCATCCGCAATACAATCCTAAACTCCCGTCTCTCACACTTTGTTTGTTTGTTTGTTTTGTGAGGCGGTTGTATGTTCTTTGTCTGTGGGGAGAGTAAAAGGAGAATAAACTTACCCGTCCATTGCACAAAGAGGAACTTGAGGGTCTGAGCAGGAACTTTGTGGCTTGGCGGAGTTTTCTTTATACTCAGACAAAATGGCGGCGCGCTCTCTCACGAGCTCGGGGGCGCGCGCGGATTGGCGGCGCGCGCGGCCTGTGGGCGGCTGAGACACGAACTGCATCCTGATTGGATGAAAGTCGACATGAAAGGGAAAAGGGCGGCTCCGGGGTTCCAGGATGAAGAGTGAAGAAGCAGGTCAATGCTGAAGAATGCAGGAGGAACCCGTGATGAAGACGGCCTTATTTTAGGGCTGATGGGGCCAGCAGTGGCACCCTGATGGTGCTGGGATTTAAACCTGTGACCTTCCAGTCCAGTTCCCAATGCTTTAAGCACTGAGTTCCCACCGCTCAGGAACGCATGCAGAAGAGTTTTTTTCCCTCAAGCCATCAGACTTCTCAACACATAGAACTGGACCTGGACTCACACGTACACTCACACACCATCCACTGCTATATTATTTATCTACGTCATTACTGTCCTTCACATGTGTATTGTACACACTGCTCTCACTGACAGTGTTACTGTTTACATGCACATTTTACACACTTACTTTTTTATCACTGCTGCTCAAATTGTTCCTTTACACACTCGCCAAAATGGAACACTTTGAAATACTTTGCACTGGGTTGTTGTTGTTTTTTGTATTGTATTATATTGTTAGTTGTTTTTATGCACTGTCTTGTGTTGTGAACACAGTCTTGTTGTGTCTTTGCGCTGTTTGCACCAGGTTGCACACGATGCACTTTATGTAGCGAGGACAAACTTAGTCTCATCCTCAGCATTGTGTTGTTGTGTTTGTTATATGTTGTTTTGTGTAGCACCGGGGACCTGGAGAAACGTTGTCTCATTTCACCGTGTACACACTCAGATATATGTGGTTGAAATGACAATAAAAACCTCTTGACTTGAGTGCATGAAGGTGTTGAAGAATGGAGGGAAAACCTGCACGCAGGAACTCGTAATGAGCGCGGGAGGAAACCAGTGCTGAAAAGTTCAGGAGGAACCCCCGTAGCATAGAAGGACACTGGAGGAACCTGTTCATTAATAGAGTGTATAATATCAGGAGTAAAACAATGTAATAACAGAGTTAAAAGTAGGAATTAAGGTGTGGTGTCGGGAGAAGAAGGAATTTCTCCACTGTAAAATCAGGAAGTTCCACACAAGCACCAAAAACACAGTCAATGCACAAAACATTCCCTCGTCCAGAAACATCTTCACATATCCAGGTTCTTTCCAATTTAGTAAATCCATCACACATTTTTTTTAAGAAGTAACATGTGATTTCCTCATTAACCCCTACATGACCCACAGAAACGACTCGAACCCTGACCAGACGTTCCTCAGACACTTTTATTACTCCTGACGAATCACCACTGAGGAAGTCAAGAATGAAGAACGTTGTGTTTCACCAATGCTTGTCCAAAGTTGGCCCGGGGGCCAAATGAGGCCCCCCAACTCTTGCGTAAAGCTCAGAGAAGAAGGAGGCAAAGCTATAAAATTCCATGGTATTAATTAATTAGGCAAAATAAAATAACATTTTATGGTTTTAACATCAATGTTAGTGTTTGTTTTCCTGTTGACAGGATTTGGATTTAGAGGTTTTTACAGTTTGCCATTTAATAGTGAATAATATATAATGTTTCAAATCAACCTAAATATGTTTCATCTTCCTGAACATTTTCTTTAGTTTATATGGCCTTAATTTATTTTATTCATTTGCATTTAATTTTAATGTTTAAGGAATGTCAGACTTAATGTCCCCAACAGAGTTTCACCTCACCAACTCTGACCCTCTTTACAAAAGTTTGGACACCCCTGCTTTAAATATACTGATAATAATCTCACATTAATCACTTACATCCAATAAACTGAATTATAACACATAATAATTTCAAAATAGTGCCAAAGGTAAAAATAAACACAAAAAGTATTGATGTAATATAGACATCAAAAACAAAGAAAGTCAACATACAAAAATGAAAAGATATAAGTTAATCGGATTATAATAGAGCAGAAACTTTACAACTTACCAGGTAAATTGTATGGAAAGGTTTTTCCAGTACGGACTGTTATCATTCCCGGCCGGATTTTTCCACGACATCTGTAGTGGGATTTAAATAAAAGTCCAAACTCGGAGCACAATAGTTTCGCAGTTCTGACTGTATTGGAATATGTTTTTAGGAGAGATTTGGACAGCAGACCCTGATAGTGTCCCTGATCACACTGTTATCTCACATAGTCCATTAAAATTCTCTCCATCAAAGAGAATACGAGATCATACACATGTCCCTGGAAACCAGTGCACAGAGACGTCTGACCACCTGCTTTACATTTATCTTCTACACCGTGTACACTTCACCAATAAACATATAAATATCACTATTGGTACAATTGGTCTGATTGAATCCTTGTAATGTATTTTATGACCGTATATAGTACCGGATATCATTTGTAGTCATTTTTAGGTGTTTAAAAAATAATTCCATGTACTTTCATGTTTTCTCCTTCAACATTAAATGTATCGGATTAAATTAATGAGCAAGTGCTGCTTTTAAATGAAAGAAATAAGTGCATTTATTAATTATTTGAATGAAATAATCTGAAATGCCTGTAAGGACGCGACACTCTTCTTCTTTTTCCTACAGACGTTGTGTGAATAATGGTTTGGAGTCGGGTATCATTATAAATAATTCCTGTCTTTTTACGCAGGTACAGGTTACACACCTGGCTGAAGATAAATAATGGATTATGGGGCAGAAGGTAAAACTGATTAAGTGAAGCGAGGTTCAGAAACACTCAGTCTCGTGTTTATACAACGTTTCTGTACTTTAGTCTAATACATTTTTATACATTCATACATGTGAGAATCTGTACGTCAATTATTTTACATCCTTTTATTGCAGTTTTGCTTTAACACTCGTCCTTAATATTAAATACCTTCAGTGTTATAACAGTGTTATGAGTGGTGTTATGGGTGGTGTTGTAGGTGTTGTTATGGGTGGTGATTTTGGTGATATGGGTGGTGTAATGAGTGGTATTTTGAGTGTTATGGGTGATATGAGAGGTATTATGGGTGGTGATTTTGGTGATATGGGTGGTATTATGAGTGGTGTTATGGGTGGTGATTTGAGTGATATGGGTGGTGTTATGAGTGGTGTTATGGGTGGTGATTTGACTGATATGGGTGGTGTTATGGGTGCTGTTATGTTTGGTGTTTTGGGTGATATGAGTGGTGTTTTGGGTGGTGTTTAGGGTGGTGTAATGAGTGGTATTTTGAGTGTTATGAGTGGTGTTATGGGTGGTGATTTTGGTGATATGGGTGGTGTAATTAGTGGTATTTTGAGTGTTATGGGTGATATGAGTGGTGTTTTGGGTGGTGATTTGCGTGATATGGGCGGTGTTATGAGTGGTGGTAAGGGTGGTGTTTTGGGTGGTGATTTGGGTGATATGGGTGGTGTTATGAGTGGTGTTAAGGGTGGTGTTTTAGGTTATGTTATGGGTGATATGGGTGGTGTTATGAGTGATGTTATGCGTGGTGTTTTGGGTGGTGATTTGGGTGATAAGGGTGGTGTTATAGGTGGTATTTTGGGTGGTGTTTTGGGTGGTGTTTCTGCCTCACAGCTCCAGGTTTCTGTTCTTGTATTCTTATGTTATTGTCTGTGTGGCTTTTTTTCCAGGTTCTCTCGTTGGTGTAAATGACGATGTACCTTCATGTTCCTCTTTTCCCATCCAACCAGATACCAAAGATAAACCAATGCTAATGCTTTATTAAAATGTATTTTATTATGAAAATATATAGTTTTTATATTTATAAATTTATATATATAGTATATTTATATATTTAGTTTTTGTGTTTATTTTCTTGATTTCCTTTTTGTGTTTATTTGTTTGCACTTCTAATTCATTCTTTTCTTTTTCTATTTCTTTCTTTCCTTTTTATTTGTGTATGTGTTTCTATTTCAGTAGTATTGTTTCTCTTTCATGTGTAATAGCTGATGGAAGGATGACGTGTGTGTATCGGGTGATAACATGGTGGTGCACTGCGGGTGGTGTTGTGTCCCTTATTTTAATCCACAGCTCAGGTTTCTGTCCGTGTGGAGTTTCATGTCTTCTCCAGTGTCTGTCCGGGTTTCTTCCACCACATTCTCCTCTTTCATCTCACTTTCCAAAAAATAAAAAAGTCTACACTCAGGATGGATCTGGATCCCGAAGGCTTCAGGTGAAAAATACAAATAAATAAATAAATGTTGTGAGTAAGGGGCACGGTGGCGTAGTGGTTATCACGTTCGCCTCACACCGCCAGGATCCGGGTTCGATTCCCGTCTCGGTCATGTGTGTGTGGAGTTTGTGCATGTTCTCCCTGTGCCTCAGGGGGTTTTTCTCCGGGTTCTCTCGGTTTCCTCCCCGGTCCAAAAACATGCACGGTAGGTTGATTGGCACCTTGGAAAATTGTCCCTAGTGTATGAATGTGTGTGTGAATGTGTGTGTGTGCCCTGCTATGGGTTGGCATTCCATCCAGGGTGTATCCTGCCTTAATGCCCATAGACGCCTGAGATAGACACAGACTCCCCGTGACCCGAGGGAAGATCGGATAAAGATCGGTAGAAAATGAATGAATGAATGTTGTGAGTAAACATTCGGGAAAGAAGAACGTTTTAGAGAAGTTTTTTTTAAATGTTGGTTAAACATGAGGTGTTTTTGTGACTTGAAGGTGTTCAGTGGGGGATGAGTTCACGACCCACAAGTTCCTCCAAATCATTACTTTTAAAACCACGTTTTGTGGTGCATTTATACTAAAACACTATTTCCCAAACTGATCCTACAAATATAGATGCTTTACTTTTCTCTTCAGAGCGACACCTGGTGTTAGGATCAGGTCATTGCACAAAAAAACTCCTGCAGGAAGTCACACCGTGTAACACAAATAAATGTTGTGTTAAAATGAAGAGTGCATGTCTTTCTGCAGCTGGGACACGGGAGGAACTGGTCAAACTGGTAGACATCCACACCTTGCTGTAGTGCTGGATTCTTCTTCCTAATGTGGTCTACCAGATTCCCCAGAGTCTCCTCGTCTCTTCTCTCACACTCATATACTGTCAAATGTTCCCTCTCACATTCAAATAAATGAAATTAAAAAATAAATACATTTTGTCTGGATCTCATTGCTGAAAAATATCAGGAGACAAAAGATAAGACATCAGATGGAACACTGCGAAGGCCGTCATCATGGAGCGGAGAGAAAACACGGAATCGCGGTGGCGTTACGGAGAACACGACGTCTCTCAGACGCAGATAAAAGTAGGAATTTATCAGGGATTGCTGTGACTGCGATCCGTTGTTTTCTCCACATCTCTGGTCGTTCGGCTCGACATAAAGCCTCCATCTGAACCAACAGAAATCACCACCACAGCCATGTGATATAGTCTTTTTAGTGCACAAACAAGTTATTTATTACTGGATGAAAAACACACCCACAGTGAAGCATGATGGTGGCAGCATCGCACTCTCACGCGTCTCTTCAGCGAGACTGAGTTTAAGATAAAGATACAAAACCCTGGAATCTGAAGATAAAGAAGCTTTTCATCTTTAAATGAATGGCTTCAGAAAAACGAAGTTGTGTGTTGTAACGACCTCAATCACAAGCCGGGACTAAATCCTATCAAACATGTGTACTGTAGACAAAAAGTCCTGTATTACAGAGACACAGTATAAAGCTGATGTAAGGAGCTGCATGTCATTGTGTGAGTCGAACTGGAGAAGAAGATCTTCAGGAGGAGAAAATCCTTTCATCTCATCGTCAACTTCATTCTCGAGGACGTTTTGTGATGGAGACGTTTCAGTTCTTTGTTAGACACGATAAATATGATAAATAATGTGAAATGGACAGGAATATATCTCTGAAATATTTTAACCGTCTACTCTAAACTGACCTATATATATATATATATACATTCATTCATCGTTTTGTCCAATCTTCCCTCGGGTCACAGGGAGTCTGTGACTTCTATTGCACTTCTATTTCTTTCTTTTCTTTTTCTATTAATTTCTTTCCTTTTTATTTGTTTATGTGTTTCTATTTCAGTAGTATTGTTTCTCTTTCATGTACGCCTGTCTATCTCAGGCGTCTATGGGCATTAATGCAGGATACACCCTGGATGGAATGCCAACCCATCACAGGACACACACACACACACACACACACACACACTCACACACACTAGGGGCCATTTTTCCAAGTTGCCAATAAACCTACCCTGCATGTTTTTGGACTGGGGAGGAAACTGGAGAACCCAGAGAAAAACCTATATATATATATATATATATATATATATATATATATATATATATATATATATATATATATATATCCGATCCGTGACCCGAGGGAAGATCGGATAAAGCGGTAGAAGATGAATGATAGAATGATGAATGAATATATATATATATATATATATATATATATATATATATATATATATTTATTTTTTTTAATCTGTTTAAATAGTTGAGTGTGAAATTCTCCTCTGCCTGAACTTCAGGTATCTGAAAACAAAAGTATAGAACAATCGTTATTCATAATTTGGTATTTGTAAAAAGAGTTTGTTTAAACAGTTGTAAATTGTGTCGCACAATTTGTTGCAACATACATGTTATCGCTTCTTTTTTTATTTACATAAGTAAAAGTCTCAATTAATCAGATCAACCTTTCTTTAATTGCATTTGCTGAATAGAATACAGTGATGTTAAAGCTCAGTGTTTAAGGAAACTACGGCCCGCGGGTCACATCAGCGCCGGCCCTTTGCTCCGTTTAAGATCAGTACAGAATTGTCCAAATCAAATCAAATAATATCATAATTATGACTGCATTGATTTGACCTTGTCCTGTAATTTCCTGGACGTTCCACCAGGTGGCGCATTATACACAGTGATACATTATTATTAATATTAATGCCTTTTATATGTGTATGTTTGATATGTGTGCATCGCCCAGACCCCGTCTGTCACATTTTAAGTCATTGTGACCCCTGAGCCAAAATGTTTGCCCCCCCCCACCTGGGTTAAGGCATTGGGCTATACCAGCAAATATCACCACTAGGGGGGGCGGCTCTTGAGCAAGGCCCTTAGCCCACAGCATGCTCAGTTGTAAATGGCTCTGGATAAGGTCGTCTGGAGAATGCTGTAAATATAAATATAAATGTAACACGGGCGAGTTTTGTGTCAAAGGGAAACTCACAGGATCGGGATGACGCTCAGGTAACTGACGGCACACGAGAGAAGGAAACTCAGGCCGCCGTAGCAGTTCAGAGTGAGAGGGTAAATGGAGGTGAAGAGCACCGTGGAAAGAAGTTCCGTCACAGCCAGAGCCAACTGTAAACGCCCGAAAACACGTCCTGGAATACGGATAAAGCAAAGTATCGACCGTGTGTTTAATTTTCAACAAAGTCCGAATGACATCTCACACACACACACACACACACACACACACACACACACACACACACACACACACACACACACACACACACACACACACACATACCCCCCCCCACACACACGCCTGGCGTGATTCTAAATCTCAGAAAAATAAACACTTTTTCCCAGGGTGTAATAGTTATGATGAGGGTTAAAGATCATAATCTCTAAATTAAACTGCGCTAGCCTTTAATCAGTGAGTCCTCCTGGCCTGTAGAGGGAGCCGCGTTATCCTGAGAGGATGCAGATAGACTTCTATTCTTATTCATATTTAGTAGCTGCTTCTTTAATAGCGCATATACTCACCTATATGTTCTTTGTCATTTTTACATATTTAAATGCGGCGTACTGAATTCTTTCCTTTGTATTGTTTTAAAGGTGAGTCATGTGTGTTGCGTTACGTCGATCATCTGCTTTTATGTAGAAACTTTCTGAATGTCGTCACTCAGGAGTTCTGTTTTTTATTATTTTTATTTTAAATATGTGGGGATTTTCCTTTATGCTGCTTCTACTTTCATGCATGGGTTACCATATTGCTGTTGGTCCAGAACTTTGGACAGCATGGCTCGGAGCGTCGGCATGGGAACGCAGGAGAACATCATTATCCCTCGTGCTGTTTTTGAGGAAAGGGAAAATTGTGTTTATATATCATATCATATCAATGTGTACAATAGAGAATTACAACGGCGAAGTGAAAGAACGTTATTGTTAGAGAAAAAAAAAACAGGAAGTGCTTCTAGGAAGGGAAACGGCGATCCTGTTCGCCTCGCTCACCCGAGAAATAGATCCAGCTCTCCACTGCGAACGCCATGATCGCCATTCCGGTACAGTTGGACACGATGCCAAGCAAAGACAAGGGCACGTCTCCGAGCACACGGGATAAGATCAGGACCCCGAGGAAGCTGCTCAGGTACATGGCGTTGGTGGCGGCTTTCCCGTAGCCGGCCCACACCGAGTCCCAGCTCAGTGGAGGTTTAAGGACGTAGAGCGTGAGAACATTCTCTGCTCCCATCATTCCCAGATCGAACAGCACTAAGGCGGATATCAGCAGCCCCGCGGCGACTCTGTCCGTCCTCGCAGCCGCGTTTGGCAGAAGCATCTCCTTCTCATCGCGGTTCTGTCTCCGACCCGAGAGAAGAAACACGGCGTAAAAAAGCGCCGCCGCAGTAAACAGCATTCCGCTCAATAGCAGGACCGATCCCAGTTGTCCGAACCGGTACACGTACCCGGAGAGGAGCCCTCCCACAACCCCGGCGATCCCCACGCAGAGGTCCACCAGGTTGAGTTTTAAAGTGCGGTGCTTCTGCTGAGAGCTGAGAGAAGCCAACGCCACCACGCCGGCCCAGTACGCAGGAGCTCCTCCACTGAGGCCGTACACCATGGCGCCCAGGAAGAGGAACTCAACGGGAAGATCGAAGGACAGGAACGCCAGCAGGAAGCACATTCCCACCAGAGAACCTATCTGCGGGACAACCAACAACACTTTGGGTCCCCATCGATCTGCCAAGCGTCCCAGTGGGAGGCTGGAAAACATGGCCGCTACCGCTAAAACGATGGACTGGATGAGGAAGAAGTTGGAGGAAGCTGCTTGGGCCCGATCCGGACGTCCACCTGCCGAATCCAGCGAGCGGTTATAGACTGTCAGAGTCAGAGCCATCTCAAAAAACGAGCTGCCCAGTTTG
>JACRUU010000005.1:12167488-12179988 GCA_030449085.1 Kryptopterus vitreolus | reverse complement strand
GTCTCGGCGGTGGAGGTATTAATATGGAGATTGGGTGTCATTGAACCCGGGGTTGGGGGGTGGGGGGGGGGGCGGAGTCTCGGCGGTGGAGGTATTAATATGGAGATTGGGCGTCAGTGAACCCGGGGTTGGGGGGTGGGGGGGCGGAGTCTCGGCGGTGGAGGCTTAATATGGGTGGAGGAATTTATTAATATGGAGATTTGGGCGTCAGTGAACCCGGGGTTGGGGGGGGGGGTGGGGGGGCGGAGTCTCGGCAGTGAGGGCATTAATATGGAGATTTGGGCGTCAGTGAATCCGGGGTTGGGGGTGGGGGGGCGGAGTCCTCGGCGGTGGAGGTATTAATATGGAGATTGGGCGTCAGTGAACCCGGGGTTGGGGGTGGGGGTGGGGGCGGAGTCTTCGGCGGTGGAGGTATTAATATGGAGATTGGGCGTCAGTGAACCCTGGGGTTGGGGGGTGGGGGGGCGGAGTCTTCGGCGGTGGAGGTATTAATATGGAGATTGGGCGTCAGTGAACCCGGGGTTGGGGGGGCTGGGGGGGCGGAGTCTCGGCGGTGGAGGCATTAATATGGAGATTGGGTGTTTGGGCGTCAGTGAACCCGGGGTTGGGGGCTGGGGGGGCGGAGTCTCGGCGGTGGAGGCATTAATATGGAGATTTGGGTGTCAGTGATCGTCTTGGTTGGCGTAAACGCCGGCTTCCCAGCGCAGAGCTCTGGTGTTTTTGTGTCGCGTCACACGAGTCACTTCTACAACCTGCAGGAGAGGAAACGATCCCGATGACGAATCACCGCAGGAGTTATGTGCAGTGTTGCAGAGTAACGAGTTACGCGTAACAGCGTTACGTAATTTAATTAGAAAAAAAACGCAACGGTAATTTGTTACAGTTACTCAGAAAAAACGTGTAATTAAATTATAGTTACTTTCGAAAATGTTAAACATTAAAAATCCCAAAGAACCCCCCCCCCCCCCCCCCAAACATTCCCACCCACAGGATATTATTTTCATCAAGCGCCACCTAGTGGACAAACGAACATAATCAAAAAGTAATCAGTTACTTTTATAAAGTAATTAAAAACTATAAATTACATTTTGAATAGCGTCATTTGTAATCTGTAATTTATTACATTTACAAAGTAAACATTCCCAAAACTGCGAATGTGTTTGATGTGATGGAAAAAAACGTCTTACCTCGTTGTTAATATCATCAATCGGCTGAATGCCAGCGTACTGGGAAAGAAATGAAACGCTCAGGAATGAGAATATACTCCGCAAATGTAATGTAACTCAGTATAACACAGTGTGTGTATGTGTGTATAATGTGTGTGTGTGTTTGTTTTGGATTTATGGCTTTAAAACCTTTATTAAAAATGATTTAATTATTGAATATTTCATTAAAATATAACGGTACAGGATGGTGTGACTTACAGAACTCTCCTCAAGCTTCAGTCTCACGCGTCTTTCCTCCAAATCATTCAGCAGCGTCTTCGTCATTCCCGTGTAGGAAAACGTTTCTCCCAATGGACTAGAAGGTACAGCAGGAACGAACCCATGACCTGCTGGTGTAGCGTGTCTCGGACCGATCCGAGGTTGCGCCGGCGTGAGTTCGGATCGAGGCCCTGCGGAGGAGAAACGTCGTTAAATCCGACGCAATAAACGTAACAGAACCATCTTTAAGTTTTAACGTCCACGAGATCAATAATTAACCTCCCGATGCTGCTTTCTTCCTCGTTCACTGAGATCAAAGTTCAGAAGTTTATTAAAGTAAGCGATTTTGTCCATAAACAAGAAGTGCAAAAGTTAATCAGTTACCGAAAAAAGATCAAAAAAGAGATCAAACGCTGAGATCAGGAAAAATTTCCACTTTGATTTTCTGATATTTATAAATCTATCATTTTTTTTGGGAGGGGGGTTCCAGGGTCGGGGGTTCGATTCCCACCTTTGCCATGTGTATGTGTGTGTGTGTGTGTGTGTGTGTGTGTGTGTGTGTGTGTGTGTGTGTTTGTGCATGTTCTCCCCGTGCCTCAAGGGGTTTTTCTCCGGGTTCTCCGGTTTCCTCCCCGGCAGAAAAACATGCACGGTAGGTTGCCAGCTTGGAAAATTGTCCCATTGTGTGTGTGTGTGTGTGTGTGTGTGTGTGTGAGATGAGTTGGTATTCCATCCAGGGTGTATCCTGCCTTAATGCCCATAGACGCCTGAGATAGACATTCCCTCGTGACCCGAGGGAAGATCGGATAAAGCGATAGAAGATGAATGAATGAATGAATGATGAATATTGAATGTAATGTTTATACCTGCTACTGATGGAGATCTCACAGAGGACGGATCCAGATTCCCGGCGTATAAGGAACGGTTCCTGTTTGTGGATTGTTCCGGTAAAACTTCCATTAAATTATCCTCAGATCTGTTTATTGGAATTCTGTCGTTCCCAGACGAAGCGTCCGAGACGAGACTGAGATTTTCTCGTTGTTCTTGAAGCTCCTGTTCTCGTCTGAGATCCTCCTCCATTTCCTTGCGGATGAGATCGGGAGCGTTCGGCATGCGAGGCCACTCGCTCGCATTCCCGGGAAAAGATCTCCAAACTCCTGGAGATCTGCTGCGGCGTTCCGGCTCCGGAGGAAAAGCGGGAGGAGACGAGGTTTTCCGTGATTCCTTGGGTTTATAATCCGAAATCCAAAAGGGTTGATTTTTCAGATGATAGCGTTCCTTTTCTGCTCTCCACTCGGTGTACGGAGTCGCTCCGAGTGTTCTGTCGGGAACGTCTGCACAACGTTCCATCGTCGTCTCATCGGGGTGTCGATGAGGGCAGCAGGGCGAGAGAGACTCCGCAGCATCACACACATCGCTCTGTTCTGCCTCCACACGCCCCCTGCTGGCGGGATTTATTCCGGACCACGGCGTCGTGTCTCGCAGGTCTGACAGAGATCCGAAAGTTCTCGTCTTCTCCTCGCGGTTCTGATGAACCCTTTGATTCTCGCGCTGGATCAGTAAACTCACTCTGTTGGGTTCTTTGGTTTTGATGGCTTTGATTGGTGGCGTCGGTCGGGACAGGATGGGTTTGGTCCTGATCTCCACCATCTCTGACGCGTCTGGGTGAAAAATACCTCGGGAACGTCTGAGGTCTTGTTCGCGTTCCTGAGTTATTCGGATTTCCCGCTCGATAGGTGTTTCACTCGCGCCGTCTAACGCGGAAGGCTCGGTGGACGCACTTCCAACACTCGAGGAACTCGCAATCCCAAAATCTATCTGGTCTAAAGAACAAGGCAGGATGGAATCTTCTAGTTCCTCCTTGAAGGGCATCACCTTGTTCTCCGCTCGTCTCCATGGATGCTGCTTTGGAGTCTCGCATTTGCTGAAGAGTTTCGCTCCTGCAGATAAGGATCGCTCGCGCTTTTTGGGAGAAAGCGACTCCTGAGAACTCCTCCAGAAGGGCTTTGGCGTCGTTTGCTCCATCAGCTGGAACTGCTGACGTGCCGCGTTGAAATCAATCTGCTGGATGTCGACTGTTCCGGGATCTGCTCCAGACGGCAGAGGTTTTGTGCTCCCGGTGCTGTAACACAAACTCAATCCCTCCACCAAACTCTGTGAGGACTTGGTAAGGTCCAGGTTCTCCGAGGAACTCCACTGCTCTTTCTTTTTCGGTGCCTGACTCCTGATGACCTGCATTCTGTCCGGCGTCTCGTCCTCGTCCTCGTCTCCTGAGACGTCATGGATGTAGTACAGATCATCACCGTTGGTCTCTTGGAAGAGCTTCTCGGGTCTCCTTTCCTCCGCGTACGTCTGCAGTTTAAACCTACTCTTCTGTGTGAGAGTGGAGAGTTTGGCCTGTCGCTGTGGTGAGACCATGTAAACCTCGTTCTTCTCGGCTTCAGGACTCGTTGGATCGTCCACAAACGAGTAGAAACCCTCGTGGCAGTCTGAGCTGCATGCGGAAAGCGGGCTGTTTGGTGCACTGGACTGGAAGTCCTCGCTCGCACTGCTGTCTTCATACACCAGCACATGTTTGGCATGAACGACGTCCTCCAAACCTTCTCCGTTGACGACCCTCACAGAGGACACAGAGGTCACGCTGATGTCATCGAAGCCGAGCGTGTGCGAGTCACCGTTCTGTTTGAGACTCCAGCAGTTCTCCGAGAAACACGACTCTGCGCCGGGACTCAGCAAGGTCCTGAGATCCGACTTCTCGAAACGAGGAGACAAAGGTTTCATCACCCAACGTTTCGGAACGCTCGTCATGGTGATTCGGGATCCTCCGTGTTCCTCGGGGTCTCGTGACGCGCGACTCAGAATCCTCGCTTGCTTTTGTGCATCGTGAGGACTCGCGGAACGTCTCTGTAAAAAAACATCAAACGCTTTTAATCCTACTGCATTTATTCTGTAATTCGGATTATAATTCACGTGGAAATGCTTTTTAAATTGTGCGTTTCATTTCTAACCATCAAAAAATGTTTCAATAAACATGTAAAAATGACGTACGCGGTGCGAGAAACGCAGGAGTCTCAGACGATCCCTCCTTTAATCATTTACTTTAAAAATACTTTAAAAGTGTCGCACAAAATGAGCAGGACTGACATCAGTGTATATGTTTATTCTTTATGTCTTTGTGTTAAAGCATGAAAAAACAACAACACAACAATGTAATGTGAATATTTGTGTAATAATTCGATACGTGACTCTTTCCTACCTCATCACAATGATCATATCTCACACCAGGATACATGCACTGACACTAAAAGTGATAAAGACGAGACACCTGACGCAGCTCGTGCACAGGCGAACTCCAGACGCAGTGTGTGTAGATAACAGTGTGTGTGTGTGTGTGTGTGTGTGTGTGCGGCTGTCAGAGGGCGGTGACGCGTGACAGCGTGGACTGTACACTGCTGATAAAGACTTCACACCGTCGCTTCTTGGAAACTTCTGCCTACACGCAGCTGATTGGACGAGAGCGGTTTAATGGGCGGTCCTACTTTTATTAAAACTGAACTGTCCTGCTGTTTCAGTGTGTCATAAATATAAACACGGCTTTGTATCATTTTAATTACAATGACTGATATTTTGTTAATGTTATAAATAATCAGAAATCACAAAAATATTATAAAAAGGGAAAATAAAGAGATTAAACGATCATTACGTTATATTAAAAGTTATCAAAATCAAATTCTAGATTATAATCATTATTATTATCATTATCATTATTATTAATATCATTATTATTATTATCATTATTCATTATTATTATTATTATTATTATTATTATTATTATGGTGGTGGTGTTTGTTAGCGTAGTTGAAAGTGGACACAGGTTTTAAACCCTGCAGTAATGAAGCCTGCCCCCTGGTGGAAATGTGTTGTAATTATTACATATAACACATGATACAGAAGTGATTTTGGTGCGTAATGAATGAATTTGTTTTTATTTGCGCCTTTTACGACTGAAATAATAATAATATAATTGTAAAACCGAGGCACGGTGGTTTAGTGGTTATCACGTTCGCCTCACACCGCCAGGGTCCGGGTTCGAGTCCCGTCTCGGCCATGTGTGTGTGGAGTTGTGCATGTTCTCCCCGTGCCTCAGGGGGTTTTTTCTCCGGGTTCTCCGGTTTCCTCCCCCAGGTCCAAAAAACATGCACGGTAGGTAGGTTGATTGGCACCTTGGAAAATTGTCCCTAGTGTATGAATGTGTGTGTGTGTGTGTGTGTGTGTGTGTGTGTGTGTGTGTGTGTGTGTGTGTGCCCTGCGATGGGTTGGCATTCCATCCAGGGTGTATCCTGCATTAATGCCCATAGACGCCTGAGATAGACACAGACTCCCCGTGACCCGAGGGAAGATCAGATAAAGCGTTATGAATGAATGAATGAATGAATTGTAAAACCAAGTTAAACTTTTAAAAAATAATTGTACTCTCACAGAAATAAAATTAAAAAAAAATCACTACATTCACTAACCCAACCTGAGATTTTCTGATCCTGCTCTTATACCATGTGTGTGTGTGTGTGTGTGTGTGTGTGTGTGTGATATTCCCCTTACCTTACTTTTACGCTCCAAGCTGTGGCACAGCACTTGCCATGGAGGTGTGTATTTAAACATGTCCCTCTGCTGTGCCTGTGTTGTGTTACTATTTGTGTTACTGTGTGTGTGTGTGTGTGTGTGTGCTGAGGAATGCAGGACCTTCTGTGTTTGTTTGAAACACTCTCCAAGGTAGAAGAGCAGCAGCGGGCAGTCAGGCTCGACGCAGTTATGTTGCAGTTTCACTGGAAGAAAAATTAAATGTTTGTGTTGTTAATAATATTAATTATATTATTAATATTAATTATTATCTCCTGTGAGCATTTAAAGCGCGTAAAGATCTCAAATTTGAGCAAATAAAAGTATTATTATTATTATTATTATTATTATTAATAACATTCCGGTTGCTCCCGCTAGGGGTCGCTACAAACCATATTTGTTATATATTTGAATAACTTGAATAATTGATTAATTATCCATTAGAATAAATAAACTCACCACATCTTTCCTGGCGACTTTCCCGAGTCCACACAGCCGGGTAGATTTTCCTGAGAGCATTACAGAGATTCGCTCCATCACACCGACGCCCGAACACTAAATCTATAACCAGTGCTATTGTTATGGCCTCAAACACCTCCCTTACATTCTGACATGTGTGTGTGTGTGTGTGTGTGTGTGTTTCAGTAGGTATTAGTCAGAGATTCAAAGCCCAGTGATGAGACCATGTTGTTGTTCAGATCTGCCCCCTGTGTGTGTGTGTGTGTGTGTGTGTGTGTGTGTGTGTGTGTGTGTGTGTGTGTGTGTGTGTGTGTCCTGAGAGCAGTCTGGAATGCTGCTGACCATCAGCAAGCTCCAAACAAAAGCAATGAATAGGCAGATAATTCAGTCCCACGTCACCCAGCAGGGCCCCGGGGCCACACCACCCTCCACATGCTGGACTGCTGGGATATGAATTATGGGAGATCTCGGAATGCTGGAAGAAAGATGAAATGACGGTTTCCTGGTGAGGCTCCTCAAAGTCCAGGAAGTGCAGGCAGATCCTCCGTCTCCAAACATCCGATCATAACAACGCTTTTAGGAAAACGAAGAATTCAGACAACAAGACAAAAACATCGAAATAGAGTGCGAGATTTAAATCATTCAAAAAACAAATCTGTACAACGTGGAGTTTTACATCTAAAGATCTTCCGTATGATGAGAACTCGGACCTGCGCTACGGAAGATTAGGTGTACTCAAGTCTTAGATTATATATAAATTAGTCTAAACTATTACAATTCAATTATATAAAACTAGAATTTTAATATTTTCCCAATAAGAAGGTGAATTTTAAGATGAACACAATTCTATAATGAACTGCAGTCCGTAATAATACATTAAATACCATTAATATAACATATTACAGGTTATAAAATCAGATTATGTGCTGTTTTATCAAAGCAGAATTATTTAAACTAAACACACACACATACACACACACACACACACACACACACACACACACACACTAATAAGCAGTCGGAGCAGCGTTATCCTTAAAGCACGTCACATTTTAATATCATGTTTAAAATTGGTTCTACAGCACTTTCAATTCATTAAGAAAGCAGACCTTCACAGCTGAGACAGCGCACAGAGCCGTGGCAGTGGGAGCACACACACACACACACACACACACACACACACACACACACACACACACACACACACACACACGACGCCAGGTGGAAATTGAAAATGAAAAAACAGTATACTCAGACCGTCATTGTGAGGAAGGAAAAATGGAGCATTACAGCAAATTTGCTCCAGGACAGGTAGTGACATCATCTATCACACTTTCACTCCTGATGAATACATGATGAAACTCGTAGACGAATGTTATGGACGATAAAGCTACAGGGCGAAGGAGAATCACTGACTCATGAATATGAATATGAATATGAATAAATATATAAAAGCATGCACACGTACAAAGAGAAAACGCCCCCTAGAGGGCGGGGCAAGAAGGCATTCAGGGCCGTGGAGAAAGAAATCTTCTGAGCTGGAATGTTAATACTGACAGACAGTAGGGGGCGCTTCTGAGCAGGTCTGAGGTTAGAAATGGTGCAGAGTGTGTTAGAGTTTTGATCTCAGCACGTGATCATGTTTACAAACAACATAATCTTATGGATTTGTGGAGTTTTATTCTAAAACTCATTCCAGAAGGAAAAAAGCCGGAATTTGTATTTGATGGAAAAATGACGCGGAAAACTCAAAGGCATTCAATGAAAATCTTTCTGGAATAACGACACTACTTTAGACGCGATTGTAGTGAAATGAGAACCACACACACACACACAACACACACACACACACACACACACACACACACACACACACACACACACACACACACACACACACACACACACACACACACACACACACACACACACACACACCACACACACACACACACACACACACACACACACACACACACACACACACACACACACGGATGCACTTTCGCACTTCCGAGCCACGATTTTCCTGACTAAAAAAAAAATCACTTCACATTCCTACGCACGACTAATGCACTTAACTATTGTGTTACAGATAATAAATGAAAAAATGCAATAAAAACATTGTTATCACGTATGATTTCAAAATAAAACGCTAAAGAAAAGTGAAGGTGTTCTCGTGCACCTGATGCACTGCGACGCTCCAAGCTCGAGATGCGAGACGAGACCTGCGGGAACGTTTGGGCCGAACAGCACCACGTAATGAGAATAAAACCCGCCGCTTTCTCACACAATAACATGTTACTAAAAATGTCCAGTGTGGAAATAACTGCATTTATTCCAACACTGTATGTGTTCCTATATTTAGCGTCGGATGTAAAGCGAGTGTTAGAGCGCGTGGGATGTGAACACATCTCCTTTCTGTACTATGACTAATAATCTTATAGCCTTTAATCTGTGTGTGTTCTTGCATAGGTTCCAGCAGTGACGTGGATGGATCTGCCTGAGAGGAGACTAAAGGCAGTGTACAGGAAGCCGGATCGCTTCATAGGCAGCTTCTGTCTTAGTTTAAATCCCAATTTATCCAACAAAATAAAAAAAAGCGCCACTTAAACCAAGGAGAGATGAGTTTGTACTGAAACGTGTGCAGTGGAGCAAAATAATGTATATGAGGGAGAAAAAAAGACCTTCAAATGTTTTAGCAATAAATCTCTGATACTTGATGTGTGTGTGTGTGTGTGTGTGTGTGTGTTAATAAAAGGAGACGTTCTGCAGAAGAAAATGTGTGTTTTGAACTTCTACAGGTCGTTAATGGATATTTTTTATGCATAATTGAATGGATTTCGGCCTTCAGCACCTGCTCCGCCCCCTTCCCCCAAACTCCTCCCCATCCGAACAAACCCCACCCACCTATGCACAAACCCCACCCCTTTCTCCAACTGGAACCAAAATCAATACCAGGAGCAGAGGGCACTTCATTAAAACCAAAGAAAGAATAAGAATAATAATAATAAGTGTTAGAGATAAAATAAACATAAAATAAATATATATTAAAAATAACTGATTTATATAGTGTATATCGTATCGAGATATCGTTCGTATGCAAAGATGAAAGACGGAGAAGGGGTTTGTTGTTAATTGATGCTCGTTAACGAGAAACCGTTTCTGTGGAAGGTTTCAGGACGCCGGGTTTTCTTCTTCTTTTAACCAAAAGCGGGGGGGGGGGGGCGGATGGGGGGCCGGGGGGGAATTCAAAATACAATATAAAAGAAATGACGTAAGAAAACCAGAGCTTTCTATCAAAAGGTACGAGATGTTTTCTCTCCTCTCTTTTTCTCGGGGTGGTTTCGTCTCGGACGTGACGCGGCGATGCACCAGAAGTTCCAAGTTTCCCACGGAAGGAGTTTGTTTTGATGTTTTACATGATCGAGCAACATTTGCACGGCTGCTTTTCTTTGCTTTTCATTTCTCCAGCCTCGGCTTCTCCTTTCTCCTCTCCTTTCTCCTCCTGGGCTTTTTCCGGTTCGGCCGGGCCTCCGTTTGGCGGCGCCTGATCCTCCGTGGCTTCGTTCTTATTTTCTCCGTCCTCGATGACGACCAGCTCGGCCTTCACCGTGGCGCTTTCCATCCCGAGCACCTTCTTCGTCTCGTCTTCGTCCTCTACGTCCTGGTAGCCCATGAACACCATCGTGACGGGTTTCTCCGCGCTGGCGTCGTTGACCTCGGCGTGGGGCGCGGCCGGCGACGGCTTGGCTTCTACCCCGGTGATCTCTTTAACCGGAGTGACCGCGACCTTCTCCGCTCCGGGTTTCAGCTTCTCGCCCGTTTCCGCCGCGCGCTGAGGCGTGTTTTTACCGCCGTCGCTCATGGACGCCTCGTCGGCTTTGTTGATGAGCTCCTCCACTTCGGATGAGCTCAGCTGGTGCACGCCGTTGGTCAGCGGACCGTCGGTCCCACGCACCTCGTGCACCACTACAGAAACAATCAAATCCCATCAACAGACTCATTTACACCGCTTTTTAAAAATCCATGCGATTTTACTGCATAATAGGCTGCCATAATCAGTTATAACGCGCCGTCTGTTACATCATGATGTCACTGTTCTCCACATCTATAACGCTCGTTAGTACCTTTTAAAGATGCATTCTGCTTTCTTTCTACATCAAAACATTTGGCCTGGAAATCCCTCGGTCCCGAGCTGGAACCGATCTCACAGTGCTCAGTTGGATTTCTGACCGGATGGTCATGAGTTCAAATCCCACCTACACTTGTTCTATAACAAATATCTGAGTAATATTTTACACCTGAAGGCGGAGCTCCGTGCTTAAGGCATTGGGCTCTGACCCGGAAGGATCACAGGTTCAAATCCCAGCACAACCAACAAGCTACCACTAGGGGTCCCTTGAGCAAAACCCTCAACCACTGTGTGGATCTGTATACGGGCGTGTGCTAAATGCTGTAAATGTAAAATTATGCCAGCCGTATTGTACAGAGACGTAGCAGTTCCATCATCGTACAGCAGGGGGAGACTAAAATAACTGAAAAAAGTGCGAAGAGAAATGAGAAGTTCTAATCGAATATAACTGTTATTAGCGTGATTATAAGTGATGATGGTTGTTGGGAGACAAACAAACAAACGCACACAAAAAAACAAACAAACAAACACTAATAACCGAGTGAGCAGAAGCAGCGAAATGATGAACGGAAAGCCATGCGAATGATGACGGACCTTTACGAGAAGCTGCCACACCGAGCAGCTCTTACACATGCATGATTTATAATCTCATTTTTTAAATTGTTTTGTAAACAAGCCGAGTTGTGAACTTCTCGTAAAGCGGTCTTTTATCTGCAGCAGCGTTAAGCGATAAATCACCTTTCTGTTCATCCTCATACACTTTGACCCCCTGGTGAGAGAGATCTTTGGGCAGGAGTGTGTTGGTGGACAGGACTTTGGTCTCGCCTGTGACCAGGTCCTTCTCGATTGTGATCTCTACGGAGTACATGGCTGACCGACACACATCATCATCATCATCAGAGTCATCCTGCACTGCCGTGTTCTCCATCACAAACCTCACTTTCACTTCATCTCCACCCAGGAGTTTCTCTTGGAAGGGGAACTTTCACTAAACCAATTTATGTGCAACATTATCTATGATGTCATTTAAAAAATTATAATATTAATGTTATATTTATGAGTCTGATTAGAGACAGTAAATATCCGGAGTTTTCTTACTGGGGACTTTGGCACAATTGTCATGACTTCAGTACAGCATTATAATATATATATAAATATATATGATTATTTATCATTTGTATTTTTATACTAGAATTATACTGCACACTTTTTATGCATTATATTTTTACAGTTGTAATTTCAGTGTTATCATCAGTACGAACGTAAACAGCGTGTGCAAATACTTTTGGGGTTGCGGAGCAGCAGCTCATTTTTTACTTGATTGAATTTAGTTTAATTTGATGTAGAATTGATGTAAAATACGCAGGTCGTGTCGGAGAAACAGAATTCCTGAATCCGGTGCGCCTCGCAGGAAGATAAATATTTCCCAGGCTGCGATGACGGAGCCGGATTTCGCCCCCCGGAGTCGCCGACGACGCGTTTGTTTTGCGGCGTGTTTTTGGTTAAGCGTCGTATTCAGAGGGCGTACGTCGCCATGGCAACCGCGTCACCGAGGAGACCTTTTTCACAGGCGTTCGGCTGCCATGGCGAATTTCCTGAAAGGATGGACTTAAAATAAATGTATCTAATAACGCGCTGTGCAGATTTGACTGGATTGGTTCTCGCGGGACGAGCAGACGGAGACGGTGAGGAGGGTTAAAAGACGCGACATCAGGTGAAATGGAGATGAAGAGAAGAAACACATTCTATAAATAATTACAATTAAAAATCATCATGTAAACAAACTAATAATAAACAATGTTAATCACATACACACAAGTATAAATCAAATAAACAGACGGACGTCTCAGTTTATTCCGAAATCC
>JACRUU010000005.1:12129988-12164988 GCA_030449085.1 Kryptopterus vitreolus | reverse complement strand
GACAGACAGATAGAGGGGAGCAGAGAGAGACAGACAGATGACAGACAGAGAGAGAGACAGACAGAGGGGCAGAGAGAGAGAGACAGACAGATAGAGGGGCAGAGAGAGAGACAGACAGACAGATAGAGGGGGAGAGAGAGAGACAGACAGATAGAGGGGCAGAGAGAGAGACAGACAGAGGGGCAAATAGACAAAGAGAGAGAAAATGAAAGTAAATGGATTTGGATCTACAGATGAATCTTTATCAATAATTTCTGTAGTTTTATTATAACAGTAACGTTTGATCATTATATTATAAATCTCAAATCCCAACAAATCCAATTTAATATCAAATATGACTCTAAACAAACTAAACAATTACATTGATTTTATTTGATCTTTGTAGAATAAATCTGTTACTCATTAATACCACAAACATTCCTGTATTATATAATAATATTATAAAAATAAGATCAGGTTTTTTAATGTTAGTACGGAACAGAATCAGTGGAATAAAGCACTCGGCGTATCAGTGACGAATGATGATTAAAAGATTGAGCAGAGATTAAATCTGCTCAGGAGATTCAACACAAAACAACAAAACAAAACATCCGCTGTGGTTTAGAATCAATATTTTAGCGCAGGAAATCGCAATCAGACCTCCTAATTACAGTCAATGTTTCTCCTTAATGCTGCTTTCCGAGCGCTTTAGAAAACCCTCGAGCGTTAAAGCGTCCTGAGATCGAAGTCGGGTTTAAACTCCGATCCACCCGAACATGCCGAGTGTGCATTAACGCGTCTGCATTACAGGAAGGAATAACCAGACATAGAGACGTTATGTCTGATAATGTCATGTTTCACTGTGAAGGCTCACCATGTTGTCCAGGGTCTCATTGTCTTCCTGCTGCACTGCGTCTGACAGGTTCTCTCTGGTGGACGTCGCCGAGACGCCGGTCTCCAACTCCTCCAGTTCCTGCTCCAGTCTAACGCAGTAACACACAGGTTATAACAGGTCATTAGGACGGATATTTTTGAGATGTATTTTGAAGACAGACCACGATTGGATTTAAAAGCAATCCGTTCTCGCTCCACGCCTTAATAGGTTTCTAACGTTACATTTCACCGAAGCGCTACGCCGAGCTCCCGCGTGGCGTGGCATTAGAGCACGAATTTCATTTGGACTGGAGATGGAGTTACACTCATCGTCCTGCCAGAGAGAAGAGCGACGCTGCTCGGTCATTACCGCGAGCAAACAGACGAAATCAGCGACTGGTTCACGGGGTTAACGAACTATTAGTTAACGGGGAAATTAAAGACATTACATCAGAATCGCTTCTTCTAGTCCTTTAGTTTTGGCCTCGTCTTCCTGAAGCTGTTTCTTCGCTTCGTCTTCCTCCGAGCCAGCAGAGGGCGCTCCGTCTAGCAGCCATCTCTCCCGCAAAGCTTTTGACTGTAAAGATAGAAGACATGAAACTATTCAACTATGCAATTTAAAGATCGCAAAATAAGACATTTATTTACACTTTAATGGTTTTCAGGTCCACGATGTCTTATTACCGCCCCCCCCCCCCATCCCGTTACACAACATCTCAAACATCAGTGCTGAATAAAAAATGATAAAAAATATATTACCCTTATTATATTATGCTATATATTGACCTGGTATGTATGTATATATATATATATATATATATATATATATATATATATATAAATATATATACCTGTATATCTGTCTGTCTCTCTCTCTCTCTCTGCCCCTCTATCTTTCTGTCTGTCTCTCTCTCTTTCTGCCCCTCTATCTGTCTGTCTCTCTTATATATATATATATATATAATATATATATATATATATATATATATATATATATATATATATATTATGCAATTTAGGAACATTTTAGATTTAATTTTAGATTTTTCTACTATTTTAAATATTGAAGAATTTCAGCTTTTAATTTTAATAGATTTTTAACTCAAAAATTTTATAATCTTTTTATTAAATACTTTAACATTTTTCAATTTAACAGTAACACATTTGGTACGAAGACCAGTGAAATAGATAAACATATTAAATATTATATTTAATATGAAATCTGACACTGTAATGCACAACAACCACTTTATTCATTTACATATTTATCTTTTAGTTACAATTTTGTATTGAAAAACTGCCACTTCAGATGTTAATGTTTACTGATTGTTTGTTACTTGAATAATTGTTGCTGGTTTGATTTGTTTTTTATTATAATATGCAGATACGGGTGTGTAAGCCGACGATAGACGTCCAGCAGTCAATGCAACGTAACTCGATCCCCGGTTGTGAAATGAGATCAGTGCTACGAAGGTTCACTGGGTGTAGGTTATATACAGATTATAAAGGCTGACATGAGCATGCGTACACAGAGATTCTTATTGGGAGCACTTTTGTTTAAAAGCGATCGTTTACACGGATCAGGGAAGTCAATGCATCCTCTCGCCATTAAAAGGTGCTGATGCCAGCCGAGTCCCGCCTTTATCCAAACCGGGGGTCGGGAAGGGGGAGGGGCCGGGGGCGCGGCACTCGGCCTGCTCTTATCGACGTCCGTTAGCGGTAAATGATCCAAACACCTGATCGGAGATCAGCGGCGGAGGGTTCTATCACTGCGTATAAAGAGGACAGTGTGCAGCAGCGAGAGGAGGCAGTGTGACTCTGTTTCTCACTTAATTAGCAGACATTCGAGCCACTGTTGGTTCACAATCAGCTGAGTCGCGAGAAAGCAGACAGGAAACGGCCATTCATTTGAGAATAATGCAACAGACAGGCGTGATCTGACATTCAGCGCTGGGCTCCATTCCACTCCACTTCCAGTCATCCAGGCACCAAAAAAAAGAAAACGATGCAGATTTTACAACCAAGGGGCCTCGTTTTTGTAACTCAAACTGCCGATCAATACGTTTTACACGACTGGGGAAGAGAGGAAATCATTTTTAATGAACCTGCGCGTTTAGAAACGTTCTCCTTTTATTCCAAAGTCAGTTTTTTGGGGGCAAAAAATTAATTAAATAAATAAAATACCAGAGCGAATACTAAAACTGTCACATAAATACAAAGGAAAAGAAAAGGCACACACACACGCAAACCCCACACAACACACACACAACTCACACACACACACACACACACACACACACACACACACACACACACACACACACACACACAATGCTTTCTCCGATCAATCAGAGTTATATTTTTTGGCCCTATTTCAGCCCCTGGAGGTTTCTTGGCATAACACACACTGCCTCACAGGCCACAGACATTCCTGCTTCTCCCAGCTGTTCCTGATCAACATTTTGTAGATGTCAGTCCACGTCCTCGCACAGGGGCCCGTAAAAAACATTTCACACCGACATACTCTCGTCTGATTGGACGATTCTGTCGGAATATCGCTCCGTAAGCCGCGCTGAGTCGAGTGTTCATTCAATACCCCCAGAAGTGCAGCAGCACCCACATGTACATTCACACACACACGCACGCACGCACGCACGCACGCACGCACACACACACACACACACACACACACACACACACACACACACACGCACACACACTTCCTCCTCCACACTGATACAATGAGAGCTAAAAATGAAGACAAAAGCCTCCTCGTGCACATCCGCATCGTTTCATATTAAACTGATTCAGAAAGTGGATTAGTGCAGGACTGTGTGAGAACGCGCTCTGCTTTTAATACGGAGCCAAATCATGATATTAATCATGCAGGCAAAAATGTCATATCCAGCAGCAGCATGGCAGTGAAACTCTCAGGGTCCTGATAAACCCCCCACAACTAGAAAATAAAACACACACACACACACACACACACACACACACTTACAGCATGCAAGGACGGCATAACGGTGTGTACTTTAAGCTTTATAGTGTAGTATAGTATAGCACTGATTGATGTGTGTGTGTGTGTGTGTGTGTGTGTGTGTGTGTGTGTGTGTGAGATTTGAAGTGCCATTTTGAAGGTTTGCTTTACTCAAATCACAGCAGCTTCTCTTTCAAAGCATCCACGGCTCTCTATTCATCCCGTATTTCTCTCTCTGGCTCTCGCGCTGCATTTTGCTGACGGCGAACGCGAGCTCCATGGAAACTGCTAATGGAGAGGCTTTGGGATCTTATCTCCCGCCAGCGCTGCGAAAAAAACCCTCCTCCTGTGCTGAAGTTGCTGTTTAAAGTTAGACCACATTCATGCGCACGTCATAAAATCACACTCTCGTTCTTTCACTCTGCATTCGTGTAGAAAAACGTTTCTGTGTAGAAATAATGACGCTTTTTAACTTCTCAAACAGTCCGAGTTTCGACTCCGAGTGCGCTAAAGTGAACAGCTATTAAACCGCAGGAAGCATCCCCCCCCTCCCTCCAATCCCCCCCCCCCCCCCCCCCCCTCTCACACTAAGCCAACACAGGATGTCCTATCACACCCCCACCATCACCTCCCCAAAAATACACCCCAAACAGGTTTTTCTTCTTCCTGACTCTGACAGATGAGTGTCCTTGGCCTGATCTGAAACCTGCAGGACGCTGCGCACTGAGACACACACAATCTCACATTTCACTCTCACAGGCAGAAACTTGCGGAACAAGTCTTTATTTACACAAAAAAATATTCGTTATTAACAAACCACCGTTTTTGAGAGTATTTTGAGTATCGACGTCATGTGTGATGTCATGTGACCCGCAAACACAAAATATGTCGCCATCTTCCCAACACATGACAAAGCAAAGCAATATTTTATGTTTCGGTTCGTAAAAGTGCATTTTTGTTCACTTTTTGTTTTTCTTTTCGATACAAATTTAACAAATAAAATCAACGTAGCTTTTCCGGTTGCAGAAAAATTTATAAATAATTGTTTTTTTTTACGCATCGATTTCTGTAAAGCTTTTGTTTGTTGGGGCTTCGAGGATCAAACAAATTACAGATTTGTCCACAAAAAGCATTTACTTTTGAAAATGTTAAAGATTACAAATTTCAAACACTAGCACAGAGACCCCCCCACACAGACCCCCCACCCACAAAGCCACCCCCCCCCCCCCAGCCACACAGACCCCCCCCCCCCCCCCCCCCCCCCCCCACACACCCCCCCCCACAGACCCCCCCCCCCCCACCCCCCCCCATGCTCGACGAAATGTTGCCCCACCAGATTGAAAAAAATATATCCTACTTTCTCTGAGGTTTTACATTTTTTCTCCTTACAATGTTAATTACAGTAAGCGCCACCTAGTGGACTAATGATCATAATCAAATGTAATCAGTTACTTTACTTTTATAAAGTTATTGAAAAGTTACACTAATTATTACATTTTGAAAATTATTACATCATCTATTACATTTCCAAAGTAACATTCCCATCACTGACTACGGCTCAGATTCCAGATCGATTCTGATTCAGATATTAAATAAAACGATGTAATAAATGTCATACTTATTTTGCTACACTCTGTTCCTCCGGTTCGGGGTTCTTTAGGTTCCTCACTGCGGATCGAGTTCCTTAAAAAAAAAGAAAAAGCAGATCTTTACCTTGAGGTGCTGCAGTTGTCTGCGGTCGTCCTCCAGCTGCCTTTTCTTGTTTTCTATCTCCGTTTGTTTCTTTCGCTTCTCCTGCGACGGAAAAACGTACAGTTTAACTCCGTATCGGATTTCAGACGCGTTCCGAACGGCTTTTACGCTACGAGACGTTTCTGAACAACCGTTTATTTACTCATCATAAGTAACGTTTACTTTAAACTAGTGCAAAACACACACACACACACACACACACACACACACACTCTGTTGTTTATGCTCATATCATGCAAATATCTATAATACATCAAAATCATCAACGCCGTCCTGATCAAAGGTACGATCTTTTTTTTAAATAAACACTGTAGTGCCAAAAGTTTTTGGACACCTGGTTATAAATACGTTTTGTGCATTTTTGTGAGGTTTGATCTTATAAAGAAGAAAAACTCTCCTCTGAAATTTTCGGAGTGTGATTAGTAAAGTACTGACGCATCGGAATTCCTTAAAACATTCATCCCGAAGGTGTTGATTGCGGTTGGAGCTGTACAGCAGGACGCTCCCGAACTTCCTCTCTCTTTGACGCCGTGGAATGCAGATCTGCCCAGAGTTCTCTTTGTGCACGGGGGGAATGGGGAACGCTAAATGTTATTACAAAGACGTCGGATACATTTACGCACTTCCGGCTTCGTGGTAACGATTTGGAAAAAGCACCACGGATCTGCAACATCTCAGGAGCGCTATCCTGGATTTGGGAATTCTCTACGGCCTTCGTGATGTGCGTTTGCGAAGGTTCAGGAACATCTTCAAACCAGCAGGTGGCGCAGTGAATCGGTGTTGATTTATTCATTAATATTTGTATTTATTGGGTGATTTTAAAAGATGGCACACTGACGCCGGTCATGTGATCAAATTTCTCGTTTTATTCCTGAAGATAAAATTCCCAGTTAAAAAACACAGAAAGCGGGGGGGGGCGAAAACTTATGACTACGAATAGGAATACGTGATTTGCTCCTGTACGTGTGTTTGTTGACGGAGTTCTGCGTGTGATTTCCTGTAACGTCGGCGCTCCTGAGGAAGCGGAGTGTAGATGAGGATGGAGGTGTGTGTGGATGTGTGTACATGTGGATGGGTGTTCCTCAACAAAAACATCACATCACAGAGTCAAAACTCCACCTCACAGCCTGAAACGTGACTATACACACACACACACACACACACACACACACACACACACGTCAGGGTGAGTAAACATAAACACCATACATACCACACACACCACAAACACCAAACACACCACACACACACACACGTCAGGGTGAGTAAACACAAACACCATATACACCACAAACACCACACACACCACACACACCACGGGGTGAAACACCAAACACACACACACACACACACACGTCAGGGTGAGTAAACACAAACACCATACACACACCACACACACACACGCGCATGTCAGGGTGAGTAAACACAAACACCATACACACCACACACACCACAAACATGTCAGGGTGAGTAAACACAACACACCACATCAACACACACCACACACACCACAAACACCATACAACACACACCACAAACACACACACACACACACACACACACACACACACGTCAGGGTGAGTAAACACAAACACCATACACACCACACACACCAAACACACCACACACACACACGTCAGGGTGAGTAAACACAAACACCATACACACCACACACACCAAACACACCACACACACACACGTCAGGGTGAGTAAACACAAACACCATACACACCACACACACCAACACACACCCACACACACACACACGTCAGGGTGAGTAACACAAACACCAAACACCATACACACACACAACACACACACACACACACACACGCACACACACACACGTCAGGGTGAGTAACACACAAACACCATACCCACACACCACACACAGACACACACGTCAGGGTGAGTAAAACACAAACAACCACACACACACACACAACCCACACCAACACACCACACACACACACGTCAGGGTGAGTAAACACAAACACCATACACACCACACACACACACACACACACACGCACACACACACACGTCAGAGTGAGTAAACACAAACACCATACACACACCACACACATGCGCACGTCAGGGTGAGTTAACACAAACACACACACCACACACACACACACACACACACACACACACACACACACACACACACACACACACACACACACCACACACACACACACACACACACACACACCACAGACTCCAGAGCAGTTGGTCCAGAACGTCGTGTCACCATCAGCGAGAAAAGGAAGAATATGTTGGACAGATTTTTGAAGGTCAGAAGAATCAGATACTTACAGCTATGGCCTGGAGCCTCTCCTGCTGTGACAACGCCTCAGACATCCTGAGAGAGAGAGAGAGAGAGAGAGAGAGAGAGAGAGAGAGAGAGAGAGAGAGAGAGATAAGGAACATCTCCACAGAGAACAATGAAGTTTTTCTTTCTCGTGTAATCTGTTGTGTTTTCCGGAGTTTCTGTATGTTTTCAGCAAGAGGCCCAAGAATGGCTGTACATCTCAGTTCCTTCCTTTGTAATCCAGTTTCTAACACAATAACACACCCACACACACACACACACACACACACACACACACACACACACACACACATTATCAATCTTCCGTTTCTAAGTTTTTGCGAGCTCATTTGGAGAGACGAGTGTTTAGACACCAAAAACACCATTTTGGGCGTTGTTTCGGGAGGGGGCGTGGCCAGTGACGCACGCAACATCGTCAAATTGTCCAGCGTCCGACTCCCGTCGATGTGCCGAGCGCTTAGACGCGTCACATGACCCGGTGTCTTCGAGTTCTGCCGTGTCGCAGATTTTCCATGTTTGTGCCCATGTGACGCCATGCAGCAGTGATATGATCGCGACCGACTCCATCTCACCTACCAGTGGATTTGTCACATGTGCATGTCGGGCGAACACGGGAGGAACTGTGAAGCAGGAAATTTCAGCCCCATTCCTTTTCTATGGAAAAAATTCCTGCTTTTTGGCCCCGGGTTCGGAATTCCGCGCGGTGATTCCTTATAAAAGTAACAGCACACCTCACACCATCGCGCCGCACGATATGATTTGTGATAATAGTGATGCTTTTGCACGCGACAGTAATAATAGAACATCTTTACAGGTTTCACTGAATAAGAATCCATTTCTCTCGTTCCTGACAACATGTTGTTTTGGAGT
Source organism: Kryptopterus vitreolus (assembly GCA_030449085.1). NCBI lineage: Eukaryota > Metazoa > Chordata > Actinopteri > Siluriformes > Siluridae > Kryptopterus > Kryptopterus vitreolus. The sequence continues at coordinate 12,156,199 of JACRUU010000005.1, read as the reverse complement.
TTTGAAGATGAATTCTTTTAGATGATGGTCTGAAATCCTTCATCAGCTCCGATGTAAAGGAAACGTTTTGAACAAGGAACAAATATCAATATATACAAAGAAATAATATATGTAATGTGCAGCGTACAGGGAGGAGGTGCGTCTCAGTGGGTTACGGAGCTGGGCTACTGATCAGAAGGTCGGGGGTTCGAGTTCCGGTTTCACCAAACTCCCACGCTTGACACCCTGAAGCTTCTGTGCTCCAGGGGGCGCTGTATTACGGCCGACATCTCTGGATGCAGGAGCATGAAATCTTTCCCTTAATTCAACCAGGAAACCTCAAAACCTGTTCCAGCGTGACGGCGCTCCTGTGCACAAAGACCTCCTGCAGCCCAAACGTCGCCTTCACGCTCCTCTGAAGAACCTTCTCAGACTCATCCTTCCAAAAGTCCGGACAGAAATCTCACAAGAGTTGGTTCATGAAAACGACACTAAAGTTAAAGCTCGGATGGCGTCCGGAAATCTCTGTAGACGAGGAACATTTTTATTCACTCAAATGAACTTTATTTCAACCGGAAATACTTAAAGTTTCCCAAATATTTGCTGGAAGAATGGAATTATGAAATTTCATCATCACGTCCACAATCACCTCCACCATCACCTCCACAATCACCTTCATCATCACCTTCATCATCACCTCCAAAATCCACCATCACCCATCATCACGCACCACATCATCCCATCCACCAATCACCTCACCCACCCACCTCATCATCACCTCCACCATCACCTCCACAATCACCTCCTCATCACCTCCACCATCACCTCCATCATCACCTCCATCATCACCTCCACCATCACCTCCACCACACCGCCGGCCACACCATCCCTCCACCATCCCTCACCTCCACACATCACCTCCACCATCACCTCCCCACCACCTCCACCATCACCTCCACCATCACCTCCACCATCCCCTCCACCATCACCTCCACCATCACCTCCCATCACCTCCACCATCACCTCCACCATCATCACCTCATCACATCATCCACCATCACCAGCATCACATCATCACCACATCTCCACCAATCACCTCCACCATCACCTCCACCATCACCTCATCATCACCTCCACCTCATCACCATCACACCTCCATCATCACCTCCACATCACCTCACACTACCCCCATCATCTCCATCATCACCTCCACCATCACCTCCATCATCACCTCCACCATCACCTCCACAATCACCTCCATCATCACCTCCACAATCACCATCATCACCTCCCATCACCTCCCACCATCACACCTCCTCCATCCACCATCACCTCCACAATCACCTCATCACCTCCACCATCACCATCATCACCTCCACCATCACCCCATTATCACCTCCACCATCACCTCCATCATCACCTCCACCATCACCTCCACCATCACCTCCCTCACATCTCCATCATCACCTCACCATCACCTCATCATCACCTCACCCACCATCACCTCCACCATCACATCCTCCACCATCACCTCCACCATCACCTCCATCACCTCCACCATCACCTCCACCATCACCACCATCACCTCATCACCTCACCATCACCTCCATCATCCACACCTCCATCATCACCTCCACCATCACCCATCATCACCTCCACCATCACCTCCATCACCTCATCACCTCCACTCCTCATCACCTCCACAACCTCCCACATCCTCATGTCTACAATCCCTCATGACCTCCATATGCTACACGCAGTGATCGCAGAGAGAGAAGGAGAAATATATATATATATATAGAAAGAGAGAGAGAGAGAGAGAGAGAGAGAGAGATTGATAGAGAGAGATTTGGATATATAGATATGCGAGAGAGCGAGAGAGAGAGAGAGAGAGAGAGCGAGTGAGAGTTGAGAGAGCGCGATGAGGAGAGAGCGAAGAGAGAGAGAGAGCGAGAGAGAGAGAGAGCGAGCGTAGAGAGAGAGAGATATATATATCTATATATATATAGATAGATAGAGAGAAGAGAGAGTGGTGTGAGAAAAGATATATATAAATTATATATTAGATATATCTATAGATAGAGAGAGAGAGAGAGAGAGAAGAGAGAAGAGTGAGAGAGAGAGAGAGCGAGAGAGAGAGAGAGAGAGCGAGTGAGAGAGAGCGAGAGTGAGAGAGAGAGAGCGAGAGAGCGAGAGAGAGAGAGAGCGAGTGAGAGAGAGAGAGAGAGAGAGAGAGAGAGAGCGATGAGGACGAGAGAGAGCGAGAGTGAAAGAGAGAGAGAGAGAGAGAGAGAGAGCGAGTGAGAGAGAGAGAGTGAGTGAGAGAGAGAGATCTCTGTATGAAAGATGAGGAGAATTGAGATCTTGTGAGGGTCATGAGGGAGTAGAGGAATGTGCGGATGCCCCGGCCTACGACACCCTGCAGTCTGACATGTGTTTCCCATCATAACCCCCCCCCCCCCCCCCTAACCCCCCCCCCCCCCCCCCCCCCCCCCCCACCCCCCGCACACACACACACACACACACACTAACTCTCCCTCAAACCCTGAACTTATAACACACAGCACTTGTATAAACAGGAGAAACGTGTGTGTGTGTGTGTGTGTGTGTGTGTGTTTGGGAGGAGAGTGAGATTGGTGTGTGTGATGATGATGAGACATGATGGAGTGATGTGAGACATGATGTGAGATGATGGGAGGATGATGGAGAGTGAGATTGGGTGTGTGATGATGAGACATGATGGAGATTGAGACATGATTGAGACATGATGGAGAGTGAGATTGGGTGTGTGATGAGGAGATTGGGTGTGTGATGGAGATTGAGACATGGAGATTGAGACATGATGGAGAGTGAGATTGGGTGTGTGATGATGAGACATGATGGAGATTGAGACATGATTGAGACATGATGGAGAGTGAGATTGGGTGTGTGATGGAGACATGATGGAGTGAGACATGATTGAGACATGATGGAGAGTGAGATTGGTGTGTGATGATGAGACTGATGGAGATTGAGACATGATAAAGACATGATGGAGAGTGAGATTGGGTTGGGTGTGATGATGATGAGACATGATGATGATTGAGACATGGAGAGTGAGATTGGGTGTGTGATGATGAGACATGATGGAGATTGAGACATGATTGAGACATGGAGAGTGAGATTGGGTGTGTGATGATGAGACATGATGGAGATTGAGACATGATTGAGACATGATGGAGAGTGAGATTGGGTGTGTGATGATGAGACATGATGGAGATTGAGACATGATTGAGACATGATGGAGAGTGAGATTGGGTGTGTGATGAGGAGACCTGATGGAGATTGAGACATGATTGAGACATGATGGAGTGTGAGATTGGGTGTGTGATGAGGAGACATGATGGAGATTGAGACATGATTGAGACATGATGGAGATTTTCTCTCTCTGTAATGGAAGATTAATAATAAGGTGATATAATGAGGCGTGTAATGTCGTCGTTATTGTGTTCTATAACCTCGTGCACACTCAGCACCTTTTCACTCCTCGCTCCGGCCGGCGGGAAACGACACCACGCAGCGCTGTGACGAAAATAACAACATACTGCAGAATCGCATGTCTGAGGAAACATTTTCCTCCGCGCGTTACGTCCGGGGTGACACGTGTCTGTGTGTTACACAACGCGGCTCGTCACACCGTCACAGACTGATTTAATACGTAAACAGCTGGAATTTAATGCGTCATGTGACTGTCAGCAAACAAACACACATTCCTGACTTTCACATGCACATTCACTCTAACTATATATATATATATATATATATTTGGAATTGTCCCGTCTTCATTTTGACTTCAGACCATAAAAATGTTTTAAATTAATTATTAAGTAATTAATAATTATTAAAATTAGGTATAAAATTATGAACTTAAAAATGATTATTATATTAATAAATTAATTATTATAGTAATTTATAGTGTAATTGTGTAAATAAATAAATCGTTAATCATTAAAAGATGTTTGTAGGATTTAATGCTGAGAGTTTATCAATACATGACATGCATTTAATGCACAGTGTCGTCTTCCTTCCTGCATTTGTGGATTTGTGGAGGTTGACCGCGTTTTTAAAAGGCCGGACGGTTCAGTGACCCCGCCCACAATACATCCAGCGCCCCCCCCCCCCTTCCCCCCTGACGAGGCTCGACCACAGATCAGTCCATCTGGATCTATTCATTAAAAACAAACTCACATTTATCGTCCAATAGCAATGATTTCTAACCCACAAAACAGCAGGTTATAAATCACATCTTATAGCGATTAACTTGCCATTGTTGTGCTTTGTCCTGGTCAAACGCAGGAAACGCAGGAATGCCAGCTATTTCTCCTCTCCGCACAAACCAATAAAGATGGAAAGATGGAAAACAGATGTTTTTTGCACTGCATTGAGAATGACTCGCGCCGGACGCCTCGTCTACGCCTCGCCGCCTCGTCTACGCCTCGTCTACGCCTCGTCTACGCCTCGTCTACGCCTCGTCTACGCCTCGTCTACGCCTCGTCTTCTTTTATTTCTTCAGCAGATGAACATCATCTGGTTTTATAAATAAAAATAAATCAATCAGGTGCTATCTTTCATTTAACTCAGCCAATCAGAGCGGATCAGTGTGATGTCATGGTGTTTACATGCGTGAACGCGTCCTCTTCGCGTATTCACCGATGAAGGCTCGAAACGAGTTTGATTTGTCTCACACACACACACACACACACACACACACACACACTCTGCCTTTATGTTTTATGAGAACTGGTTCAGCTCTTTAAACAGTAACATGGTGCGCTGAAAACACCCCCCGTCACATTCCCCCGGCGCGTGCGGACTGTAAAACGTGGCCTTCGGGTGAATTCCACTTATGAATAATACACAACATCGCTCGTCTCCATCAGCAGCCGATTCCACATCAGCAAGGAAACGAGACTCGTTTTCACTGGACTTCGATATCGCAGGTCATCATTAAAGCATGCGGAAAATCTGCGTCACATCCGAACATCAACAACAAAAATAAATAATAATAATAATTCTGAGAAAGGAACTCGGGTTCGACTCCACATTATAACAAAATAAACACCACACAGAAAGTGCAGCAGGTATCGGAGCGCTAATGTTAACGCACCTCATGATGTATGTAGATTAGAATAATCTTTATTTGTCATTTAAACTTAAAACTTAAAGCTGGGCTTTAAAGCTGGGCTCGTGTTACAGCGCCCCCTGAGGGTTCTTGAGCTCAAAAGTCACTGACCGCCTCTGAATCACTGACCACCTCTGATCACTGACCGCCTCTGAATCACTGACCACCTCTGAATCACTGACCGCCTCTGAATCACTCACTGACCGCCTCTGAATCACTGACCACCTCTGATCACTGACCGCCTCTGAATCACTGACCACCTCTGATCACTCACTGACCGCCTCTGAATCACTCACTGACCGCCTCTGAATCACTCACTGACCGCCTCTGATCACTCACTGCCTCTGAATCACTGACCGCCTCTGATCACTCACTGCCTCTGAATCACTTTAATCATATTTCATTCATGAAAATAATGTAATACTGTATTTAAAGATGTTGTAAAATATTCTCCCGCTGGGAAACAGACACAGACTTTAGTGAGTCGTGTTCACACCTGATCACGACGCCGTCGTCACTGACACACTTATACACGAGGACGTCACATCTATAAATAAAAACAATAAACACAAACACCGCGCTGCTCCTGAAACCGGGGATTTTACTGCGTTTGTGTTTAGTGTTTACGAACGGTCCAGAATGGATTAAAACTACTGAAACTATTTAATTATTATTATTATTATTATTATTATTAATAAAAATAATAATCAAGAGAAATTTATTACACAAATAAATAAATAAATAAAATGATGCATAAAGTCAATGATTTCTTTAAAAAAGAATTCAAAATAAAAGATGAACTTATTTCGAGAATCTGTCTTTTCAGACATATTTAATGAATCAAAAATTACTAATAATATTATTAATGTTTAATAAATAACATTAATAAGCTAGAAATTCATTATTAATAAATAATACAAAAAAATAAATGCATAAATTATTAATCTTTGAAAAGTCTATTAATTATTATGATCTTAATCCTAAATTATTATTATTATTAACCATGTTTGTGACTTATATTATTATTATTATTATTATTATTATTATTATTTATTATTATTAATAATAATAAACTTTTACTCCAGACCAGATGCAGTGTGTCCGGGATCCTTCATTTTCCTCTGCCTTCGTTTAGAACCTTCACACAAACTCCCCCTGTGGTGCGGAGGAACAGACACTACACCCCGCTGGTTTACTCCCCGCCCCGACCCTAACGCCCCGCACTACACAGTGACCCCTGTGTCCATGCAAACACCAAACGCACTCATATATAATCACCCCCCCCCATTTACAACGACCATAAAACCCCATGCTCTCTCTGAAATCAGCCGTGACTGCAGGGACGAGAACTCATCCCCTTACACACCATAGCATTATACACAGTAAAGTCTCCATAATGTTATAGATCACTCCTGCATACACGCTTTATCAGGAACGCCTGTACACACGCTTTATCAGGAACGCCTGTACTACACGAAAGAGTGAGAGTGGAGGAGTTTCTGTAACAGACGTGATGAGAGTGGAGGAGTTCTGTAACAGACGTGATGTGATGAGAGTGGAGGAGTTCTGTAACAGATGTGATGAGAGTGGAGGAGTTCTGTAACAGACGTGATGTGATGAGAGTGGAGGAGTTTCTGTAACAGACGTGATGTGAGAGTGGAGGAGTTCTGTAACAGACGTGATGTGATGAGAGTGGAGGAGTTTTGTAACAGACGTGATGTGATGAGTGTGGAGGAGTTCTGTAACAGACGTGATGTGATGAGAGTGGAGGAGTTTTGTAACAGACGTGATGTGATGAGTGTGGAGGAGTTCTGTAACAGACGTGATGAGAGTGGAGGAGTTCTGTAACAGACGTGATGAGAGTGGAGGAGTTCTGTAACAGACGTGATGAGAGTGGAGGAGTTCTGTAACAGACGTGATGAGAGTGGAGGAGTTCTGTAACGTGATGAGAGTGGAGGAGTTCTGTAACAGATGTGATGAGAGTGGAGGAGTTCTGTAACAGACGTGATGTGATGAGAGTGGAGGAGTTCTGTAACAGACGTGATGAGAGTGGAGGAGTTCTGTAACAGACGTGATGTGATGAGTGTGGAGGAGTTCTGTAACAGACGTGATGTGATGAGAGTGGAGGAGTTCTGTAACAGACGTGATGTGATGAGTGTGGAGGAGTTCTGTAACAGACGTGATGAGAGTGGAGGAGTTCTGTAACAGACGTGATGTGATGAGAGTGGAGGAGTTCTGTAACAGACGTGATGAGAGTGGAGGAGTTCTGTAACAGACGTGATGAGAGTGGAGGAGTTCTGTAACAGACGTGATGAGAGTGGAGGAGTTCTGTAACAGACGTGATGAGAGTGGAGGAGTTCTGTAACAGACGTGATGAGAGTGGAGGAGTTCTGTAACAGACGTGATGAGAGTGGAGGAGTTCTGTAACAGACGTGATGAGAGTGGAGGAGTTCTGTAACAGACGTGATGAGAGGGGAGGAGTTCTGTAACAGACGTGATGAGAGTGGAGGAGTTCTGTAACAGACGTGATGTGAGAGAGTGGAGGAGTTCTGTAACAGACGTGATGAGTGTGGAGGAGTTCTGTAACAGACGTGATGAGAGGTGGAGGAGTTCTGTAACAGACGTGATGAGAGGGGAGGAGTTCTGTAACAGACGTGATGAGAGGGGAGGAGTTCTGTAACAGACGTGATGAGAGTGGAGGAGTTCTGTAACAGACGTGATGAGAGTGGAGGAGTTCTGTAACAGACGTGATGTGATGTGAGTGGAGGAGTTCTGTAACAGACGTGATGAGAGTGGAGGAGTTCTGTAACAGACGTGATGAGAGTGGAGGAGTTCTGTAACAGACGTGATGAGAGTGGAGGAGTTCTGTAACAGACGTGATGAGAGTGGAGGAGTTCTGTAACAGACGTGATGTGATGATGTGATGAGAGTGGAGGAGTTCTGTAACAGACGTGATGAGAGTGGAGGAGTTCTGTAACAGACGTGATGAGAGTGGAGGAGTTCTGTAACAGACGTGATGAGAGTGGAGGAGTTCTGTAACAGACGTGATGAGAGTGGAGGAGTTCTGTAACAGACGTGATGAGAGTGGAGGAGTTCTGTAACAGACGTGATGAGAGTGGAGGAGTTCTGTAACAGATGTGATGAGAGTGGAGGAGTTCTGTAACAGACGTGATGTGATGAGAGTGGAGGAGTTCTGTAACAGACGTGATGTGATGAGAGTGGAGGAGTTCTGTAACAGACGTGTGATGAGAGTGGAGGAGTTCTGTAACAGACGTGATGAGAGTGGAGGAGTTCTGTAACAGACGTGATGAGAGTGGAGGAGTTCTGTAACAGACGTGATGAGAGTGGAGGAGTTCTGTAACAGATGTGATGAGAGTGGAGGAGTTCTGTAACAGACGTGATGAGAGTGGAGGAGTTCTGTAACAGACGTGATGAGAGTGGAGGAGTTCTGTAACAGACGTGATGTGATGAGAGTGGAGGAGTTCTGTAACAGACGTGATGAGAGTGGAGGAGTTCTGTAACAGACGTGATGAGTGTGGAGGAGTTCTGTAGACGTGATGAGAGTGGAGAGTCTGTAACAGACGTGATGAGAGTGTGGAGGAGTTCTGTAACAGACGTGATGTGATGAGAGTGGAGGAGTTCTGTAACAGACGGATGTGATGAGTGTGGAGGAGTTCTGTAACAGACGTGATGAGAGTGGAGGAGTTCTGTAACAGACGTGATGAGAGTGGAGGAGTTCTGTAACAGACGTGATGAGAGTGGAGGAGTTCTGTAACAGACGTGATGAGAGTGGAGGAGTTCTGTAACAGACGTGATGAGAGTGGAGGAGTTCTGTAACAGACGTGATGAGAGTGGAGGAGTTCTGTAACAGACGTGATGAGAGTGGAGGAGTTCTGTAACAGACGTGATGAGAGTGGAGGAGTTCTGTAACAGACGTGATGAGAGTGGAGGAGTTCTGTAACAGACGTGTGAGAGGGGAGGAGTTCTGTAACAGACGTGATGAGAGTGGAGGAGTTCTGTAACAGACGTGATGAGAGTGGAGAGTTCTGTAACAGATGTGATGATGAGAGTGTGGAGGAGTTCTGTAACAGACGTGATGTGATGAGAGTGGAGGAGTTCTGTAACAGACGTGATGAGTGTGGAGGAGTTCTGTAACAGACGTGATGTGATGTGAGTGGAGGAGTTCTGTAACAGACGTGATGAGAGTGGAGGAGTTCTGTAACAGACGTGATGAGAGTGGAGGAGTTCTGTAACAGACGTGATGAGAGTGGAGGAGTTCTGTAACAGACGTGATGAGAGTGGAGGAGTTCTGTAACAGACGTGATGAGAGTGGAGGAGTTCTGTAACAGACGTGATGAGAGTGGAGGAGTTCTGTAACAGACGTGATGAGAGTGGAGGAGTTCTGTAACAGACGTGATGAGAGTGGAGGAGTTCTGTAACAGACGTGATGAGAGTGGAGGAGTTCTGTAACAGACGTGATGAGAGTGGAGGAGTTCTGTAACAGACGTGATGAGAGTGGAGGAGTTCTGTAACAGACGTGATGTGATGAGAGTGGAGGAGTTCTGTAACAGACGTGATGTGATGAGAGTGGAGGAGTTCTGTAACAGACGTGTGATGAGAGTGTGGAGGAGTTCTGTAACAGACGTGATGTGATGTGAGTGGAGGAGTTCTGTAACAGACGTGATGAGAGTGGAGGAGTTCTGTAACAGACGTGATGAGAGTGGAGGAGTTCTGTAACAGACGTGATGAGAGTGGAGGAGTTCTGTAACAGACGTGATGTGATGAGTGTGGAGGAGTTCTGTAACAGACGTGATGTGATGAGAGTGGAGGAGTTCTGTAACAGACGTGATGTGATGAGTGTGGAGGAGTTCTGTAACAGACGTGATGTTCGCGGCCGCAGTGAGAGACACACTCACTAAAACTGGAGTTTATTGATCTGCTGTTGCAGTATAAAGTTCACAGCAGGATCAATGCATAATGGTTATTGATCAGAAGGTTGTGGGTTCATGCACCACCGAACCCTCTCGGCTTTAACCCTTCCTTCTCCCGGAGCGACGCTTTAAAGCTTTAACATTCACATCAAAGACAAGCGGTTTTGTATTTAACAGGTAATATTGTGTGAAGGCACGGTGCTTTAGCACGTTCGCCTCACACCACCAGGGTCCGGTTCGATTCCCGTCTCAATGTGTGTGGGAGTTTGTGCACTCCATGCCTCAGGGGGTTTTTCTCCGGGTTCTCCGGTTTCCTCCCACGGTCCAAAAACATGCACGGTAGGTTGATTGGCACCTTGGAAAATTGTCCTAGTGTATGAATGTGTGTGTGGGTGTGTGTGTGTGGGTGTTGTGTGTGTGGTGTGTGTGATGGGTTGGCATTCCATGAGGTGTATCCTGTCTTATACCCATAGACGCCTGATGACACAGACTCCCCGGACCCAGGGAAGATCGGATAAAGCGCTAGAAGATGAATGAATGAATGAATGAACGAATGAATGAATATAGTGTGAATCCCGAACGCTACGCTGCGAGTTGGTATTGACGACGTCGCGCACAAATATGTACAGCGCATTCTGAACTCCACTCCCTTTTCTTTCTGCTTTTCAGTTAAGTGCCCTTTCAGAGGGATTTGTCACAAAACTGCCCACTGAAGTGGAAAAATGCTGTCAGTTTCTATGGAGACCTCACCCACGAACTGTCCAAAAACACACACACACACACACACACACACACACACACACACACACGTCACAAAGCACGAGCAGGAAAACACCAGATCACCATCACCACCAACTAACGCCTGGAAATTAACGACTTGTACAATTAAAAAGAATAAAAACGGAGGACAAAAACATTCCATTATTAATTGTCTTGTGGTTTTACATCACTAGAAGTTCATAAACACATCCGTCAGTTTGTGTTTAAAGGGTGATTTAAGAGATAAATCCTGCCCTGTTTTCTGCGCAGTGGTTTGCATTATTAGTGCGTTTGATGTATAAAATGCGTGTAGATAAAATAACCAAGCAGCCGCGCAGATAATCGCATCGTCCGCATATGGAAAGCGTTTAACGGCCAGAAGTCGCAGTGAGCAGAACGAGAGGAAGAAACTTTCAACTGCGAGTGAAAACAAAGGCGAGGCCTCGAAGTTTCAAACCAAGTCAATGAAGTTATGTTCAACAGCACTTAGTTTACATCAGGGGTCTCAAACTCACATCCTGGTGGGATTTGGTTCTAACCCTGATCCAACACACATAACGTGTCCTTTTCAAATAAGACCTTAATGATGTGATTAGTTGGATCGGGTGGTTTTTTTTTACATTATAGTTGAAACTCAGGCCTGCGTCCCACCAGGAGCTGAGTTTGAGACCCCTGGCTTACGAGGCGGTCACGTGGGTCAGGTGACTTATTTCGATTCTTTAATATCGTGGGCGTTTCCCTCCAACCTGCAGAGAAATCTGTAGTGATAAAGCAGATCCTGCGCGAGTGTGTGTGTGTGTGTGTGTGTGTGCGAAAGGCCAAACACTTCAACCCCCTTTACCCTCCAACAGTTGCTTCAGGAATCTCAGCAAAAGCCCTGCCCATATCAGATAGCACATGCCTCCCCATTAGCCACGGGAACACTCTGCGTTGTGTCTGATATCCCTGCGGCTTATTCCCAGCGTCACAGTCATTCAGCCAACAATAGACCACACAAATCACGCGCAGGTCGCAAAACGCAGCTCTCATTTCTCTTTATGGTAGCGAACACAGGTTTAATCAGCAGATTCACCGTCATCCCAGTCGCCTTCTTCTTCTTCTTCTTCTTCTTTAGTCATTTGCAGATGATGGAATGACATTGTCGTCACTGTGTCTGTGCAGTAGACAGTACAGAGGGACACGCCTGCACCAAGGCGGCCATGATAACACTGATATAATCCTGATGGGAGGAATGATAAGGACGGGGACACTACATCCTGAGACCTGCTCATTTCGCCACGCATGCTCCTTCACGTCCAAGTCTCGCGCGTGCAGGCGTGAGTGCGTGTGCGTGTGCGTGCGTGTGCGTGGATTACGCGCAGCGCACCGTTATTCCGTCCTACCCGCGAAAATAGCACTAATAATAATAATAATAATAATAATAATAATGATCCTAATAATACTAAACCGCATTTGATCGGTTTGTCCTGTAGTGGGTGTGCAGGATGCAGTGTGCATGGGAGGAAAGGCATGCACACGTTTACATCAGGAAACCGGATCATATCAATCAAATGAAATAAAATGGAGAGAGAAAAAAAAAATAAAGAAAATAAACTCATTTGTTTCATTGTAAGGCCGTGAGCGCGTGCGCGTGCACGAGCCCATCTGCATCCTACGAACAAAAAAAAAAACCCTACAATGATCCCCTTCACAGACCAGCCAAATAAAAATAAGACCAAATAAGACAAACTAATTGTGTGTGTGTGTTTTGTTTGGGGGGGGGGGGGGGGGGGGGGGTTATAAGATTAACATATATCCCCACGCACGAGCTGCCACAGCTGGAACACATCACGGATGAGAGCATAAAGCGCAAAATCTGCAGGTGTGGCATTTGGAAGGAAACGCGGTTTTAAAAGGGCCAGGGACGGGAAGTGTGCATGCAAAAGATAATAATAATAATAATAATAAATAATAATAATAATAATAATAATGAATAATAATAATAATAATAATAATAAGTATGTAGCCTTACGCTGCAGTGTAGAAATGCGTTCCGCAGGTACAATCCGCGTGTTACTGCTGTGGATTTCACTGATGCGGTTTTTCTGCTGGTTCTTTTCGGAAACGCTCTACGACATCAATGTGAGTCCGGTTCTTCTCTCCGGCTTGTGGGGTTTTTACTGCAGAGCTCCAGCAGCCTGATCCGATCCTTCAAACCTCAACACAGCGCAGCCGAAACGTGATGATTCCGCGTCCAGAGCTCCTCATTGCCCGGTCCGGTTTGTCCTGTCCCCTTTTGTCGGGGTGTAAGGACTTCAGGGTGGATGGATTTTTCAGCCTATTTTCATCCGCCCAGGTGCTTCAGCTTTAGCGCCCTCTCGTGGCGGTGTCAGAGGAACAGTGCACAGGGATTGTGTTCTAGCATCAACAGACATGACTGAGCCATGCACGATCCAAATGTATAATAAATAAACAGGACAAATGCAGGACAATGATGGCGTTTGGTTTTTTTTTCAGGTTATGAAATGCATCTCGCGTGAATGTTCTCCTGTTTTATAGCCTTCATTCATACTTATGTGAACATTTAAAAACATGAAATAGAACAGGCCCGACGTCACAACAACTACAAGCGGTTCTGTTTTTCTATTCAAATATAGTTTTAGAAGAGGACTGTTTTTGTGTCAGGTTGCCTTTAATAACATCTTCTATCATCTTCTAGCGCTTTATCCGATCTTCCCTCGGGTCACGGGGAGTCTGTGTCTATCTCAGGCGTCTATGGGTATTAATGCAGGATACACCCTGGATGGAATGCCAACCCATCACACACACACACACACACACACACACACACACACACACACACTCACATTCATACACTAGGGACAATTTTCCAAGGTGCCAATCAACCTACCGTGCATGTTTTTGGACCGGGGGAGGAAACCGGAGAACCCGGAGAACCCGGAGAAAAAAACCCCTGAGACACGGGAAGAACATGCACAAACTCCACACACACACACACACACACACACACACACACACACACACACACACACACACACACACACACACACACACACACACACACACATGACCGAAACGGGAATCGAACCCGGACCCTGGCGGTGTGAGACGAACGTGCTCACCACTACGCCACTACGGCACCATGCCCCCGCCTTTAATAACAGAAGCTGATTATTACACACAGGCCTCAATTAAGACTAATTGCATCATTAGGCGCTCATTAGTGTTAAATTCCTGATTTCACTTCTCCGGAGCCATAATAAATACACTTTAATAAATAAACACTTTAACCTACCGGATTGTGCAGATCATTTCCAGTTTCGTGTGGGAAAAATTCCGGAAGGAAAGTTACAAGTTTTCCGGTCCAGAAGAGAAAGTGCTGTAAATATTTAGATGATGTTTTTGTTTACGGACTCACAGTATAGAAGTGTTAATGGACCTAAAAATACAGTCGAGCTGCAGTTTCAGTCCTTATTGCACATTAAGATGGATTTTAAGTGCAATAGGCTGTCGCTATTAAATATTGTGTGGATACTTGGCCACCTAGTGGCGGGACTGTAGAAGTACATCAGTGTGAAAAGGAGGGCGTTATCCTGCACGTGCTTTAGTGCTATACATCAGAACTGGTGCTTTTTCTTCTATAAACATTTTATTTTGTTTTGGTCCTGAAACAGAATCCCGAATCCAAGAAAATCTGAATTCTACATGTATTTAGATCACAAATAAAAATACAAAAAACAAAACCCTTGAAGGAAATAATTCGATGTAACATTTTTCTGCACAAGTGGAGTTTAGTGTTCACACCAACACTTTAATTAGGATTTTAAAAAACACCACAATGTTCAAATGCCATCATATTTACACAAACTATTATATATATATATATAAAAAATATATATATATATATATATATATAAATTATATATATATATATATATATATATATATATATATATATATATATATATATATATATATATATATATATGTGGTGTGTGTGTGTGTGTGTGTGTGTGTTGTGTGTGTGTGTGTGTGTGTGTGTGTGTGTGTGTGTGTATACGTATAATATATGTATTCTGTTCCTGGATCAGACACACTCCTGTAGATGTGTTTGAGTTCGGTGCAGCAGAAGGTGTGAGAACTTGTGCAGTACACTGGGTATAATGTTCTCCCTCATCCTCATCCTGCACAGTTTCTTTTTCTTTTGCACAGATTTTCTTTTTTACCCAGATCACACACACACACACAACACACACACACACACACACACACACACACACACACACACAAATCTGCGCCTGCCTGCCAGTTGCCATGGTAACCGGACATGTTTTTCTCCATTTGCTCTGATCAGTAGGAATGTTGGTGGTGCAGGATGCTGGAACATTGCCATCTCTCTCTCTCTCTCTCTCTCTCTCTCTCTCTCTCTCTCTCTCTTTTTTCTCAGGAGAACTCTTTCACTCATTTAGACACAAAGAGGTAGAGAAGAAGGGGGCGTGGCCTTGTGTTCCAGCACAAATAGGCATCTGACTGTGTCGGACCGAAAGAATCACAGCTGAGGTTACGTTTCAAGAATGCGATCCATCCACCTGCTGATTTCACCGATAATGTAGTTATACAGATCCAAGGTAGAGCAACACATCTATACACATCTATACTGTATACACAAACCAGCATACCATCATACAGATCATTACACACTAACTACACAATAAAATGTGTCATGTGCAGAATTAAACACTAAATTATTCACTGCGGATTCTGTTTAATGGATCTGAAAAGGGAAAGTGTTCACCAATCAGATTAATATATATATATATATATATATATATATATATATATATATATATATATAATTGAATATTAAATTATATTTCATTGAAGTTTATTAGTTTATTTGTTTTTTATATGTGCGTAAAGAAATGACGTCATGAATAAATGCGTGTTGCAATGAAGGTTTTAATAAAAAAAAAAAAAAGGAATTAAGCAGGACATAAAAAGACTTCATTTTAAATGTCAAAGTGAAAATAACATTAACAATCTCAGTAACAGTAAACATTGTAAATAAACGTGTAACAGATTTTGTGCGTCACCGCGTGCGGTTCATGTGAAATCTGCAACGTCAGCGTTTTCCTTCTGGAATTCACGCGATAGATGAAGTGATTAATGCTGATTAACGCTGATGCGATCATGTACACATTTCCAATCAATAAGTGATTACAAGCAATTTCACCCTGACATCACGTGATCAGATTAATATTCCACTTTCAGAAGGACGTTAATGTACAGTGAGATGTGTGTGTGTGTGTGTGTGTGTGTGTGTGTGTGTGTGTGTGTGTGTGTGTGTGTGTGTGTGTGAAGCCTCTCGCTGTCCCTCATTCTTTCCTCATTAGAATGATAAATGACTTCATGCTGCTCGGCAGTCCGGTGCCATGGCAACAGCGAGCAGAATAAAAATAAATAAAGGAAAAGTGCATTATGGAGGGGATGTGGATGTGATGGAGGAGGCGTTCTTAAAGCGCGGAGGACGTAAAGAACAGCAGTCTCACAAACGCGTTACGCGCTTCTTCATATCTGCTGTTCATTCATGGATCTGAGAGCGCAATCCCACTGGGAACCATCCATCCATTCATCCATCCATCCATCCATTCATCCATTCATTCATCCATCCACCCATCCATCCACCCATTCATCCATCCATCCACCCATTCATCCATCCACCCATCCATCCATCCATTCATCCACCCATTCATCCACCCATTCATCCATTCACCCATCCATCCATCCATTCATCCATCCACCCATCCATCCATTCATCCACCCATCCATCCACCCATTCATCCATCCATCCACCCATCCACCCATTCATCCATCCACCCATTCATCCATCCATTCATCCATCCATCCATCCATCCATCCATCCACCCATCCATCCATTCATCCACCCATTCATCCATCCATCCATCCATCCATCCACCCATTCATCCATCCATTCATCCATCCATCCATCCATCCATCCATAAAGCCTGATCTCCTGGTGAGGAATTTAATTTCATAGATTTTCACACAAATGATGTTTAGACACGTCAGAACCCAAATATCACCAGGAAACCTCAAAATCAGCGTTTCACTGAGAAACCAGGTCACATGATGTTCCATGTTCTTCATTTCTCTCCTCGACTGATAAAGTGAGGAAAATCTTCTCCAGTTTCTTCTCCAGTCCGAACGTGGATGAAAAGCTTCTTCTAACATCGACTAGTTTTAGTTTAAAACAGATTTATTTACACGTTCATTAAAAAATCACTGTGCATTATTTTTAATCAAAACAAAAAATACAAAATAACTGATTCGCTAAATATAAATGCATTTTCTTCTTCAGTCTCCATCGCGCACACAGGTTTCCTTCCTCATCTGGAAAACATCTGGACCGCCAAAATCACCTCCATTTACACTCGGTTAAATTAAATTATAGTGTAAGTTTCAGGAATAATCAATAAATGGAGTCTAATTTATTTTACTATATCGTTGGTCTGTTCTGCTACATTTTCACCCAAAGATTTGCTCCATTTATGCACTTTTTGAGTAAATTCTAATAAATAATAAACAAAATAAGTGAATCATTTTTGGCTACTTTTATATACAAGTGACTTTTAGGCTCAATTCAATTACATTTATGATCAAATAAAGGTACCTTTTAATCGATTCTATTTAAATTATTAATCACATTTTCACCTCTGAATATTTATTTTGACTTTATGGGAAATTATTTTGTTTGTCGGATGAATGTTAACGTTTTTTATACTTTGTGACATAATTTTTTTTATTTGTTAATTGAAAATCAGTTTTTTTCTGGAAATCCTCGAAGGCTCGTCATTACGTCTCTGAAAAACAAAAAGTCTCTGCATTAGAAAGTCTAAGATAAAAAACAAACAAACACATTTTGTCCTTTGATAATCCGTCACAATCGTCACGAAGAACAAAATACTAGAAAGCTTGAAAACATCAAATTTTAATACAATATCATGCTGATTTCATCCATTTTCCAAAATGTGCTGAAAGGTTTTGCGAAATCATCGCGACGTTTTAATTTATCCTTGTTGTTGTTTTGTTTTTTTTATAATTATTTCTTCACACGTCTGCACTCGTCTTCTTTTCGATGTGCTTGTTTTTTTTTCCACTCGATACAAAGACGATCACTGATCATGTTCAATTCATCACTGTGACGAGGCTGAACTTCCAAACTGATACAACCACGAACATGACATGCAGTAATCCGTCGGCAAAGCGGGAACGAGCGTTTCAACACCCGAGAAAAGAGAAGCCAAATAAACAAACCAACAAACAAACAGACAAATAAACAAACAAACAAATAAATAGAGATGATAAAATGTCTTAACCAAACTCCCGTTCACGTAACACGAATGTATTATTACTAGAATCTATAACCACACGTCACGTCTTTGTGCTTTGTTTGTTTGTAAGTGCTTTTGAATGGTGCATTTTTTGAGTAAAAAATAGAAATGAAATGAGATAGAATTCCCGTTTGTAAAAACGTTACACCGATTTCCGTTCTCAGTGCAGAATTTCAGCTTGAAATAAAAGATGTTACGCTTTTTCGTGGAGACAATTTCAAACAAACTGCTTATCTTAGAGTATTATTATTATTATTATTATTTTCCCCAAGGCAATAAATCCTAAGATAAAACCACATTAAAAGACATAAACAGATGAAATCCACTTGACGTCATAGTTACGGACAGATGTGCATCAAATCAAGTAACGACAGATAAAAGGCCACGAGACAGAATCGCAACATATTTTCATATCGGAAACGAGAGTGTTTTGGTTAATAAAGTATATATTTATAAGTATATATATATATGTATATAAATGTTGTTGGTTACAGCGGTATTGTGCTCATTGTATCTGAAGCAGCGTTTTTTTTCCGGATTCTCGTTCAGGATTTTTCCCTTCACTGGTGGTGAGCGAAACTAAAAGATGTACAGAATGAGGATGAGAGTCTGAGTGTGATGCATAGTGATACGCGTCCGTCCCGCATCGCTCGTCACTCTTTGAAGCGTCTCCCGCTCTGCAGCTTTTTGTAGAAGTTCTCCTGATGGTTCTGGGGGGGGTTCTCCCGATCCATAAGCACCAGAGGGGTCTTGCAGCGCAGACTGCGCGGTCCCTCCACGATGTGGTCCAGTTTCAGGATCTGGGGCGGAGGTTGAGGAGGATGAGGGCTGTGGGAATCCTCGCTGGCCGAGGAGCACGGAGAGATGTTCTTCACCTGGCGATATCCTCTGGAGCCGTCGCGGTTCAGGTCGTTGAGTTCGTACGAGTCGGTCACGTTCCCCTCGGAGGTTCCTCTCCACTCCCAGGGGTTGGCGGGGTTGGAGACCATGTGCACCAC
The DNA here is from genome assembly GCA_030449085.1 of Kryptopterus vitreolus. Taxonomy (NCBI): domain Eukaryota; kingdom Metazoa; phylum Chordata; class Actinopteri; order Siluriformes; family Siluridae; genus Kryptopterus; species Kryptopterus vitreolus. The sequence continues at coordinate 12,136,959 of JACRUU010000005.1, read as the reverse complement.
AGGGTGGTGGGTGGCGTGGGCGTCTACGGTGATGATACCAGAGCCGCTGTCGCGTTCAGATGGCGGGCGATAAGGAGGAGACTCGGTGCCTGCGATGGACGATGCGGCGGAGGAGGAGGAGGCCTCGGAGGATTTGGGGGTGCTGGACAGGAGACCCTGCTGCTTGGACATGGCGATGACTTGCATAATGCGAGGTTGGTTTGTTGCCCGGATGGCACCTGGAATGTTTGCCCCGCTCTTCTCGGTGATGGAGAGCCACTTCGCGCGGGTGCTGGCGTTCTTTGGAGACACTGGAGGAGGAACGGGCGGTTTGGGGGGCATCACGACTCTCGCTCCAGCCGGCTGATTGGGCGACTTGGTCGGATGCGGTACCGTGGCGCTGTACAACGAAGGAGGTGCGCTCTCTTCCTCGGTGGTGTCTTCGCCGGGGTCCGAGTCCTCTTTACTGCCCTCGTCGCTCTGCAGACTTGCACTGCGCATCTCCAACGACTTCTGCTTCCATTCGGAGACCAGCTGGTGCGAGCGCATGGGATCCACGGGTACGGGCACCGTGATCAGACGCCGCGTGGTAGGTTCCTCGGGTCCCGCCGCTGTAGCGCGGGGTAAAGTGTTGCTGAAGGTCACCATCGTCTCCTTTCCCATGGGGCTGCGGGGCGCGAGGAGCTCCACGTCGACGCTGGCTCGCTTCAAGCTGCCCAGCGATGCCTTCTCGCGCTGGATGGGGCGGTTCAAGACGTCCAGGGAGGAGGGCGATGTGATCTCTTCGTTGCTCTCGGAGGCGTGTCCTTTATTATACACCGAATCGTGGCCTCGCTGGGCGAGAGCTCGTAAGGCGTCCTTCGGAGGGGGCGGGGGAGGAACTGGGACGGCGTCCTGCGCCGGTCTGAAGTTAGAAACAGCGTAGAACGCCTGGGACACAGCGGAGAAGGGAAAAGGTAAAAAAGGAATAAAAATTCTGCACGATATTTTTACGTTAAAGCAAAAATTCCTAAAATATTGCCGTGGATGTAAAGTGGCCCGTTTGTGTTTTTTTTTCACGCCGATCTATTTCTCAAAAAACATCAAAGCAGGAAAGAAATGACTGATGTGGAAAATGCCCCTAAGGATTCCCGCTTTAGACGCCAAGCCTCGGAAGGACGGAGTTATAATAAGATAAAAAGCACAGCGTGAGTATAAACTTAAAGGGTCATGAAACCGCCTGCTTCAGAGTTTCTTCACACCTCCTTTCTGAAAAGGGGCGTGGTTTGATGGGGGGAGGGGTTTAGGGCAGAGTGTGCTGGTTTACTGAATAAAGACAACAACAACAACAAGTGCTACTTCCCCCCCCCCATTGATAAATACGGGAATAAATCACAGCATTAATTAAATGAATGCAACATTATATTGTTACATTACTCATGAATAATGGGCGTCGACCCGATTACGTATATGTGTAATGTGCAGCCAATCAGAGCTCAGATAAATCGTGTCTACGTCACATGACTTGAACGGCCCCCAAAAAATCTCCACTTTGTGACAGTTATTACTGTTTTAAACGACAGGTATAAATCGTAAACAATGTGTTTTTGTGTTGGATGGCGCCTGGAACATCCCGACCAGGTACACGGCGATGCCGGCGCCGATGCAGAAGCCCACGTAGACGTCGATGGGGTGGCTGCGGTACTGCGTGATCTGCGTGAGACCCGTCAGGGCGGCGGCGATGGCGAAGGCGAACACCAGCACGGGCTTCAGCAGCTTGGTGCTGTCCGAGATGGTGGAGTTGAAGTACATCTGAGGGAACGGAGAACACAGCAGATGGTCCGTATCCACAACATTTCTCCCCGTCAGCCGCGAGATTTGTGCCATTTACACAGTGGCTGAAAAAACGGGATGGAACTGGACCTGATTATCAATAAACAAATCGTTTGCATGCTGAAATTAATGCATGCAACTGAAAAAATACAAATAAAAAAGTTTGGATGTAAATGGATTTAATACGATTAGTGTGAATAAATGTGTTTATCTCGCCACATCAAGGGAAGGATTACGGAGGATTTGCTTCCATCCTGCCATCCAACAGACACACATCCACACCGAGAGCGAGGGAGGGAGAGAGAGAGAGAGAGACTTACTGAAATATAAACGGCAGCAAAGGAAGAAAGAGTTGCATGCTGGGAAGGAAAGGTTTTCCTGCCACAAAGGAAAGCAAATGTCTAGAGTGAGGCAAAACCATGGAAGACACTTTGGGAAGGAAAAACAGATTTAAAAAAAATCGAATTCCAAAACCTTTGTGGTTTGAGATTATATACACTATACTGTATAATACACGATTGTGCGAGTGTGCGATTACCTGGCTGACAGAATGGCGTGCTGGTCGTGACCCGAGCAGATGTCTGTAGTGATGTAGGGATTTTTATCGCACGAGACTCCGGGGAAAGTGTAATTGGGTTTGCATACGGTCAGGAAGAAGGGCGTGTGATAGCCAGTGGCGATCTGGATTACGTCTGTGACCAGAGCCGTGGCGCAAAGTCCGAACACGTGAACGCCTGGGAAAACCCGGAACGGTCCGGAACAACAAACCGAATCATATTGTGGTAACAAATTAATCATTGTTCAGGTGCAGTATTATAAAAGCAAAGGTGCACACATGACGCCGTCGTTTTATTGTATTATTATTATTATTATTATTATTAAGCACTATGAAGCATTATAAGTAAAATTGTACACCTAATTAAGCCTTATTATTAATTCATGCCTTTGATGACTTACCAACAAAGCGCACGGTTCTGCGCAGGAAGGAGTTAAAATTACATCCGCCGGCGTTGATGCTTCCCTCGTTCCCAGGCCCTAACTTCAGCCTGGACTGCATGCAGTACGTGATTCCCTCTCCAATCATAATCTACAACACCGGAATATCACACGGAATATCACGCAGACACGCTTTCATTACAGATTATTCATTCATTCATCTTCTACCGCTTTATCCGATCTTCCCTCGGGTCACGGGGAGTCTGTGTCTATCTCAGGCGTCTATGGGCATTAAGGCAGGATACACCCTGGATGGAATGCCAACCCATCACACACACACACACACACACACACACACACACACATTAATACACTAGGGACAATTTTCCAAGGTGCCAATCAACCTACCGTGCATGTTTTTGGACCGGGGGGGGAGGAAACCGGAGAACCCCGGGAGGGAGAGAAAAACCCCCTGAGGCACGGGGAGAAACATGCACAAACTCCACACACACATGACCGAGACGGGAATCGAACCCGGATCCTGGCGGTGTGAGGCGAACGTGCTCACCACTATGCCACCGTGCCTCACCATTACAGATTACTGATTATTTATTTATTATAATATAAACTGACAACGAAACAGAAAACTGTAACGATGTGGTATCACCCAAGTCCAGAGGCTAATTAAAAAGATAATCGAGATAAATGAGGAGATCATTAAGATGAAGGAATTAAGATCATTGAAATAAATTAAAAAGTTCATTAAGAAGATCATTAAGATCATTGAGATAAATAATTAAGATCATTGAGATAATTAAGAGCACAGAGCACAACACATATATACATCATATACAACAAAACGGCCTTATAACCCCTGGAGTTAATCTCCATCTTTTCCAAATCTAAGGATCTGAGGAGAACGGCGAAACACCTGGACATTGCACTGACCGAAGCGGCGGGGCCGGCGAAGGCGAGACTGAGCAGCATGAGGAGGGGGATGAGTTCCTCTCCGCTCTCCACGTACGGCATGCTGAGAGCGCGATCGTGGCAGCGGAATCCCACCTGCGCCGGCCGCAGAACGTCCGTCAGCTCCAGGAAGTACAGAGACACCATGGAGGAGGCCACGATGGGCAGCTGCGAGTCACAAGCGAACGCGTTCATGGCAAACCGGTGCCTGCCAGAATTATTGGCACCCTTCAAATCAATTCTGTATCAAATGTGAGACGGATCGCAGAATTTATTTAAATTAAACCACCTCGCCAAGAAAACACCGTCGTGTTCAGATAATAAATAACCTTTAGTGTGAAATCAGAATACAAACTCCTGTGTACTGAAATCTGTGTGATATTTAACCACCAAATTCTTTGACGTGTGTGACCTCATTTTTATACCCAGATTTAAAAAAAAATCTAATTGTGAAATATACGGAGAAGTTTTAGGGTTTTTTATTTATGAAGGGTGCCAATAATTATAAAGCTGATAAAAAAATCATTATATAGAGAGATAGAGACAGACAGACAGACAGACAGACAGACAGACAGATAGATAGATAGATAGACAGACAGACAGACAGACAGACAGACAGACAGATAGATAGATAGATAGACAGACAGACAGATAGACAGACAGACAGACAGACAGATAGAAAGATAGATAGAAGAAAGAAAGATAGTAATATAAATATAGAGAGACAGACGGACAGAAACAGATAGACAGACAGACAGATAAAGCCACACAGACAGACAGATATAAAGATAGACAGACAGACAGATAGACAGGTATGCAGTAACTATTGAGTTTAGGAAGTGATATGCAGTGATGTACAGTGATATACAGTGATATAGTGATATACAGTGATATACAGTGATGTACAGAGATGTACAGTGATATACAGTGATATACAGTGATATACAGTGATATACAGTGATATACAGTGATATACAGTGATATACAGTGATGTACAGTGATGTACAGTGATGTACAGTGTGATATACAGTGATATACAGTGATATACAGTGATGTACAGTGATATACAGTGATGTACAGTGATATACAGTGATGTACAGTGATATGTACAGTGATATACAGTGATATACAGTGATGTACAGTGATGTACAGTGATGTACAGTGATATACAGTGATATACAGTGATATACAGTGATATACAGTGATATACAGTGATATACAGATGATATACAGTGATATACAGTGATATACAGATATACAGTGATATACAGTGATATACAGTGATATACAGTACAGTGATATACAGTGATATACATATACAGTGATATACAGTGATGATATACAGTGATATACAGTGATATACAGTGATATACAGTGATATACAGTGATATACAGTGATATACAGTGATGATATACAGTGATGTACAGTGATACAGTGATACTACAGTGATATAGTGATGATGTACAGTGATGATATACAGTGATGTACAGTGATGTACAGTGATATACAGTGATATACAGTGATGTACAGTGATATACAGTGATATACAGTGATATACAGTGATATACAGTGATGTACAGTGATGTACAGTGATGTACAGTGATATACAGTGATATACAGTGATATACAGTGATATACAGTGATATACAGTGATATACAGTACAGATGATATACAGTGATATACAGTGATGTACAGTGTACAGTGATGTACAGTGATGTACAGTGATATACAGTGATGTACAGTGATGTACAGTGATGTACAGTGATGTACAGTGATATACAGTGGTGTACAGTGATATACAGTGATATACAGTGATGATATACAGTGATATACAGTGATATACAGAGATATACAGTGATATACAGTGATATACAGATATACAGTACAGAGATATACAGTGATATACAGTGATATACAGAGATATACAGTGATATACAGTGATATACAGTGAGATATACAGTGATATACAGTGATATACAGTGATATACAGTGATATACAGTGATATACAGTGATATACAGTGATATACAGTGATATACAGTGATATACAGTGATATACAGTGATGTACAGTGATATACAGTGGTGTACAGTGATGTACAGTGATGTACAGTGATATACAGTGATATACAGTGATGATACAGTGATGTACAGTGATGTACAGTGATATGTACAGTGGTGTACAGTGATATACAGTGATATACAGTGATATACAGTGAGTATGTACAGTGATGTAGTGATGTACAGTGATATACAGTGATGTACAGTGATATACAGTGATGTACAGTGATATACAGTGATGATATACAGTGATATACAGTGATATACAGATATACAGTGATATACAGTGATATACAGTGATATACAGTGATATACAGTGATATACAGTGATATACAGTGATATACATATACAGTGATATACAGTGATATACAGTGATATACAGTGATATACAGTGGTGATATACAGTGATATACAGTGATGTAGTGATGTACAGTGATATACAGTGATATACAGTGATATACAGTGATATACAGTGATGTACAGTGATATACAGTGATATACAGTGATATACAGAGATATACAGTGATATACAGTGATACATGATATACAGTGTACAGTGATATACAGTGATATACAGTGATATACAGTGATATACAGTGATATACAGTGATATACAGTGATATACAGTACAGTGATATACAGTGATATACAGTGATATACAGATGATATACAGTGATATACAGTGATATACAGTGATATACAGTGATGTACAGTGATATACAGTGATGTAGTGATGTACAGTGATATACAGTGGTGTACAGTGATATACAGTGATATACAGTGATATACAGTGATATACAGTGGTGTACAGTGATATACAGTGATATACATATACAGTGATATACAGTGAGTGATATACAGTGGTGTACATGATATACAGTGATATACAGTATACAGTGATATACAGTGAGTGTACAGTGATATGTACAGTGATATACAGTGTACAGTGATATACAGTGATATACAGTTATATACAGTGATATGCAGTGATATATACAGTGTTGTACAGTGATATATAGTGATTTAAAGTGATATTTGATATTTATCGCTCACCTCTACGAAATAGAAACAGGGTAACAGGGTTAAACTGTCTTTTGGTAGTTTTTTCTTGGTGGTTTCTCGCACAGGCATCATCATGGATTCTCCGGAACGCTGACCTGAAAACAAAAACAAACGACCTGATGGTCCATTTTCTCCAATTTTCCAGCACAGCAAGT
>JACRUU010000005.1:12102488-12124988 GCA_030449085.1 Kryptopterus vitreolus | reverse complement strand
TAATGTACCTATCTATCTGTCTATCTATCTATCTATCTATCTATCTATCTATCACTAATGTATGTATCTATCACTAATGTACCTATCTATCTGTCTAGCTATCTATCTATCACTAATGTATCTATGAGTCTGTCTGTCTTTCTATCTATCTATCTATCTATCACTAATGTATCTATCTATGAGTCTGTCTGTCTTTCTATCTATCTATCTATCACTAATGTATCTATCTATGAGTCTGTCTGTCTTTCTATCTATCTATAATGTTATATCTATCTATCTATCTATCTATCTATCTATCTAATTAATGAATATTTACACATATTTAAAAGTAGAATGTTTTTATCCTCCTGTTATGAAAAGTTTTCTTTCCACGTAAAAATAATCACACAAACTTTAATCTGATCTTGAAGACTTTGAAAGCAGAGGAACTGCAGCGTCCAGCTGGAGGAATCAGTGGCGTTCACGCCGATCCCCAATCCAGCGCTGATCCTGACTCACGGCCGGGCCATAAACACAAACGCTGCCAAATACAATGTGTGTGTGTGTGTGCGTGTGTGTTCGGCTTGCTTTTCCTGGAGCAGTGAGAAGGTGTTTACTCTGCTGGGACGACACCAGTGCCAGTCAGTGTGCAGTCTGATCCTCCCACAGAGGATAAAAAAAGCAGTTCCTGAACCTACATCAGGAAATAAAATCACATCACACCTCAAATCACATCCACATCTTAATATAAAACAGAATTAAGATCAACAAAAACCTAACTGTATTAAAGTGCAATATTTACAGACATTGTGTGTCTCATCCATCCAGCGTGTGATGTTTTACAGATTTACATACAATAAATAATATAAAAAATAAATTTCAAGCGTATAAAACACTCACAATGACAGGGGAAGAGTTTTCCCAACACAGAGTTTATCCTGAGATCAAATAAACACCTCAGATGAACGTGTGTGTGTGTGTGTGTGTGTGTATGTGTTTTGATAAAGACTTGATCTCATGTGTGTGTGTGTGTGTGTTGGATTCTTCAGTACATGGATTCCTGAAAAAAAAAAAAAAAAAAATATATATATATATATATATATATTTATATATTTTCCCCCCTTCAATCTGTGAAATCAACCTCAGTACTGATCATCATAACTAAAACCAATAATTTAATTAATTAATTAATTAATTAATTAATTAATTAATTAATTAATTAATTAATTAATTAATTAATTAATTAATTTTAACATTTTAAAAAATTATTAATGACATTATTTTATATAAAAATGGATTATTAATACAACTTTTGACTTTTTTTTGCAGCATCCAGTTACCGTTTTTGTTTTCCACATTTATTGCTTGTGGCTGTTTTTTCCCCCCTTGAATGTAATTATAATGTTGTTATTTTATTACGCCGCCATGAAATTATACACTGTAAAAAAATAAATAAATACAAATTAGCGCCCCCTGGTGGGAAGAGGTTAAATACGCGGTTTCACTCCGCAAAAAAATCCTTATTGTAGTCACAGATAAATTGGTTTTTTTATTATTATTATTATTATAAGGATAAACAGTAATATAAAACGACGAGATGGAAGACGAAAGTGTCGAAATATTTACAAAATGTCATTGTGAGTAAGGAAATATTTATAAAAATAAGTGTGTGATGTCACTGAGAGAGAAACGGGATCCTGTAAAGATCTTCAGCACACAGAGTTTGGGATTTTCCTCCACAGGCCTCCACACAGACAGTTCTTTATCCAGCGCTGCTCCCACTGCTTCATAGCGTTCGTCTTGTTCGGGGAGCGCAGCATCGTAACACAGCCGCACCTGACACACACACACACACACACACACACACACACACACACACACACACACACACACACACACACACACACAGTGCTTAGTTTATATACAAAAACATAACTGTACTAGAAATATCAGTGTAGTTTCTATTTAATAAATAAATCAAACAGAGAAACTTGAGTGTGTGTGTGTGTGTGTGTGTGTGTGTGTGTGTACCTGGTGCAGGCCTTGCTGTCCTCCGTGGGACTGATGCCCATGTGTAAGCAGCGGAGATTATCCATCCTCTGACATGCTGGACTCCTGACAAGAAAAATGACACTTATTTTTTTATATGGAAATTTAAAGATTTTCAATTTTATATCATTTTATTAAATTTTTTATGAAAAAAGTCTCACAAGTGGGAATTTGTGTCACAATTCAGAATCACAAAGATAGAATTAGAATTTTCTTCACAATTCTATAAAGTCACAAGCACATGTTTGTCAGATAAAAGTGATAAACAGTAAATAAAGAGTGACGGCGATTTCTCGGCTTTACGGTGCAGCAGGAGAAAGCGACGCGGGGAAAGTCCGAGCCTCTGCTGACCTGGAGAACAGCTCCATCTGAGAGTTGGGATTGAGTCCGGACAGGGAATAGGGTTTGCCGAACTGCAGGCGGAGATGGTGTTTGCTCTGGATCTTGGTGATGACGCCATCGTTGATGGGAAGCCAGTCCATGCTGGGTACGAGCAGCTGGCTGGGCAGGAGACAGCACTCGTCCAGCAGCGTCTCGTCCGGCTCCTGGGGGTGACTTTCGTCTCGAGCTGCAGGTGGAGAGAGAAAAAAAATAAAATAACCCGAGTCACAATGACCGCCTTTTATGATCACGTCTTTCCTCGTTTGGCTTTGGATGAAGAAACAGAAATTGGGAATTTTGCTCACAGCAGAGCCAGAGTTTGGTGAGGAGGCGGAAAAGCAGAGACATGCTGTCCTGGTTGTCCGAGGTCGCCGTGTAGATGGGTAAACATCCCGGCTTCAGCAAACCCCAGATCCGGATCATGACCATCATCTCCCTCAGCATTCCCAGGGAGGGGCCGTCACGCAGGAACCCGAATCCAGGACGCACCGTGGAGCCCTGAATGGACACGCCATACCATTTAGGCTATTTTTCCTTAAAATGATGCAATTTCCTTTCCTTTCAAAAATGTACTTTTTAAAATACAAATATTGACTCACATGTCACATAAAATGCTAAAATGATTGATAATCATAAATCTGCTTTTAATTTGCTTGGTTTTTTAGTTGACAAATAATTTGTTTAGTTTCATTCAAATTCCACACAATTTTCTCATTCATATTTATCCTTCTACAAAGATATTTAACCGAGAATTTGTTTTCCATGTTGACCACTTTATTTATGCATTTATGTAAATTACTAATAAAGAGAACGTTACTTCAGTGATGCACCGCTAATTGTTATCGCTGTAGTTACGAGTGTTGGACTATAGGGGGCAGTGCATGCACATTGTGCCCCCCCTTGAGGCGTGAAAGTGAGATTAAAAATTATAATTAATTTTTATATTACTTTTAGTTTAGACAGCTCTATTTTGTTTTAGCAAACAGTGGGTGTTTGTTAATAAATAAAAACAAAGTTCCGTTATTCCATTTCTGTTATTATTATCATTATTATTATTTTGCCATAGTATCGATTTGGTATTGGTATCGTGATATTCATTCATTAATCTTCTAGCGCTTTATCCGATCTTCCCTCGGGTCACGGGGAGTCTGTGTCTATCTCAGGCGTCTATGGGCATTAATGCAGGATACACCCTGGATGGAATGCCAAACCATCAACCACACACACACACACACACACACACACACCACACACACACACACACACACACACACACACACACACACACACACACACACACACACACACACACACACACACACACACACACACACACACACACACACACACACACACACACACACACACACACACACACACACACACACACACACACACACTTCCAAGGTGCCAATCAACCTACCGTGCATGTTTTTGGACCAGGGGAGGAAACCGGAGAACCCGGAGAAAAACCCCCTGAGACACGGGGAGAACATGCACAAACTCCACACACACACATGGCCGAGACGGGAATCGAACCCGGACCCTGGCGGTGTGAGGCGAACGTGCTAACCGCTAAACCACCGTGACCCTTGGTATCGTGATATTGAATCTATTAATATTTGATGTACTGTTTTGCATTATGATTATGATTATTATTACTGCAGTAGTTTGGGAACGCACCTGGTTGGGCAGGTTGGCCAGCAGATACAAGACAAAGTCTCCCACCCACTGAATGAGCTGCTGCAGGGACTGGAGTGGAGGTCCATCCAGAACAAACTCCTCCGTCTTCAGGTTGATCATCACCTTGTCGATATCTGGTGGAAATCAGAAGAAAGTTGTTTATTAAATATATTCTGCAGAATTCGACATCATTTGTTTACAGCTATGTGACTAGGTGTATATAAATCTATATTAAGACAGAAATGGATCCGGTGTGTTACCGGTGTCCGTGTTCTTGGTGCAGATCTCGGCCAGGCGATCTCCGGGGCTCTTGTCCGGCGTGTTGAGAACGTGTGGCCTCAGCAGAGATTTCAGCGTGGAGCTGATGGCGATGAGGAGCAGCTTGGCGTAGAAGTCGCACGCGCGGGCAGCCGTGGCTAAAGACAGCTTGCACAGAGACGCCTTTACGGCCACGATTCGGGTGGACAGGACCTGTGCGGGGACGTCCGTTACAGGGAACGGATCAGTGTCTGGGCTCCTAAATTATCCAGCCGCCGGTTTATCAAAGTCCCGTCCGTATTTACGTTTATACGATATTAACGCAGCGCTGAACATCTACGTACCTGCTGTAAGGCCTGGTTCTGCCTCATGTACTCCTCATGGAGCTTCTCTACCAGGTTGTGCACCATGCTGTGCTGCACGTGCAGCAGCACGTCCCACCAGTCGTATCCCGTCACCATGCAGTACTCCAGCAGGAACAGTAGGTGGCGTAGCAGGATGTTCATGTCTAACATCTGGCCCATGGAGGGGGACACGCGGATCATGTGCAGCTTGGAAAGGCAGCAGGACACAGAGGTGGTGTTTAAAGCACTGCAGAGTCGCCATAATTAAAATGTCAGAGAGTTGATGACGATGTAGCTAAGCTAAGCTAAGGTAACCTGCCACCGCTGGGCCCTTTGGCAAGGCCCTTGACCTACTCAGCTGTAAGTATGCGCGTCTGTTAAATACCTTTCCATGGTTATCCACTCCAACCAGAGCCAAGGAAGTCCAGGAGAACTGCAGAGCTTTGAAGTGCACCATGGGACCTCCGGCTCTCTGGCGTTTAATCGCCGGCTCGTCCCCGACGCGCTGTGACGCGCTGGAAGTCCCAGGGAACACGCCCATGGTTTGGAGGGACAGACGGTGGAGAATCTGAATCGTGCCATCGTGGAAGGCCAAAGCCAGACCTAATCAGATCATCAAAAAAGGGTCATGTGATCCGAAACGCTGCGGCAGCGGACAAGTCCATACGAGATCAAAGGGATTAAATAAGAACATCTACACCTCTGTAATAAAACACATATGGTTATTACGATCTAAACGACCCGCAAAGTGAGCGAGAATTTAAAAAAACGTTACCGAGTCCCGGGCAGAACTTGGTGTCCGAGGCCACTTTAAGGTCCGTGTTGGAAATTGAGATGGGAAGTTTGGGCAGCGCCACTGCGGAAACACGGTCCAGGTCGCTCGTGGTCGAAAGGATTCGCCACTTTAGAATCATCGGCTGCTTTTCTCCCACTGCAAACAGAAACCGGGTCATCCAACACCACTATATACACACACACATATATATATATATATATATATATATAGAGAGAGAGAGAGAGAGAGAGAGAGAGAGAGAGAGAGAGAGAGAGAGAGAGAGAGAGAGAGAGAGAGAGAGAGAGAGAGAGAGAGACACTCTGCGTTCTTTAATTAACCGTTTGAAGCAGAGCATCAGGAGCTTTAATGTAGTTTCATAATATAGTTTATATATATATATATATATATATATATATATATATATATATATATATATATATATATGTTTTTTTTTCCTCCTTTCTCTCCGCTAAAAACATGGAGGACGCTGCAGAATGAAAAATGGACAAAAGGAGAGAAAAGAAGAAAAAGTTTGGAATCATTTCAAACTGAATCATAAAGAAGAGTCTTTTTTCTTGTTGAAATTGATTTACAGTTTTTTATTTACATATTTGCAGTTTTTTTGATGATATCTGGAAATTAAAAGGGCTAATTTTTCACAGATATTCTCGTTTAGATTTTCTGCACTAAAAAACATTTAATTTTGTTAAAAGTTAAAAAGGGAAAAAGATATATATATATATATATATATATATATATATATATATATATATATATATATATTATAAAATCTTAGTATATCATTTAAAACATTCGATCAAATTTTATACAATCATAAACATTATTGCGATACTATCGTCGATATTCGATATATATCTCTTTAATAAAGAAAAAGTATATAGATTGGATTATTGGATGGAATAGTACTATTCATACTATTTTTGAAACACCACTTATATAATATACTTCCTCTATAGGGGGCAGCACCTGCTCTTAGCGTTTTATATTTTATACGTATATTTCTTTTATTTAATGTAGACTTTTTGATTTGACTCTTTTGGACGTGTTGTTTCTTACCGACAGGAGAACGGTGCTGGAATATGTTGTTGACCGGAAGTCCCTCTTTGCGTAGGGACCAGCACTCTACGATGCTTCCCATCTGACTGGAGGCACAAAGCAGAACCTGGAAAATCCCCCATCAGGATTAATGACCCGGAAACGAACGGCGTGTACGAGCGCTGCGCTGCACGAGTGCTCACCTGCTCCGAGTTCTCCCGCGTGAGGAACTTGAGGTGCGTGATGGCGGGGTACTTGGTGCGGCGCACGGGGTCGGTGGTGCAGCGCATGAAGAGCGAGGGCAGGAGCTCGGTGTCGATGCGGCACTTCTCGCTCACCACGCTCACGCACACCTTGTAGAACTGCACTGGAGACGAGCTGCTGCCGTCCGTCGTCGCCACCACGATGTTCCCGCCGCCCGTGAAGGCGACGTCCGCTAGAGCCACGCGCCCGCGCAGGCGACTCAGGCTCTCGCTGGCGGAAAGCAAAGCGCCGTTGGGTTTCAGCAGGGACACGCTGACCAAGCCGCTCACCGTCACCGCCAACCAGCCCTCCATCGGCTTCCCGCCGAAAAGAGTCAGAGACGGCGAGAACTTCACCCGCGAGAACTTCTCGCCGAAGTTGGTGGACGCCGACTGCGGAGCCACAGCAGGAAAAGGGCGGTGATTTGGCATGAAACGGCGGTGAAGCGGAGCGTTAGAGAACGTCTCCTTACCTTCTCCACGTGGAGCGCCAGCTTCACTCCGTTGTGGAGCCACGACAGAGCCACGATTGGTTCTCCCTCCACCGAGCTGCTCTGAGTGCATTCCCAACTGTTCACCAGGTGCTCCGTCATCGCCCAGCACTTATCTGTCCATCTGTCCATCTCCGTCCGCAGAAAGCAGTCGAAAGAAAGCTGGATCCTGAAACACACACACACACACACACCCACACACACACACACACACACACACACACACACACACCGTTTACACAGCGACTGCATCCTGCACTTCCTCACCTTCATCACGACCCAACTTTACTTACACACACACACACACACACACACACACACATACACTGCATCCTGCACTTCCTCACCTTCATCACGACCCGACTTTACTTACACACGTCTCTGTGACTGAATGAAAGGAGTGGATTCCAGGGGTGGAGTTTGGATGGAGGTTACTGTGTGGAGATCACTCACCTGACTGATCCCATTCCAGGCAGGAGATTACTTCTGTATGACCAGAGTTGATGGAGTACACGTCCCAGGGATGTTCAGAGTCAATGATGTGGATCATGTGACTGAGATCTACAGGGTTAGGGTTAGGGTTAGGGTTAGAGAACACAAACTCAGACTCATGCAGGAGGGGGAGTGTGTGTGTGTGTGTCTGTGTGTGTGTATGTATGTATATATGTGTGTGTGTATATATATTTATATATGTGTGAGTGTGTGTATATATATATATATATATATATACATATATACATATATACATATACACACATGTGTGTGTATGTATGTACGTGTGTGTATATGTATGTGTGTGTATGTATGTATATGAGTGTGCGTCTATATGTATATAAGTGTGTGTGTGTGTGTGTATGTGTGTGTATGTGTATGTGTGTGTGTGTGTATGTGTGTGTATATGTGTATGTGTGTGTGTGTGTGTATGTATGTATGTATGTATGAGTGTGCGTGTATATGTATATAAGTGTGTGTGTATATATGTACATGTGTGTGTGTATGCGTGTGTATGTATGTATATGAGTGTGCGTGTATATGTATATAAGTGTGTGTGTGTGTGTGTATATATGTACATGTGTGCGTGTGTGTATATGTATATGAGTGTGTGTATATGTATATATGTGTGTGTGTGTGTGTGTGTGTATATGTACATGTGTGTGTGTATATGTATATGTGTATATGTACATGTGTGTGTGTGTGTGTGTGTATATGTATGTGTGTGTATATGTATATGAGTGTGTATATGTACATGTGTGTGTGTATGTGTGTTTATATGTATATGAGTGTGTGTGTGTGTGTGTGTGTGTTTATGTATATGAGTGTGTGTATATGTATGTATGAGTGTGTGTGTATATGTATATAAGTGTGTGTGTGTATGTATGTGTGTGTATATGTATATAAGTGTGTGTGTAGTGTGTGTGTGTGTGTATGTATGTGTGTGTATATGTATATTTCTGTGTGTGTGTGTGATGTGGTGTGTGTGTGTGTGTGTGTATGTATATGTGAGTGTGTGTATATGTGTGTGTGTGTATGTGTGTGTGTGTGTGTGTGTGTGTGTCACCTTTGTCTTCATCTTCATTTTTCAGGTCAGTGGTGAAGGCGATGAGGTTCCGGCAGGACCAGGCACACACCAGCGGGATTGATGGACAGTGATTGCTCTTAGTTCTTTTCTCCCACTCACACACATACACAACATCCATCATCAATCCACTACCTGTTCCTCCTCTCCTCTCTCTCTCTCATTCTCTTCCGCGCGCTCTCTCTCTCTCTCTCTCTCACACACACACACACACTCTCCCTCTCTATCTCCCTTTCTCACTCTCTCACACACACACTCTCACTCTCTCTCTCTCACACACACATACTCTCCCTCTCTCTCTATCTCCCTTTCTCACTCTCTCACACACACTCTCCCTCTCTCTCTCTCTCTCTCTCTCTCTCTCTCTCTCTCCCTCTCTCTCTCACACACACACACTCTCCCTTTCTCACTCTCTCTCTCTCTCTCTCACTCACTCTCCCCTCTTCTCTCTCTCTCTCTCTCACACACACACACACTCTCCCTCTCTCTCCCTTTCTCACTCTCTCACACACACTCTCCCTCTCTCTCTCCCTTTCTCTCTCTCTCACAGACTCTCCCTCTCTCTCTCTCCCTCTCTCTCTCTCTCTCTCTCTCTCTCTCTCTCCACTCTCCACACTCTCTCTCTCTCTCACACACACACACTCTCCCTCTCTCTCTCTCTCTCCTCTCTCTCCACTCATCTCACACACTCTCCCTCTATCACTCCGTCTCTCTCACACCACCCTCTCACACTCTCCTCACACACTCTCTCTCTCTCTCTCTCTCAGATCGCTCACAGTAGATAAAACACGACCCGCTCCTCAGAAAATCACCTCATTCATGTTTCTGAAGAATCACAAAGTAAAAAAAAATCTCCAAATATCACAGAATTACTGAAACGATGTGAGAAATCCGCGTGTAAAAACAGCACGCGAGCGAGCCGGGGACTAGTGAGTCGGAGAACCGGTTCTTTGTACCGAACTAGAGGAACCGATTCCTGCTGAGGATCCATGCAGGTCCTTCCATGGAAACAGACAAACTTTAGTTTAAAGGGTAAATAATATAATGTGTAAATAAACTGAAAACTCTGAATATCAAATTTATGACTAACACACGAAACATTTATAATTGTTCAATTGGGGAAAAAAGAAGATTCATTTGGGAGCCGTAAGAGCCGGCTCTTCTACAGGAGCCGAGCCAAAAGAAAATGAATCTTTTTAAAAGAGTCGGATCTCCCATCACTACTACCTGAGGAAGGGCGCACTGCTGAGTACGCAAGTACACAAGCTGCGCAGAGCCGCGTTTAAGGCAGCGCCGCCTGTGGAGCGGAGTATAATAACACCCACTTCATTATAGAATCAGCAGATTATATAAACACAAAAACACACGGTTTATTATATTATTATTATTATTATT
This sequence comes from Kryptopterus vitreolus, assembly GCA_030449085.1. Classification (NCBI taxonomy): domain Eukaryota; kingdom Metazoa; phylum Chordata; class Actinopteri; order Siluriformes; family Siluridae; genus Kryptopterus; species Kryptopterus vitreolus. The sequence continues at coordinate 12,114,759 of JACRUU010000005.1, read as the reverse complement.
ATTTATTATTATTATTATTATTATTATTATATTATTATATATTATATTTTAATAATTAAATAAACGGTAAAGCACACAAAAAAATATAAACTGTAGACAAAACAACACAAAACTTGATTCCTACATAAAAAAGTGACATTTTAAAAGATTAAATAATCCGGAACGTCGCATAATCCAAGGTTTATAATAAACACATTTCAAAATATCATCATGGGAATAAACATGCTTGGTGGATATTGTGGAATGAAAATGTGACACATTGAGAGCCTCCCCGGTTACCATAGCGACCACCCAAGCCGAGGAGGATTTCAACATGACATTTACAAACACAAGCTAAACGTCATCTAATATTCATCTTTCTCTCATGTAGACGCACTCAGTCTCTACCAGATATTAATAATAATAATACACATATGGATTCTGTACTTCAGGTAAACATTGAATTTGGTGAGTGAAAGGTTGTTGTGTTGCTTTAGGACTTTGATCATTCCAATTTATCATCTATCTTCTTTTAGAACCATCCTAAGTGTTTTAACTAAACTTTATGTGTTAGTCATTTTGGCTTGACAGAGCCATTCTTTATAAAAGGCGCCATCTGGCTTTGCATTTACAGCATTTGGCAGACGCCCTTATACAGAGTGACTTCAAACTGAGCAGTGGTTAAGGGCCTTGCTCAAGGGCCCACTAGTGGCAGCTTGTGCTGGATTTGTGACCTTCTAATTCAGAGACCAATGCCTTAACCACTGAGATCTCACCTCTCTTTAGGCCCAGACATGCAGCAACATCACAATGCATTTGTTTTTGTTTACATGCTTGAAATATATCCACATTTTAGTGAGGGTCATGAGACACTCTGCTGCACGTGGGGAGTGAATATTAGGGAGGTGATGATAATGTTATGTCTGATCGGTGTAAATAAATAAAAAACACACATTTCTTATCCCTGTGCATTTCGGGAAGTGTGTTATTCATGTATCGTACATGAACTAGTCGTTTTTCTTCTGGTCGCGCATGCGCATCGCAAACGCCGTGCCTGATTTGAACACGTAACCGCTCGACTCTTTTAGTCCGACTCATTCGTCCTGTTGTGACTCGCGACACGAATCTTAACACATTAGTGTTACGATCATTACGGGATCACGTGACATATTCCGTGTAGACGTACTGGCGGATCTGTTAACTGAAAATGTAACGTTATTTATTTTATCACCGACCAAAAAAAAAAAAAGAACCGGATCACTCATTAAAACGATCCGGATCAGTAAAATGAATCATTAACAGAGTGCGCGTGTGTGCGCGTGTTCATCCCGGAGAGCAGAGGGCGCTGCGGCGGTGTGCAGATCCCTCCCCGGTTCCGCGGGGTGTAAACACGAGCTCGCTGTAGTTTGTTGTTGGTGTTGGTGGATGAAGCTCATGTGGACTTCATGAACAGGGATCTGGAGCTGCTGGAGGTTGACCTTCACCCAGAACCGGCGCCGAACAGGGCAACATACGGGTCCTGCGGCTAATCCGAGTCATCCGCGTCACGTCACGTCACGGCGCGCTCAGTTAGCCTGGCTAAAGAAATCCCCGCCTCAGACTCTCATTACCTCAGGATTACTATTAAATTCATCCTAACAGTAATAATAATATACTGCGGGGTGTCTTTAACTGTATTATTAAACGCTACTTGGTTGGTTTATTATTATTTCGTGGGAAAACACGCGTACAATGTTTACTGTTTGTTTGCTAGCTTCTATTAGCCGTGGTTAGTTTAGTGGGTTAGCCTAGCATCGCGCGTGTGGGGGGGTTCGAGACATGAACATCCACGGAACCGCCACTCGTGTTTACTAAACCCGGGGAGACATGTCACGTGACATGTGCAGGTAGCTAGCCAGCGTCGTGGCCTTCACTCTGAGGGTGTTTACCTGAGCACAACTTTATTATTATCATCATCATCATATTAATAATAATAATAATAATCATCTAATAATAGCAATATATTAATAATAATGAGGAATAAGTAATATAGCCAGTGTAGACAGACAGCTGAGGGACACGTCCTGTGTGTGTGTGTGTGTGTGTGTGTGTGTGGGTGTGTGTGTGTGTGTGTGTGTGTGTGTGTGTGTGCGCGCCACATGACCCACCCTGGAAGTTCTTCTCATCCAGCTGTGCCGCCAGAATCACAATGTCAGACAATCAAGGCAACCAGAACAACAACAACGTGCCCCTAAACAACAACAACAACAACGGCCCAGGGAACCGACTGAGGAACCCGACCGTCAACCAGAACCCGCTGATCAACGTGCGGGACCGGCTCTTCCACGCCCTTTTCTTCAAGATGGCAGTCACGTACGCCAGGCTGTTCCCCGCGTCGTTCCGGCGTGTTTTCGAGTTCTTCGTACTGCTGAAGGTGAGATCTGTCTGAGCTGCTACCTGGGTTTTTATTTTTCCTCATGCAGGGTTCACTGCAGAAAGGGTGTGCAGGTGTGTGCAGGTGTGTACAGGTGTGTACAGGTGTGTACAGGTGTGTACAGGTGTGTACAGGTGTGTCCCTCTTCACCATGATGGTTTTGTGTAAGGACGGTTTACGTTCTGTAATGCATCGTTTTCCTGGTTGCTTTTTTTTGAGCCTGATGGTTTCCAAAGCACTTTGGTTCCCCGCATGTTCCTACACGCCTCCTGTAACCCCGTCTATGATTACAACCTCCTGTAAGAGAAGTACTCTTCCATGCCTGGTCGGTCTTTATTGGATACAGGATGTGATATCAGGTGTATATTTGAGGTGACTGTAATGTTGGAGTACACTCCTGTGCCATCGCACTCAAGAGTCATTTGTGGAAATGGAAAGTGAACAACTTGGATGAAATGATTGACAGGCGTATGTCATTAATTGACTCTCCAGGAAGCCCCGCCCCTATTTCTCGTTAGTGATTTATTCTTATCTCTTAATCCCCCCCCTCCCCAAAGATACCGATGTAACCGGAATAAGACTCATCAGATCGTATAACGGAGTAGGATCACTTGATTATATTTATAAAGATGCTTCTAATAATATTTGCCCAAAGTGTGTAAATATAGGAGAAACGCATCACTGTACAGATTAAGGACAATCCTGACACCGTCCCGTTCCCCCCCCCACCCCTCCTGTTCCCAGGCCTTGTTTGTGCTCTTCATTCTGGCCTACATCCACATCGCCTTCTCTCGTTCCCCCATTAACTGCTTGGAGCACGTACGAGAGAAGTGGCCGCGCGACGGCATCCTGCGCGTGGAGATCCAGCGCAACTCCAGCCGCGCGCCCATATTCCTGCAGTTCTACGAGACGGAAGGCTTCCAGGGGCTCGTCAAAGAGCCGGACGGGGACACGGAGAAATCCGGTCGAGTTCCTGTTCACCACGAGGACGAGGAAGAAGAGGAGATGACCGTGGACATGTTCGACAACAGCTCCGTGAGGGTCAGTGCCGATTTCATTGTCGCGTCCTGAATAATTACCAGAAGCAATTCAGTGCAGCGACGGCGACATTTTATAAACGCAATAAAACCTTTTTTTCCCCTCCATGCAGTTCGAGCTGGAAATTGAGCCGAGACTGAAGCCTTTGGTGAGCGATGGCGCATCGAGTTCGGGCTCCAACGACACCCAGGACCTCTCCTTCAGCCAGGCGCCCTCTAAAGGTATGCAGCCGCTGAAGGAGACAGTCTCCGAGATTGAGATGCTTACGAGAGCAGGTAAAGCTCAACATAAACGTCTGACGCTTTTTACACCCCCACCCCCACAAAAGCCCCCCACCCTCCACATCGCCCCTCCCCCACCCTCCAGCACCGCACACCTCCAACTGTAATCCTCTTTCTCCATCAGATCTCACCTACCTTCATCCACACGCCTGCCTGCAGTACCTGTACCCCCCCCCTCCATTCAACCCACCCCACCCCCACCACCACCTTCCCACTCGGAGTCTCTCTCTCTCTCTCTCTCTCTCTCTCTCTCTCTCTCTGTATGTTGAACTGATTCCTGTTACTGATTGGAATTGAACCTCAGCTGAGATTGTTCAGATCTCACATCAGGTTTCTTAGATCTTAGGATTACAAACAAATCAATAAAGTTGCTTAAGTGTGATAGATCAATCGATCAAAAGGTCAAAAAACCTGGATTTGATCTCCGAGTCTAGTCATGCAGCGCAAAAACACCAGAAAATGGTTCTCCGTGAGATGACGGGTGTGTGTGTTTTTCCGATCCGCAGTGTGGCCTCAGGAGGAATACATCGTGGAATACTCTCTGGAGTACGGTTTTCTGCGGCTGTCTCAAACCACACGGCAGCGTCTGAACATTCCCGTCATGGTGGTAACCCTGGGTGAGTTACACACAACACGTTCAGGAGTAACCTTCAGGGTTCACCTCACTGGCTGAGACGTTTGTGTGTGTTTGTGTGTAGAAAGCTGCTGGCCATTTATATGCATTAGAGGATGAGGGTTAGAGGGGTTTTAACCATATGTACATCAGAGCCGTTAGGTATTGTAAGGTAAAAAATGAAGGCACGTGTGAGGTGGTGCAGGACCTGTTCTCTTTATAAAGGTGTGTTTAGGCTTGAATTGTGTTTGTGTGTGCTCGTGTGCACTAGAGCGGCTCGATATACCGATACTAGAAAGGTATTGCGATACCCTGCTTTTAAAAATGATATGATTATTTGTTATATTAGTACCGGTACTTAAAAAAAAACAAAGGCTGTAGTACAGAATGTTGGACTATAGTGCACTCTAAGCCTATTTATTTATTTTAAAAGGTTTAAAAAGTTTTTGTAAAATTTATTTGTACATAATAATGACGATGATGAATTATTTTGTTCTCTAGTGATCACACTGCTTTAATGTGTAATTTGACAACATGTAAACACCCATAAAGTATTGCCTGGAGGTTCACCGGACATTACTGGAACCGGGTTCTGTTTATCCATAAATAAAGCTTTTTTTGGGAGGGGTGTGAATTTATATCCCATGGCACAGGGCATGTTTTAAGTTTCTAGTCATTTCATGATATTGCGTACAGACCCAGTGAAGGACCACTGCTTCGGGGATGGCTTTAGCCGCTTCCTCCTAGACGAGTTCCTCGGCTACGACGACATTCTCATGTCCAGCGTTAAGGCTTTAGCGGAAAATGAGGAGAATAAAGGTAAAAGGAAAAACGTGCCCTTGTTCCACTTATACATTTCTACTTCAGTATGTAGTTGTAGTGTTCACGGTGTGTGTGTGTGTGTTTAGGATTCTTGAGGAACGTGGTGTCGGGAGAACACTACCGTTTCGTTAGTATGTGGATGGCGCGTACCTCCTACCTAGCGGCCTTTGTAATCATGGTGATCTTCGTGAGTATCTCAGCATTGCCTGTACATCATACGTCATGCTCGTTTCTCTGTTTAACCCTTTCCTCCGTGTCTTTCAGACCTTATCCGTGTCCATGCTGCTCCGCTATTCCCACCACCAGATCTTTGTTTTCATAGGTAACCGCAGACCTCACAATGGTGCCAAAAGTATGTGGACACTTGACCTTTACACTCACATGTGTACCTTAGCCGAATAAACACACAACAACAAACATCCCCATATCTTCCCACCAGAGCAGAGCTTAGTGTAACAGGCATTCTGGATTAGATCGAATATGGGCTGGTCAGGTGTCTATATATTTTCTGCCCTGTAGTGTATTAGTGGATGGAGATCCGACACGTTCACTGATTCATTTCTCCTGTGTTCAGTGGACCTCCTGCAGATGTTGGAGATGAACATGACCATTGCATTCCCAGCTGCTCCTCTTCTCACTGTGATCCTGGCTCTCGTCGGTGAGTGCTTCTCCCTGTCCCAACGTCGATTATTACACCTCCCTACGATACCTATATTCAATATCACAATCCCAACGATACTACCGCAAAAAATTATATACACCATGCCAACATCGATACGATACCTATATTCAATATCACAATACCAATACCACATCGATACTACGGCAAAAAATTATATACACCATGCCAACATCGATATGATACCTATATTCAATATCAAAAATCTTAACACAATACCAATACCACATCGATGACCAATACAATACATATGGATATACAAACGGAAAATAATACTACGGCAAAAAATTATATACACCATGCCAACATCGATACGATACCTATATTCAATATCACAATACCAATACCACATCGATACTACGGCAAAAATTATATACACCATGCCAACATCGATACGATACCTATATTCAATATCACAATACCAATACCACATCGATACTACGGCAAAAAATTATATACACCATGCCAACATCGATACGATACCTATATTCAATATCACAATACCAATACCACATCGATACTACGGCAAAAATTATATACACCATGCCAACATCGATACGATACCTATATTCAATATCACAATACCAATACCACATCGATACTACGGCAAAAATTATATACACCATGCCAACATCGATACGATACCTATATTCATATCATCAATACCAATACCATATACCACATCGATACTACGGCAAAAAACGGCAAAAAATTATATACACCATGCCAACATCGATACGATACCTTATATTCAATATCACAATACCAATACCACATCGATACTACGGCAAAAAATTATATACACCATGTATCACAATACCAATACCACCAACAAAAAATTATATCGATATCGATACGATACCTATATTCAATATCACAATACCAATACCACATCGATACTACGGCAAAAAATTATATACACCATGCCAACATCGATACGATACCTATATTCAATATCACAATACCAATACCACATCGATACTACGGCAAAAATTATATACACCATGCCAACATCGATACGATACCTATATTCAATATCACAATACCAATACCACATCGATACTACGGCAAAAAATTATATACACCATGCCAACATCGATACGATACCTATATTCAATATCACAATACCAATACCACATCGATACTACCGGCAAAAAATTATATACACCACACCATGATACCTATATTCAATATCACAATACCAACATCGATACGCAAAAATTATATACCTGCCAACATATTCATATCAATAACACAATACCAATACCACATCGATACTACGCAAAAATTATATACACCATGCCAACATCAAAAAATTAACACAATATACACCATGCAAAAAATTATATACAATGCCAACATCGATACGATACCTATATTCAATATCACAATACCAATACCACATCGATACTACGGCAAAAAATTATATACACCATGCCAACATCGATACGATACCTATATTCAATATCACAATACCAATACCACATCGATACTACGGCAAAAATTATATACACCATGCCAACATCGATACGATACCTATATTCAATATCACAATACCAATACCACATCGATACTACGGCAAAAATTATATACACCATGCCAACATCGATACGATACCTATATTCAATATCACAATACCAATACCACATCGATACTACGGCAAAAATTATATACACCATGCCAACATCGATACGATACCTATATTCAATAATCACAATACCAATACCACATCGATACTACGGCAAAAAATTATATACACCATGCCAACATCGATACGATACCTATATTCAATAATCACAATACCAATACCACATCGATACTACGGCAAAAAATTATATACACCATGCCAACATCGATACGATACCTATATTCAATATCACAATACCAATACCACATCGATACTACGGCAAAAAATTATATACACCATGCCAACATCGATACGATACCTATATTCAATATCACAATACCAATACCACATCGATACTACGGCAAAAATTATATACACCATGCCAACATCGATACGATACCTATATTCAATATCACAATACCAATACCACATCGATACTACGGCAAAAAATTATATACACCATGCCAACATCGATACGATACCTATATTCAATCGATAATCACAATACCAATACCACATCGATACTACGGCAAAAAATTATATACACCATGCCAACATCGATACGATACCTATATTCAGTATCACAATACCAATACCACATCGATACTACGGCACAAACATCAAGCGAATAAGGGAACTTTGTTTTTTATATTGTTTGGTGTCTGCTGAAACAAAGTAAAATGTAATGCACAGTGCCCCCTATAGTCCAACACTCGGAACATCACCATTACTAATAAGATGAAGATTTAGTATTTGAATAGAAAGGTATCGGAATAACCTTTGTAGTACTGGTATGTCATGCAACACAAATATATAACATCATATTCGTCCAAAAGGCAGTTCTTTTCCGTGATTTATCCACAGGAATGGAAGCCATCATGTCGGAGTTTTTCAACGACACAACGACAGCCTTCTACATCATCCTGATCGTGTGGCTGGCCGATCAATACGACGCCATCTGCTGCCACACCAACACCAGTAAACGCCACTGGCTCAGGTACCTGCGCTCCAGTTCTGTTGTAAAGGCCCGGCATAGTAACTTTAAATCATAGTGACGACGCCTGCTCATGTCCTGCACTAACGCTGTTTTCCAGGTTCTTCTATCTGTACCATTTTGCGTTCTACGCATACCATTACCGCTTTAATGGCCAGTACAGCAGCCTCGCTCTCGTCACTTCTTGGCTCTTCATTCAGGTACGATTGGTTTATTCAGACTCCATTAGCGCTTTGGAATTTTACAGTATCATTTTGTCACAGTAAAAGTGTTCAGTGGTGAACAAAGTGCACACAGCACATTTTTAAACTTTTACTCGAGTTAAAAGTTTTCACCTTCAAATGGACTCAAGTGTCCAAAGTACTATATTTTATTACAGCTATAATCTTCCTATTATCATTTTTTACCACTTAATCATCTCAGTTTGGTTAGGTTTCCATCAGAACAAAAAAAATTCAGCACGCACGATGAGCACACACCGCCCCCTATAGTCCAGCACTGTGAACTACAGCCATCATTTTATACCACCCATGTGTATTTGAGTAAACTGTACGATATTTGACTTTATTTTCCTCCCAACTTATCTAATGTAATTGCGTTCTCGCTGCACGATCGTCACCAGCACTCCATGATCTACTTTTTCCATCACTACGAGCTTCCGGCCATCCTGCAGCAGATCCGCATCCAGGAGATGCTCCTGCAGAACCAGCAGGCTGCTCAGGGCAACCAGACGGCGCTGCAGGACAACCTCAACAACAACACCACCAACGCAGCCCATCCCGGCAGGCCACCCGGAGCCGCCGCCGACGTCCAGGAGCGCCGGACCCCGCCTCAAGCCGACGCCCCTAACGGCCTGGCCGGTCCTGCACCCAGCGATCAGGACTGGATGTCCGAGACGGCAGCCATCATCACAGACGCCATCATCACGGAGGCGCTGACGGCCCCAGACGCGACGACGCCGGACACGGGAGACCATCGGGAAGGAGGCGACGGATCTGCCGGAGCGCAGGAAGGCAGACGGAGTGAGGTGGCAGGAGCGACTCCTCACGTCACAGACTGCACACAGGCAGCGGCCGACAAAACGGACACGCCTCGATGGGACGCCACAAAGGAGAACGAAGAGGTCACGTCCGGCCCTGACTCCGCCCCTTCCTGATCCCAGACGGGTTTTCTGTCCTCAATCCCATCATTTTGCCTTCTTTAACTAGCAGCTGCAGAGCTTTTCCACCCATCAGTCCAGGAGGAAGACGAGCACCAACCGCCACGGAGCGCCGTCTAATCACCCCATGAATAATGAAATAAAAGGGGGTAAATCTTTTTTCTTTTCATACTCGGACGCTTTTTTGAATTATTTAGCGATGTGATTATTCCGGAGAGTGTGTGTGTGAGTGTGTGTGTGTGTGTGTGTGTGTGAGTGTCTGTGGGTTTTTTTTTTCTCTCCTCTAAGGTAATTGATTAGTGATTAAACACTGGGTGTGTTTTGCGTACGTGTTTAAAAATGATCATTCTGATTGGACGGCGTTCTGGAACTCTCGCCGTCGATCCGCGTTATCTTTATTACATGCGATTAATTCAAGCCAAATAGCGATTTTTTTTCTCTCTCTTTCGGAGCTTGTTGGTGTGAAGGTTCACAGAGACCGAGCTCTCACCTGGACGTAGTTTACCTTGTGAAAGTATCGTCTTAGTCCATGATGCCTTGAAAATGTGTTGTTTTAAGTGTTTTTTTTTTTGTTTGTTTTTTGGAAGACTACATTTTTGGTGTCATGGATTGTTAAACTCTTGTCAATTAATGCACTAATCTCATTAGAAGCTTGTAAGTCTGCTTTTTTTTATGTGCGATTCCACACGAAGGCGTCCCGGTGTCCGGTTTTAGTCTGGTAATATGATTATTCTGTAGTTCCTTTCTATTCGGGGCTACGGAGGTCCGGTTCATTCCTGCAGCTTCGCGCCTTCGCTTCGGAATCTTTCATGTTGGAGATGTAGTGATCCTGCGATCCAGTGATCCTACGATCCAGTGCTGTATGATTATTAACCTTCTCAGAGGAAAATGGCTGATTAGTACGTTTGACCCCGCCCCCTCTCCGCGCCCCCCCCCCCCCCCCTGCTTATCAGGATAGATTTTATTTCTCCTTTACATTGTAATATGGAATGTAGGAGCACAAATGTATTTTTGATACTCTCACGGTGAAGGGTTAACAGGAAGCCAAATGCAATAGCTATGATGTTAAAGCAGTAGGAAATGTATTATTATTATTTTTGTTGTTTAAATGCCGTATGGATCGGTCACGATAGGAACAGGCACCGACAGCGAATATTTTTACGTGCAGAAGGCTTTTTTTTTTTAAAGACTAACAAACGGACGGAGTTGCACGTCGAGCGGGACGGATAACGCCAATTAATATATATATAGATTATTAGGAGAAAAGAGCGAAAAAAACCAACGTTTTTCTCCGCCAGAAGGTTTTCATTTAAAGGCTATGCAACAAACGATAAGGTGAACTCGCGGCTCGGGGACGTCGCTTTTATCCAAAAATGTGTGCAATAATTCAAGTCAGGACTTGGGAGAGATTTTCAGTACGGGTGTGCGGCGGAGGAGCGTTTATGATCGATTTACTCTTTTTTTTTTTTTTTGTTTTTTTTGTTTTTGTTTTTTCCTCCTGTGCTTATCTTGGCGTTGTGTGTCAGAATTCAGGGCGACGAGTTTCCACATCCGTTCATCATCCACGATGCAAAATCCGCACTTCTGTCACGGACTCGATTTGCTCTTTCATTCAGATGTATTTAATTGTATATAAAAAAAATGAAATGCATAAAAACGGACGAAAGGATTTTCCATTCCGTACGCTTGCTGTGGTTCCTTTTCTTTTCTCTCTCGTTTTATAAATAACGCGTCGAGCTACTCGGCCACGTGAGGATTCCGAACCGGCTGCACGGCCAAATGTTTGTGCGCCCTCGGCATGTCGGGAATTGCGCTCTTGTAGTGATGGAGGAGAGGGAGGTCCGAGGTGCCGTTCATGTTCATCCTAATTATCGCAGGAGATCTTCAACTTCCATCCGTCTGTGCACACGCTTTACAGTCCGGCTGGGAAAAGGCCGCTGTCCCAATACTTATGAACGTATTAGTCAGTTTATTGAACACACAGATTAACCTAGACTGTCCGAGACCCATTATTATTATTATTATTATTATTATTATTATTATTATTAATTATTCTGATGTAGACTTTACACTGGAAATCCCAAAATGTGATTGTTTATATAATGTGATAAATTTCCCATTAATAATTAATATTCTTTTCCCCCTTTAATTATCAGGATTTAGAATTACTGAGCAAATTACAGTCTACAGAGTTTAAACGCTTTTTTTTGCAGGGTTTCCCCATGAGACACGGAATTTCAGGAATATCATGGAATTTTAAAAGGTCTATTCCAGCTATTCAGGGAATTTGACATGTAGGCTTTAATCCTGACATTTCGCTATCAAAAAATAATGTTTTTCTCTTTTATGTGCAACAAAATGAGAAATTCATGCCCCCTTTTTATTTTTATTTTTTAAAAATTGGATTTCAGGATTTAATTAAAAGCCTAATTATAGATTTTATTCCTTACAGGTGTGGTTATTTATAGCCTGCAGAATAAATGTAGAGGATTTACAGAATCTCATGCAAACGAACATTAAAACCCTGAACTCGTTTGTGACGATGATGTAGAAATTCCATCAAACAGATGTTTGTATTTTTATATATATATATATATATATATATATATATATATATATATTTATATTTATTAGTGTAAAACATCCAGGCCCGTTTAACGAGATCA
>JACRUU010000005.1:12089988-12097488 GCA_030449085.1 Kryptopterus vitreolus | reverse complement strand
ATCATTCCGGAATCACGATGATTTCTCGCAGAAGCTGCTGGAGGTCGGGAGAAATGCCAAAGGATTAATAAAAAAGACCTCCCGAAGCGGAAGGGTTTTTTTTGATGGAGAGAACGTGATGGAGATCTGCACCGTGGACACGGAGACGCTTGGGAAGGTGTCGGAACGCCGCTCCCTGGGTGTCGTCGTATCCCGGAGCAGATGGTGCGAGTTTTATCTGCATATGTTTTCCACTTCTTTTTTTTTCCCCCCCAGACTGTCTTTAAAACCTCCCGCGGCGATGTTTGATCAGGTTAACCAGCAAATAATTGCACAATAACATGGTCCAGTGGCTCGTGACAGATGGCCTGCAGTTCCGTCTGTGTGGAAGAACGAGGAATTTTCCCTCCGTTAACAATTCATACATTTATTACAGGAGGAGAAAAGAATGTCAGGAATTCCACCTGAACAGGAAACGAAGGAGGAAAACCCGGGAATCTTTCTCAGGCACATTTTTTTCCCATCAACAACAACAACAACAACAACAACAAAACAGGAATTGATGAACAACTGGGAACGTTCCCACCAGTCCAGTAACCGGAAGGTCATTGGGAGCAAAAACGAATTGTTAAAAACGGACCTTCGGAATCCCGTCGTTTTCTGGACAGATGAGATCAAACTACGAGCTTCTGAGGAACATCATCTGAATGAGAAACCACACACACACACACACACACACACACAAACACACACACACACAGGAGCTGCGAGTCGGAAATCTGTACACATCTCCACCCAAACCACCAAAACCCAAACCTGTCCAAATTCCATGGGAAAGTCTGGAGACCTTTTTTTTCTCTCTCGTGCGGAATTCATTCATTCATTCATTCATTCATTCATCTTCTAGCGCTTTATCCGATCTTCCCTCGGGTCACGGGGAGTCTGTGTCTATCTCAGGCGTCTATGGGTATTAATGCAGGATACACCCTGGATGGAATGCCAACCCATCACAGGGCACACACACACACACACAAACTTCCAAGGGACAAATTTCCAAGGAATGCCAAACCATCACACACACACACACACACACACACACACACACACACACACACACACACATTCATACACTAGGGATAATTTTCCAAGGTGCCAATCAACCTACCGTGCATGTTTTTGGACCGGGGGAGGAAACCGGAGAACCCGGAGAAAAACCCCCTGAGACACGGGGAGAACATGCACAAACTCCACACACACATGGCCGAGACGGGAATCGAACCCGGATCCTGGCGGTGTGAACCACTAAACCACCGTGTCCCTCAATGATCAACGTTATGCAACAAAAATACGCAGTCGTTTTTACGCAAAACTGAAGGTCGGATGGAGAAAATGAGTTTGCGTTTTTCTTGACGCACTTTTTCTTTTTCACAAAGTCCTGAGACGTGCTTAAAAAAAGACGCATCTTTTCCTGCTGTGTCGCCTCCCCGCAACACACACACACACACACACACACACACACACACACACACACACACACACACACACACACACACACACACACACACACACCCCGCTTCCAACAATACACAAGGAATAAAACATGAAGCGTGGTGAAGTGAAGTTCTACTAAGGGCCAGTCAGGAGCAGAGGAGCCTGTTTTATATTTAGTGTGTGTGTGTGTGTGTGTGTGTGTGTGTGTGTGTGTGTGTGTCTGAACCAAAACATGTCCTGTCTCTCCAAGTTTTGGAATATTCTGGGTTTCATGCACGGTGATGTGAAACCCTCCGCCGACCTTCTGGTGTTATTTATTTATTTATTCTTTACAGCCTGACCTTAATATCGCAAACAAACAAACAAACAAACATATTTATATTTACTCCAGTTAAAGAAGCAGGAAGTGGTCACTCGTCTCACCTCGGTCATGGCGAAGACTCTTTTCCCGCAGGGCACGACTTTATACCACTTATCGTGCAGCATGTCCATGTAACCGTCAGATTTATAACGGCTTATGAACTCGGAAATGTTGGATGTGAGCGGCGAATTCTGCGCCAATCCGATCCCATAACCTGCCGGAGACACAGAGCGGAGTCAGACCGCGGGGGTCGCAATCACGCCGTCAGGTGAGGATGGTGTGGGAGGGGTGATGGTGGTTGGAGGTGGAGGATGGTGGGGGAGGGGGATGGGGGATGGGGTGGGAGAGGGTTGGAGGGGGAGGGGGAGGGGAGGGGGGTGATGGATGGTGGGGAGGTGGGAGGAGTGGGGGGAGGGGGGTTGATGGGGGTGGGGACGGGTGGGGAGGGGGGTGAGGGTGTGGGTGGTTGGAGGATGGGGGCGGGAGGGAGGAGGTGGATGGGGGTGGAGGATGGTGGGGGAGGGGGACGGGGGTGATGGGTGTGGATGGGTTGGAGGATGGTGGGGGAGGGGAGGGGGAGGGGTGATGGTGGGGGAGGTTGGAGGATGGTGGGGGAGGGGGAGGGTGTGGGTGGAGGGTTGGGCGGGGCGGGATGCGGGGGTGGGATCGGTTGGAGGATGGTGGGGGAGGGGGGGAGGGTGGAGGCTGGTGAGTGGGTATGGTTGGCCGGTTGGGCGATTGGGTTTGGTGGGACCGGTTGGAGGATGGTGTGGGGTTGAGGGGGAGGGGGTGCCGGATGGTGTGGAGGTTGGAGGATGGTGGTGGGGGCGGGGAGGCGGTGGGCGTCGTGGGGGTTGCGGGATGGTTGTGGTGGGGGGGCGGGGGCGGGGGAGTGATTGGTGTGGGAGGTTGGAGGATGGTGGGGGAGGGGGAGGGATTGGAGGAGGTGGTTGGGGGTGTGGGGGAGGGGAGGGGAGGTTGGAGAGTTGGAGGATGGGGGGGGAGGGGGGGGGTGATGGTGTGTGGGAGGTGGAGGATGTGTGGGGGAGGGGGAGGGGGAGGGGGGAGGAGTGATGGTTGTGGGAGGTTTGGAGGATGGTGGGGGAAGGGGGGTGATGGTGTGGCTTAGTGGTTAAGGTGTTGGACTCTGGACCAGAAGATCGCAGGTTCAAACCCCCACCACCACCGAGCTGCCACTAGTGGGCCCTTGAGCAAGGCCCTTAACTCTCAATTGCTCAGTTGTAAGTCGCTCTGGATAAGCGCATCTGCCAACATGCCACAAATGTAAAATGTAAATGTGTGGGAGGTTGGAGGAGGATGGTGGGGGAGGGGTGATGGTGGTGATGGTGGTGGTGGTGGGGGGGCAGTGATGATGATGGTAGTGAGATGGGGGGGTGACGGTAATTAACAGTGTTGTGGAGGAACGAGTTACATGTAACAGCGTTACGCAATTTAATTACAAAATACATTTAACACTAATCTGTTACAATTAATGTTCCTTTTTGAAAATGTTAAAGATTACAAATCCCAAACCCCGCCCCCAAATCCCCCCCCCCCCTCTTTTCCCCCCTGAGCGCCACCTAGTGGCCAAATGAAAGTAATCAAATGTAATCCGTTACTTTATACAGTAATTAAAAAGTTACACTATTTATTACATATTAAATAGGATCGTTTATAATCTGTAATCTATTACATTTGTAAAGTAACATTCCCGACACTGCTCATTAATGCTGTGTTGATGATTGATAAAAGTTTTAGGGAATCGTTTTGTTAGTGGTCAAATAATAACAACAACAACAACAACAACAACAACAACAATCAACACCAATCATTTTTAATCTCAATTAAAATTCTATTTGATTCCGACTCCCGGAAAACCTGGGATAAGAATTCCTCAGAAAGGGAAGCACATGGATCAGTGCAGGACTCAGAAACCATATTAAGTTCTTGCCTGTGTGTGTGTGTGTGTGTGTGTGTGTGTGTGTGTGTGTGTGTGTGTGTGTGTGTGTGTGAACAACAGAGTTGGATGAAGAATGTACTAAAAGTCCCTAAACTACTATCATTTATTATTATAATGTTCCTGTTCTCATTTAATCAACAGAGTCTGAAATGCGACTCTTTTACAAACCGATCTATAAATAAAATGATATTAAAGATGAAACACTTGAGTGATATTTATTATAAGGGTCGCGAACCCAAAACCTTCTACAATAAAATGGTGTAAATAAGGACACGTGTGTTGTTTTGAGTTCCAGTCGCGACTTTCATTTATTTCTATCATTTATTCCTCTACTAATGTTCTGCTCCACCAATCACAACACAGCGCCCCCTACCGTCAGCAGTGTGTCACAGCATGTTTGACCAGTTTTTATCCTCATTAATAAAAAGGAATAAATTCATTCATTCATTCATTCATCTTCTAGCGCTTTATCCGATCTTCCCTCGGGTCACGGGGAGTCTGTGCCTATCTCAGGCGTCTATGGGCATTAATGCAGGATACACCCTGGATGGAATGCCAACCCATCACAGGACACACACACACACACACACATACACACACACATTCATACACTAGGGACAATTTTCCAAGGTGCCAATCAACCTACCGTGCATGTTTTTGGACCGGGGGAGGAAACCGGAGAACCCGGAGAAAAACCCCCTGAGGCACGGGGAAGAACATGCACAAACTCCACACACACATGGCCGAGACGGGAATCGAACCCGGACCCTGACGGTGTGAGGCGAACGTGCTAACCACTAAACCACCGTGTCCTAGCACGACTCACATTTCCACCTTATTAGTTATTTTAGACATAGAAGGAGAAAAAACGTTCCACCAAAATGTCACAATGTCCGAATTAACATGAAACATCGAGTCCGGTTGCAGAAACATCGCCGTCCTTTACGTCAAAATTCTAATTTCAACATCAAATATCTCTCATTTCACAACAGTAAATAATCTCTAAATCTACTCAATACTGACTGCAGTGTAAATATATATATAAATAAATATAAATATATATATATAAAGTGTTCCTAACCTTCGATAGCGAAGGGTTTACCGACCGTCAACAGTTTACAGTCGGCGTCGATGGACACCTCGTAGTCCAGAAGAGCTTTGTCCATGATGAAAGCATCCAGCTTAGGGGGATCTGTCCTTCACAACACAATGAGAGAGGGATTATAGAACTGCATGCACACACACACACACACACACACACACACACACACACACACACACACACGAGCACTTTTCCCTACTTGGCTATTCTTTTGTTTGATTAAATATGCACGGCAAGGTTTTCATCACTCAGACTCGGCCTCGCTGTCACTCGCAAATGGAACCATCATCATTTGTCCGAGCCGAGCGTTCCTAAGCAAACACACCCATAAATCCCGTGTCACCCGGAATAAAAATGTGAAAATTAATACACCCCCACAACGACACAATGGCCGGATCAAATTCCCGGTGCCGCTCCGAGGACAGCAGCACAATTGTTGATTAAGGAGCCGTCGGTGTGAAGGGTTCTGGGCTGCGGGAGGGAAAGTTTTCACACCATTTTCTATTCAAAAGTTTTTGACAGGTTGCTGAAAACGAGAAAGGATTCGGTCGAGACGAAGTAAACAGCAAAAACAATAAATCACGATTAGGCAAAAAGAGGGCACTTATATACACCACTTATATGGAGCACTTACATATATATATATATATATATATATATATATATATATATCATTCATTCATTCATCTTCTACCGCTATATCCGATCTTCCCTCGGGTCACGGGGAGTCTGTGCCTATCTCAGGCGTCTATGGGCATTAAGGCAGGATACACCCTGGATGGAATGCCACCCACACCCATCACACACACACACACACACACACACACACACACACACACACACACACACACACACACACACATTCACACGCACACATTCATACACTAGGGACAATTTTCCAAGGTGCCAATCAACCTACCGTGCATGTTTTTGGACCGGGGGAGGAGGAAACCGGAGAACCCTGGAGAAAAAAACCCCCTGAGGCACGGGGAGAACATGCACAAACTCCACACACACCATGACCGAGACGGGAATCGAACCCGGATCCTGGCGGTGTGAGGCGAACGTGCTAACCACTAAGCCACCGTGCCCCATTATATATATATATATAAAATCCCCAAAAGTACTGGGACAAACTGTTATATTTTGCTTTCACTTCTACAACGAGACCCAAAAGCTGTTGGTGTGTTCCTGTACACCATGAAGATCTGCTTCCCATAAAATAACATTCTGTTACAGAGCTATAAACCCTGAACGCTGTTTACGCTGACTTTATAAAGCACCTACGAATCTTACAGTCGGGTGTCCACAAACTTTTGGCCTTGTGTATTTTCCGCTTTCCAATAAAACAACTTTATTAATAAAATCCCGGTTTGACACGTCTGGCATTTTATACTGACTTTAAACTAGTGTCACAATGACACCAAGATACTGGGAGAGAATAAATCCATTAGAAAGAAATTACAGAGAAATTAAAATATATATATATATATATATATATATATATCATATTATATATATCTATATATATTTATATCTGAGTATATAACAAGCAGAAACAGGAAGGAGACGAAACAGGAACTGGAATGTGTTTTCATATCAACCTGGACTACTAAATACATGCAAATAACACACACACACACACACACCACACACACACACACACACACACACACACACACTCACACACTCACACACACATCCCAAATCAGTGTCACAGACTTCAGCACAGTAACAACAAAGAAGACACACAGGTGTGAGCAGACAGGAAGTCCCAGACCTTCTCCTGCACAGAATAATAAACATCAAGAGAAACAAATCTGCACTTTATTTATCTCACTGTCTGATAGGATCAACATAAACACATCAGTAAAAACAGGACGGAGACGACGTTATCCATCTCTCAGTACATCAAACATTATATTTATAATATACAAATCAACACTTTCTGACCAATCAGATTCCAGAGTGTAATCTTCTAATCATCATTCCGTCTGAATTCTGGATCCTGATTGGCTCTAATTTCAGGTGTGACTTCAGAACATTCCAGTCTAAATAAATATGCTTCTTATAAGCTTATAAAACACCTGTAATATATATATATATATATATATTTATATATATATATATATAGATATATAAAATAAATAAATATAAAAAAAATAAATAACTATATAAAATAAATAAATATAAAAATTATTATACATATATCTAAAAAAAATTTCTGGTCCCGATCAAATCATATTAGCACGATTGCATCACACACACACACACACACACACACACACACACACACACACACACGCGCGCGCGCGTTTGCGTTTCCTGCTGGCGTTAACGAACAGCGTGATCTCTTACTTGAGAGTAGCGACGCCGTCTGGCGTGGTGGGCTCGTTAAACCTTCTCATGTACTCGTGCATTTCAGGGAAGCTTTTCTTCATGTAGTCCTCGGCACTGCTTTCACGCACCGTGCCAAAGCGGAACCCTTGGGAGGGGTGATGGAGCTGCAGAGACATGTCATTAACAAAAGCAATATAGTCAACAACAACAAACTCAATCACAACTCATTATGTTTCGGCTGCAAACAAAAGCTGGGACGAACAAAAG
>JACRUU010000005.1:12042488-12084988 GCA_030449085.1 Kryptopterus vitreolus | reverse complement strand
TTCGCACCATTAACCCCCCCCCCCCCCCCCCCATAAGTGCTGAGTGTGATTGTGTTTACAGACAACGGTTCCTCCTTTTTAGGACGGCAGCTTTTGATGAGTTAAAACCGGCTCCCATTTATTTCTCTGGAAGTCCAAACAGATGAAATGAATGCTAACTCCCCCTGGTGGATCGTCGCGAGAACACCATGAGGGAATGACTTATAGCACACACTTATTGATTAAAGGAAATAACGAGAACATTTAAAAGTCACATACAGTGAGAAGAATGTTATCATCCTTCCGTCCGGGGTCGTGGTGCGGGGGGGAGGGGGGGGCATCAGTGGGTCTGGCATAAAAACGATCCGTGTTTAAATCGCCGTAACTGCGTCAGCGCGGATATCGATCGGCCTCGGACGCTTTTGTCCCGCCGGATTGTTTGACATTGTGTCTGGGTCTATTTGACAGATTTGATCCTGTTGTGCTGGAGCAGGAGAATTCTCCACACGGCCACGCCGCTGAGAGATCCTGCGTGTGTTTGTAGGGAGTGTTCTGGCGGGGGGGGGGAGAGACCTTGCTAATCCACACGGAGCAGAGGGCTCGTTTGATAAGAGCGATCACTGCCTCGTGGGAGGGTATTTGAGTGAAGCTCATGAATACAGCTTAAAGCTCCAAAACATGTTTGCATTCCAGCAGCCAGACTCGCAATTTCACTGCGGTGTCACCCAAAGTCGACCTTCAATAATAATAATAATAATAATAGCAATAATAATCATCATTTTTAAATGCTAAACTTGCAGTCAGACACTGAAAAGAGCAGAAATTTCACCTTGGAAAAAGTGCAGTAAATTCACCGTCTTCAGGATAAACGTTTCTCACTGCTGATTAAAATGAATGCGGTAAAATAAAGAAGGCGGCGTTGAGAATCGTGTGCTAAACTACAAATACAAATAAATCCAAAGATGATTACAAATACAGTGGGGGCACGGGGGCTTAGTGGTTAGCACGTTCGCCTCACACCGCCAGGGTCCGGGTTCGATTCCCGTCTCAGCCATGTGTGTGTGGAGTTTGCATGTTCTTTTCATCCATTCTCTCCTGTTTTTTTCTTTCCTCCCCCCCTCTCCGTGCCTCAGGGGTTTTTTTTTCTCCGGGTTCTCCGGTTTCCTCCCCCGGTCCAAAAACATGCACGGTAGGTTGATTGGCACCTTGGAAAATTGTCCCTAGTGTATGAATGTTTGTGTGAGTGTGTGTGTGTGGTGTGTGTGTGTGTGTGTGTGTGTGCCCTGCGATGGGTTTGGCATTCCATCCAGGGTGTATATCCTGCCTTAATGCCCATAGACTCCTGAGATAGACACAGGACTCCCCGTGACCCGAGGGAAGATCGGATAAAGCGCTAGAAGATGAATGAATGAATGATTACAAATAATCCTGAAATAAATGAGAGATTACTTCAAAATTATTACCGTTATCAAAATATAACGGTAAACTTTCGACCAATCAGAAACCACATGGATTACGTTAATAATACTTAAAATCGGATGCTTTTACCAATAAATTCTCACTATTAAGAACTCTTTAATACCCGCTCATATTCACTTACACAATTATTATATTATCTAATGCCACGGTAAATCTCATTAAAAGGTTAAAAAATGTTATTCCTTTAAGACAAATCTTAATCTTAAGACAATTAAAAATCGTATTTGTTTGCAGGATCTGATTGGCTCTCACACACCCCTAAAAAATCGCCCCTAATTCAGGACCTCAGCATTTCGTGAAATGCAGCACGCTGCAAGAACGCTGTACGAAGGAAATGTGCACCACTGGATAAATGTTTACGGATCAGCTGCGATTTTCTCTTCACGCTGCCTTTGATAAGAGAAGTAGCTGATGCCGGAGTAAAACCTGACCGGCTTTCAAAACTCACACTTCATCTTACAGCGACTTCCACTACACCACCGAATCCTCCACAGGAAGGTCAATACGAATTCCAGCCAATCACAATCCACTATCACCACTATCACACCTGAACTCCTTCCAGCCAATCACAATCCACTATTCACACCTGAACTCCTTTCCAGCCAATCACAATCCACTATTCACACCTCCTGCCCAAACCCTCCCCATTCCCACCCGCCCTCCTCCAGCCAATCACAATCCACTATTCCCACCTTCCCCATCATCACCTTCCAGCCATCACAATCCACTATTCACACCTGAACCTCCTTCTAGCCAATCACAATCCACTATTCACACCTGAACTCCTTCCAGCCAATCACAATCCACTATTCACAACCTGAACCTCCTTCCAGCCAATCACAATCCACTATTCACACCTGAACCTCCTTTTAGCCAATCACAATCCACTATTCACACCTGAACTCCTTCCAGCCAATCACAATCCAATCACCTACAATCCACTATTCACACCTGAACCTCCTTCCTGAAGCCAATCACAATCCACTATATTCACAATTCACACCTGAACCTCCTTCCCAGCCAATCACAATCCACTATTCACACCTGAACCTCCTTCTAGCCAATCACAATCCACTATTCACACCTGAACTCCTTCCAGCCAATCACAATCCACTATTCGCCAAAATTTTCCAACCAACACCTGAACCTCCTTCCAGCCAATCACAATCCACTAAATTCCACAATTCACACCCCTGAACCTCAACCCTCTTCCAGCCAATCACAATCCACTATTCACTACACCACTGAACCTCCTTCCAGCCAATCACATCCATCCACTATTCACACACCTGAACCTTCCTTCTAGCCAATCAGCCCATCCCAATCCACTATTCCAGCCCACCACAATCCTATTCACACCTGAACCTCCTTCCAGCCAATCCCCCCTCAGCCAATCACATCCCAATTCACACCCAGCCCTCCTCCCAGCCAATCACACCCTCCCCATCTCACCACCTGCATCCCTCCCTTCAGCCAATCACAATCCACTATTCACACCTGAACCTCCTTCCAGCCAATCACAATCCACTATTCACAACCTCCTGCCAATCACAATCCTCTGAACCTCCTTCTAGATCCACTATTCACACCAATCACAATCCACTATTCACACCTGAACCTCCTTCCTAGCCAATCACAATCCACTATTCACACACACACCTCCTTTTCAGCCAATCACAATACACAATCACAATCCATCACCCAATCACAACCTATTCACACCTGAACTCCACTATTCCAAGCACCTACAATCCAATCACAATCCACTATTCACACCTGCCAATCACAACCTATAACCTCCTTCCAGCCAATCACAATCCACTATTCACACCTGAACCTCCTCCAGCCAATCCTATTCACCTGCAGCCAATCCAATCACAATCATCAGGCCTATTCCACTATTCACACCTGAACCTCCTTCCAGCCAATCACAATCCATTATTCACACCTGAACCTCCTTCCAGCCAATCACACTCCACTATTCACACTAGGATTACGGTCCTGTGCTGGTAGAATAAAGGTATGTACCTGGAGATGTACTGTCCAGATGATGGAAGTTCGTGTTTATTGGGTTTATCGAAGCAGTTGACCATGTTTTGGATGAGTGCGAGATCCGGGCGCACGAGTGTAGCGGCAGCGACCGCCCGGCTCAGCAGCTGTAAACTGTCACGGATGTAGAAGTCCAGAGGTTTGTTGTCCACCTCGCCGTACGCCAGCAGCCCCAGGGGTAAACCGATGGCCTGCAAGGCATCGGGGCTCAGCGGATATCCCATAATCCAGTGCATGGTAGGTAAGGTGAGCCCGAGGTCATGCGCACCGCGCAGCACGGCCGAGGCGCATTGAGGATCGGATCCGAGAAGCAGCACGGACGCCGGAGGATGCTGGTCCTGGCTGAAGTGCTGCTCCAGGAAGTCCGATATGCCTTGCTGGTCGAAGGCGTTGCCCGTGAGGTTAAGGGTCGCGCGCAGGTACCAGCGCGAGGTTCCCTTGGCCGAGTCGCCCTGCAGCTTCAGAAGGTCCAGTAGACCCGCTTCCTCCCTCCCCTCCCAGCCCTGACAGAGAACCGCCATGCCTTCATTCCACCCGCTCCGCTGCAGCACCTTCAACAGGAGCTCGGCCAGGTCCGACACCGGGATCCGAGTCGTCATCTGCAAGTGAAAGCGGTTCTGTGGAGCAGAACGCAGAATCATCAGCGCTGCGGGAACGCCGTCATATCGCTAGTCTTATACAATCATAACCTTTTATTATCATTCATCACATTCCATCTCTCCCTGATCCCGGGAACGTCGCTCCTGACCCGCTCTATATTATCATTTTACATTTAATGAAGTACTTTATCATTTATTACTTACATTTACCTTCACTTTATTACAGATTTTACGCATATATTCCATCGGGTTTGAAGGAGAATCGCACGACACCTAAAGATTCCATTTAATACATGATATTACATTTCCTCCTTAAAACCTTTTTCCATTAAAGCCACCAAAAGGGCCTGTGCAGATGGAAATTAAAAATATATATATTTATATATCATATATTAAAAAATGGGGTCACGGTGGCTTAGTGGTTAGCACGTTCGCCTCACACCGCCAGAGTCCGGGTTCGATTCCCGTCTCAGCCATGTGTGTGTGTGGAGTTTGTGCATGTTCTCCCCGTCCCCTCTCATTCTCGTCCTCCCCGTGTCTCAGGGGGTTTTTTCTCCAGGTTCTCCGGTTCTCCGGTTTCCCCCCGGTCCAAAAACATGCACGGTAGGTTGATTGGCACCTTGGAAAATTGTCCCTAGTGTATGACTGTGTGTGTGTGTGTGTGTGTGTGTGTGTGTGTGTGTGTGTGTGTGTGTGTGTGTGTGGTGTGGGTTGGCATTCCATCCAGGGTGTATCCTGCCTTAATGCCCATAGACGTCTGAGATAGACACAGACTCCCCGTGACCCGAGGGAAGATCGGATAAAGCGCTAGAAGATGAATGAATGATATTAAAAAATATAAAAATACAAATATAATATAATAGAATTTATATTTATAGTATATTTGTATTATTATTATATCAAAAATATAATAATAAAATATAATATAAATATAAAATATAATGTAATTAATCGATATAAAAAATATATATTGTAAAATTATAAAAAAGGAATAAAGTTTGTTTAAAAAAATATAAAATGTATAAAGGTCACTGCGCAGTTACACAAACAAACAAATACAAAATAAAATATACTTTATTGTCAGTTAACAATAAACTAAAGTGTGAATTAAACACATTTACAGCACATTCAAAGATTTTATACATCATATTTAAGTTGAAATCAGTAAATCACTATAAAAACATCATGATTTAAAAATGCATCTTTATGTAAAAATTTAAACTTTACTTTATCTTTATGTAAAACTTTAAACTTTACTTTATCTTTATGTAAAACTTTAAACTTTACTTTATCTTTATGTAAAACTTTAAACTTTACTTTATCTTTATGTAAAACTTTAAACTTTACTTTATCTTTATGTAAAACTTTAAACTTTACTTTATCTTTATGTAAAACTTTAAACTTTACTTTATCTTTACGTAAAACTTAATTAAGCATTAGAACATTCAAATGTGGACTTTATTGTGTTGTGAAATGAATTGATTGGTCTTTAATTCAAATTATAATATATTATAAAGGCACTTTATAGGACGTGTATAATGTTCGTATTTAAATTGCTCACAGAGTCTGTTAATAAAATCACACACACACACACACACACACACACACACACACACACACACACACACACACACAGGGAATGTCGATAATATTCCTTTAAATATTCCATGATATTCCACAGAAGTAGAATTGGGATGGAAGTCACGTTTCTAAAGGACGTAAACAATCGCTTTAATTTAGATTTGTATATTTTATTGTTTGTTTTGCATCGTTTACAGGTTTGCAGAGGTTGTGTGTGTGTGTGTGTGTGTGTGTGTGTGTGTGTGTACTGTTCCCTCATGCAGACTGATTGGTGTGTAGGTTCGATAGCGCGCCTGTGTGTGTGTGTGTGTGTGTGTGTGTGTGTGTGTGTGTATGTGGCGCCGGGTCAAAGCAGGCCAGGCTGCACTGATTGTGGAGGGGGATCTGGGTTCCTGGTCTCTCTCTCTCTCCCTCTCTCTCTCTCTCTCTCTCTCCTCTCTCTCATCGTCCTCTCTCTCTCCCTCTCTCTCCCTCTCCTCTCTCTCTCTCTCTCCCTCTCTCTCTCTCTCTCCCTCTCTCCTCTCTCCCTCTCTCTCTCGCTCTCCTTCTCCTCTCTCTCTCTCTCTCCTCCCCTCTCTCCTCTCTCCTTTCTCTCTCTCTCGCCCTCTCTCTCTCTCGCTCTCTCCTCTCTCTCTCTCCCTCTCTCTCTCCCTCCTCGCTCTCTCTCTCTCCCTCTCTCTCTCTCTCTCCGCTCCCCCCTCCAAATTCTCCTTCTCTCTCCTCTCTCCTCTCCCTCTCTCCCACTCTCTGACACCTCTCTCCTCTCTCTCTCTCTCTCCCTCTCCTCTCTCTCTCTCCTCATGCGACTCGTAACTCTCCTCCCTCCCTCATTCTCTCTCTCTCTCCCTCTCTCCTCTCCTCTCTCTCTCCCCTCCCCTCCCTCCCTCTCCCCTCTCTCCCTCTCTCTCTCATTCCCTCTCTCCTCTCAAGTCTCTCTCCCCTCCTCTCTCTGTCTCTCCCTCCCTCAATTCTCCTCTCTCTCTCCTCTCTCCTCTCCTCTCTCCCTCCCTCTCTCTCTCTCTGGGTGGATGTTGAAAGTCCCACATGATTTCAGTTGATCAATCAGCTGCTGCTCTGATGTGAATGTTTCAATAAAGAAGCTGAAAGTCTTTGAAATCCCTCCACAGTGGACGGGAATAGGGATGGTGGAAAATGTATTCCGCTCACACACACACACACACACACACACACACACACACACACACACACACACACACACACACACACACACACACACACATCCCCGAGTTTACATCCGTGTCTAGATTGCTGACTTCAAGGCTTGGCCAATATCCATGAGAGTGGCTTAAATAATCTTTGTACTCGTCCACAGAGGGGAGAATGTGTACAGCAGGAATATCCACTGGCAAGCGTGAACCAAGCGTGCGTAATGTATACAGCCTTCTCTTTCACAGAGGTCACGGCGGGAATAAACGCCATTCCTGCACTCACGTTTCTGTTTTTTTAACGTTTTTTATCATTATGAAAATAATTTATGGTCATTTGGAGCAGAAACGAACACGGGGGCAAAATTCACCACAAAATATTCACAAAGTAAAATCTGCTGTAACGGACTGTAGGAGGAAGCAGAGGACGTGCTGGGGGATGCGACTCAAACACACCTGCTCATTAAACATAAGAAGATCCGGTGTGTGTGTGTGTGTGTGTGTGTGTGAGATCAGTGACCTGCAGGGGCTGATGGGAAATGTAGTCTTGTGGTTTTAAGCACATAATTTTGACCATTTCTGAAATAAAATGTTTCTGTATTACCTCTGGCGTTGTATACAGGAAACCAACAACAACAACAACAACAACAACAACATGCCTCCAGTGTATATCAATTGCCAATTATTGATATTTAAAATATCACCTGCACATATAATTAAATGTGATTCATGAATGAACCAATAAACACATTTCATTTGGTGCCAATTTATAAATAAAAAGGTAAATAAATAAATATATCATTTCTGCCTCCACCTGCGCAGCCACAGGAACGTGTTTTCTACATTACACAAACTTCACTGTCCTAAAGCAATGTAGAAGAATGTTTACTAGCTGATTACACCTAGAAAAATATCCTTGCTATTGTTGTTTTCAAGTTTAAACATTATTTTTAAAAATAAATAAAACATTTACGCACATATATATATATATATATTCTCTACATCGATGCTTCTAAAACTCCTGATAAATATATTAAATGATTAAATGATGTTAAAATGACTCTTTTAATATTTATTTCTTGTTAATGACAATGTTATTTGTTTAGTGTTGGTTTGAAGTGTAAAATATGGGACGTGGCTCCTTTAAGAATTGTGTTCCGGTTGCTTTTCCATATAAACTGGTGATACGGTGTTTAGGTTATACGGAAGCGCTTTATTGCGTTCAGTAAAAATGCGCTTTATTGCAGTAATACGGATTTGGGAATGCGATGCGCTTGCGTAAGGTTCCGTACGCTAATATACGCTAATATAGTGAGGAGATCGTACCTGTTGTGAATGCGCAGCTAGGGGGCGTCATTGGGGGGAGATTTAGGAAGCGTGAGTTGATGCACTGAACATTTATTTATTTATTTGTTGTTCGGGTTTCGTTCATTCGCAACAACACGACGCAGCGTGAAGGAGCAAATCACTCATATAGTAACGCACACTGCGTTATAACACCTTAATAACATTAGTGACGTTTAAACGTTGTCAACCCTAATCAAACCAAGTAAATATGGATTTGTAAACTGAAATGACACACACACACACACACACACACACACACACACGATCAGATAATCATTACGACGCTGTAACGATTCGTGGTGAACTTCAGTTTAACTTTAAACCGATGGAAAGTCCGGCGTTCCCGAGGAGCGGAGAAAAGAAGCCCGAGTTCCCGAGGAGATTTTCCATGAATAAAAAGGTCCGTGTTTAATATTCCAGCCTGGTCCTGATGTTACGCACAAAGTCGTCTCTAACTCATGTGTGTTTTAAGCTTCTTAAGGAGAGAAGAAATAAAAAATTGATGTCATTTCAATTAAAGAAGACGTGCTGCTGCGGTTCTGGCGTCGTGCATCATCTTACTGCACGCTCAAATCCTTCCCAGTCCTACACCCCCACTCCGAGCGCGCTTCTGTCACATCAGATTATTCCCAGGAGTGACATCTGGAATTATCGTCATGAGCCGTACGTCATAAAGAGTTCATCATGTATAATTAGTGTCCGCTCACATGTTCTGTTCATTACAGAAATAGTGAGAAAATAACAAACAGTAAACATTAATGAGAGGAAAAATATGAAGTCATTGCTGAAGATCTCGTCCCAGCAGTCTCGGATCGGATCGGATCGGATCCTAAACGTCCATTACAGCCTCCATCTTCATCTTAATAGCTTCTGGAATTTGGAAAGATCATTTAAAAAGCTCCTTCTTCGAGTCTTTCATTTAAACATTCCACCTTTCAATATATAAACACCGGGAACAGCCCGAGGGGCGTCGAGTGACCCGAATGGAATGATGTGTTTTTATGATAAAAGCAGTTCTTCACTGCAGCCGCGGCTCAGGATCACGTTTTATCCACTCAGTGTGAAATAAACAACCCCAAAATAAAGGACGAGATTCACCTCCTACACCATCAACTCCAGGAGAAAATTCCCAACATGTTCCTGAAGCCGGAATGTCGTCCCTCAGACCACCTGAAGTCCCGGCAGTATGACTCCATATTGGTGCTGTGGCCCCTGGGGACGAATTCTCCGGTCTGGGTGGAGCTGTAGACGAGTGGAGACGGTGGTGGTGCTTTTCTTCAGTGTGGCATCCGTACAACCCATAATGTTTATCACCGGGAACGATCACGCCGCTCTGATGGAGTTCCTGTTGGACTTCCAGCGTGGTGTTTGTTCTTCTCCGGAGTCAGAAGAAGGTCTGAAGGTTTTATCTCAGATGATCTGGATAATCTCAGATGTTCTTCAAAACGTTCCTGCAGAATTCCTGCCGTTTGCTTTGTGATGAAATCACCGATGTGGTCCGAGTCGCATCCATTACACAGCATGATGGTTTTTTTGGGCCACACTGACATGGCGCTCCTTATGACTGTGCATGAAGGCTTGTGCTGCCATCTGGTGGTGTGTTACAAAACTGGGCTTTACTCCTCGTTCACATCAACATGCTGGAATTTATTTGTCACGTATAAACAACACAGCACAGTGAAATTGTTTCTTTGCTTATCCCAGCTAGTTTTTAGGAAGGTGGGGATCAGACATGATACAGCGCCCCCTGGAGCACAGAGGCTTAAGCTTGGTGATACCTTCAGATCAGTAACCCAGCAACTTAAGCCACTGATACACAACCCTACTCATAAAGTAAACCCCTCATAAACTCATAAACCCCTACTCATAAAGAACCCAAAAATCACTTTATTTAAAATAACATTTTTATTACATTAGAAATCATTCATTCATTCATTCATTCATTCATTCATTCATTCATTCATTCATCTTCTAGCGCTTTATCCGTTCTTCCCTCGGGTCACGGGGAGTCTGTGTCTATCTCAGGTGTCTATGGGTATTAATGCAGGATACACCCTGGATGGAATGCCAACCCATCGCAGGGCACACACACACACACACACACACACACACACACACACACACACACACACACACACACACACACACACACACACTTTGTTTGATTTAATGAAAGTTCGTGATTATAGTAGCGGACACACTTTTTATGCTTTATGTTTTATGTACCCTTTTTTCCGCTTCATTTCTCACGGCTCGGTTCTTAAGTCGCTTTATAAATGATCAGTGTGTCGGCTGAGGAAAACGAATGAGGAAAAAAAACGAGAAAACGAACGAGAAAACGAACGAGGAAAAAACGAATGAACGGAAAAAAAACGAGAAAAAAACGAGAAAACGAACGAGAAAAAAAACGAAAAACAAACGAGAAAAAAAACAAACGAGGAAAAACGAGAGAAAAACGAACGAGGAAACCGAACGAGGAAACCGAACGAGAAAAACAAACGAGAAAAAGGAAACGAGAAAAACGAACGAGAACGAAAAAACGAGAAAAAAAACGAACGAGAAAAACGAACGAGAAAAACGAACGAGGAAAACGAACGAGGAAACCGAACGAGGAAACTGAACGAGGAAACTGAACGAGGAAACCGAACGAGGAAACCGAACGAGAAAAGAAACGAGAAACGAGAAAAACAAACGAGAAAAACAAACGAGAAAAACAAACGAGAAAAACAAACGAGAAAAACAAACGAGAAAAATGAACGAGGAAACCGAACGAGGAAAACAAACGAGGAAAACAAACGAGGAAACCGAACGAGAAAAACGAACGAGAAAAACAAACGAGAAAACCGAACGAGGAAACCGAACGAGGAAACCGAACGAGAAAAACAAACGAGAAAAACCGAACGAGGAAACCGAACGAGGAAACCGAACGAGGAAACTGAACGAGGAAACCGAACGAGGAAACAAACGAAAAACGAGAAACGAACGAGGAAACGAACGAGGAAACCGAACGAGGAAACCGAAAAACAAACGAAAACAAAGGAAACAAACGAGAAAAACAAACGAGAAAAACAAACGAGAAAAACAAACGAGAAAAACAAACGAGAAAAACGAAAACGACGAAACCGAACGAGAAAAACGAGAAAAACAAACGAGAAAAACAAACGAGAAAACCGAACGAGGAAACCGAACGAGGAAACCGAACGAGAAAAACGAACGAAAACGAGAAAACCGAACGAGGAAAAACGAAAAACGAACGAAAAAGACGAGGAAAACGAACGAGGAAACCGAACGAGGAAACTGAACGAGGAAACTGAACGAGGAAACCGAACGAGGAAACCGAACGAGAAAAAAGAAACGAGAAAACGAACGAGAAAAACGAACGAGAAAAACGAACGAGAAAAACGAACGAGAAAAACAAACGAGAAAAACGAGAAAAACGAGAAAGACTTTTTACATCCGAAGCCATGAGATTGGAGGTCAGAAAGCCCGGAGCGGCATTAAGGATCAGCGGGACGGAGTGGAGACGAGTCCGGAACACAACCGGCTGTAAAGTAAACAACAACATTGTGAAGAACATTTAATTTCAGTGATGGAAATCATTAAAGGCGTTTTGACACTCAGCGCTCTCAGCTGATTGCTTTAGTTCCGCCTGTGGTTTGGCACAAGTGACCAGAAACCGTGTCCGTTCTCTACAGCCATGCTTCTGTAACACCCCATACACTCCACTGACCACCAGGCCTGTTGTGTGTGTGTGTGTGTGTGTGTGTGTGTGTGTGTGTGTCCGTTTGTCCTCTACCTGTGTAAACCTGTGACTAAATCTGATCACCCGGAGAAACACATGGTGATTATCGAGCATCACCGAGTCTGAAGCTGCTCAACATTTTCACCAATCATCATAATTAATGGCACCTTTTTTTTTTCAAGCAGCACGAGTCCCCCACGAGACATGCCCCCCCCCCCCCCCCCCACACACATGCCCCCCCCCACACACACACACACAACATGCCCGACATGCCCCCCACACCACCGCCCCCCCACACACACACACAGACATGCCCCCCCCCCACACACACATTCCCCCCCCCCCACACACAGACATGCCCCCCCCCCCCCCCCCACCCACACCACCATCCCCCCCCACACACAGCACATGCCCCCCCCCCCCCCACACCACACACACACACACACACATACATGCCCCCCACCCACCACACACCCCCCCCCCCCCCCCCAACACCCACCCACATACACCCCCCCCCCCCCCACACATTCCCCCCCCCACCCACACAGACCTTCCCATTCATGCCCCAGCCCCTAACACACCCCCCCCCACCACACATGCCCACCCCCACACACACACAGACCATGCCCCCCCCCCCCCCCCCACACACACACACACACAGACATGGCCCCCCCCCCACACCACACCACCCCCCCCCCCCCCCACCACATTCCCCCCCCACACACACACACCGACCCCCCCCCCCACACACATGACCCCCCACACACACACACCTTGCCCCGCCCCCCCCCCCCCCCCCACCCCTGCCCCCCCCCCACACATTCCCCCACCCCCCCCACATCCAGCACCCCCCACACCCACACACGACATGCCCCCCCCACACATCACCCACATTACAGCCCCCCCCCCACACATTCCCGACCCACCCCACAG
Organism: Kryptopterus vitreolus; assembly: GCA_030449085.1. Classification (NCBI taxonomy): domain Eukaryota; kingdom Metazoa; phylum Chordata; class Actinopteri; order Siluriformes; family Siluridae; genus Kryptopterus; species Kryptopterus vitreolus. The sequence goes on along the minus strand of JACRUU010000005.1, from coordinate 12,072,113 downwards.
AGCCCCACCCCTTGCCCGACCCCCCCCACACCCCGCCACACCCACACTTCCCCCCCACCCCACACACACACCCCCCCCAGATATCCAACCTTTCACCCACCCCCACACAACACGCCCCCCCCGTCTAATAGGAGTTTTCTTTTCTTTTCTTTTTTCCCATAAAGAAAACTAATTGTGTTCTTTGTCCTGCATGGCTGGAACTCCATCCGTGCTGCTCCGAGTTTGGGAAAGCGTGACGCGCTCGGATTCTGCTTTTCACGTGTCTTAAAGAAAAACTAACGGATAAAAGATTTACGGAAAAAGAACAAGAAGCAATCAAGTTTCGGAACGCTTCCGTTTTCCTGGGGAAGATTTCAAGCTGACATTCGGGAATGAAACCGGAATGATCTTAGATACCAGAGAACGATAGACAAACAGAGAGAGAGAGAGAGAGAGAGAGAGAGAGAGAGAGAGAGAGACAGACAGACAGACAGACAGAGGAGACACAGACAGAGACACAGAGAGAGGCAGACAGACAGAGAGAGAGAGGCAGACAGACAGAGAGGTAGAGAGAGAGAGAGAGAGAGCCACAGAGAGAGAGATAGAGGAAGACAGAGAGAGACAGACAGGGGGAGAGAGAGAGAGAGAAAAAGAGACAGACAAAGAGAGAGACAGACAGAGAGAGAGAGAGACAGAGAGAGAGAGACGGAGAGAGACAGAGAGAGAGACAGAGACATAGAAAGGCAGACATACAGAGAGACAGGCAGACAGACAGGGAAAGAGAGATTAGAAGGAAAATGGAAAATAGAATGAAAACATGCACATGATACGTGTATATATGTATGTATAAATATATAAATAAATATATATATATATATATATATAGTAAGTACACCCCCAAGTGAAAATCTCCAAATTGGGCCCAAAGTGTGAATATTTTGTTGCCACCATTACCACCATTATTTTCCTAATGGAGTCCTCTTAAACTCCTCCATGATGGCGTGATGTAGCGGGTAGATGTTCGGGACGTCGCGCTGCACCACCTCGTGTTTGAGGATGATCCACAGATGCTCTATAGGGTTTAAATCTGGACACATGGTTCCCTGAGAGAAGCATCGCTCCCCTGTGCAGCACTCATGCAGCCCCAGGGCGTGACACCGCCGCCGCCGCCGCCGCCGCCGCCGCCGCCACCGCCGCCACACTGACTGTAGGCCAGACACACTTCACTCCTAACATCAGACTTCACACACCTGCTTCCCATTCACTCCTGAGACCCTCGTTACACTAACGAGTCACATGACACCGGGGAGAGAAAACGGCTAATTGGGCCCAATTTGTAGATTTTCACTTTGGGGTGTTGAAGTGGCGCTTGTGTGTGTGTGTGTGTGTGTGTGTGTGTGAGTGTGTGTGTGTGTATGTGTGTGGTGTGTGCTGAGACAAGCAAATTTTACACTGTTATACAAAGTGTACACTCACTACTTTATATTGTAGCAAAAAATACAATAAAATATTTACAAAAATGTCAAGGGCGCGCTCACATCTGTCAGATCATATTATATATATATATATATATATATATATATATATATATATATATATATGTAGGTATTCTTATATTCTTGTTGAAGGCTTTACTATGATACAATAGTGTTTAGGTATCATAGCCTGAATGTTGTGAAGCTCTGTGTGTGTGTGTGTGTTGTTGTTGTTGTTGTTGTTTTTCCAGATGAAAAGATGAAAAGTTTCACCACAGCGTGTATTCTGAACCGAGAGAAGATGTAACACATATTAATCAACACGCAAACAGGCGTCTTATTTTTCTTTACTCACATTAGAATGAAATTTAACCTGCTGACATGAATCAATTTTGCTTCCCAAATTTCTTTTACAAATGTATTAAAATATGCAAATGAAGCGATAGATCAAAAGATTCCACTTAAGCCCTTAAGACCCGATTTGCATACAGCAAAAAAAATCATGAGAATCCGTTTTCCATAAAAATCATAATTATTATATGTGTGTGTGTGTGTGTGTGATATCCTATCAGCTGATCATAAAACATTGCTATTTATAGAAATAATTATAACACAAAGTGAAGGAAGATATTTAGGGTTTAAATTTCGCTGCATTATTAAAGCCTTATCTAAAGTTTTATTTTGTCCATGTTTAACTGCTAAACGCCTCGTCACGAACCCCAATCCTAATCCTAAATAACACATTTATACTGACACTGACTGAAACGTTACGTTAGTGGTTTGAGATTTATAGTGTATAAAGTTACAGGTGTGTGTATTAGTGCGAGAAACATTCATGTACACGTGCAGGAACAATAACAATCTCATTATCCTGGAAAAATAACAGATATTTACTCGAATGCATTGGATGTAATATTTCCCTTCTGAGTGTATAAAGAATAACCAGAGAAAGTCGCATTATAAAGGCTATTTATGGATTTCTCCCAAATGCACTTTATGAACAGAGATTTCTCAACAAACAACACTGCGCATAATAATAATAATAATAATAATAATAATACAAATAATATATCCGGGGCCAGATCTACGACGGAAATGTAAAAACCCGGAGGGTGAAAACTATAATAAGGTGAAACTGGTGTGATGGATATTTCCCCTTTACTCTATTACATAAATATTAAAAGGAGGGGAAAAGAATGATTTTTAGTCACGGAGTCGGAGCAAAGATTCCTGAGACTTTGATGCAAATGCAAAATCTATATTTTAAAAGCCAGACAAAAGATCCGGAGCAGATTAAAAGCGCACGCCGTACAGGGATTTGAAAGCGCGTTCGGGAGAAACCTAAGCGGCGAAGTGTAAATACAACAGGCGGAAATGAATATCCGAAACGTATCTGCAGAAGATCTGGGACCTGCTGATTAACAGGAGGCGGTAAATAAATGGGAGACGCGTCGCCGGGGCGCTGCTGTGCAGCGGAACGTTTCCATGGGAGATACGGAACGCCGTGTACGCGGAGGAACTCGTTACGGAACTCCAGAGTGAATCTGAAGGAAAGACGTGTTTAACGCCAGTGTAAGTTTGATAAACAGGAAAGGTGTAGGAGTCGACAGAAGTCGAGGCCAAGGCCGAGTCACGTCCATGACTGTACAAAAAACAACAACACAAAAGCAACACATCGCTTTATAATATTAAAAAAAACAACACCTCCGGAGAGGATTTCTTTATAAATGACAGCCGATGCATCACAAGTGAAGTCCCTTTTATTCTGCTACAGTGAATATAATGAATGAATATCGGGTGATGAAGATGCGCTTCCTCTCAAGGTTTCCCGCGTCACCTCTGACTCACTGCCGACAAACAAATACACGAGTTTCAAACGAATATTCTCAATGTATTTCCTTCTCAAAGATAAGAAAGTTTATTGTCGAATGTGTTGAAAGTGTAGAATGGAATTGAATATAATATAGAATAGAATAGAATATTAATGCACAGTGCAGAGGCAGAGCTGTAACTTCCTGGAGACACAAAAAATACACTCTGGTGTTCATTCATTCATTCATTCATTCATTCATTCATCTTCTAGCGCTTTATCCGATCTTCCCTCGGGTCACGGGGAGTCTGTGTCTATCTCAGGTGTCTATGGGTATTAAGGCAGGATACACCCTGGATGGAATACTAACCTATCACACACACACACACACACACACACACACACACACACACATTGATCCACTAGGGACAATTTTCCAAGGTGCCAATCAACCTACCGTGCATGTTTTTGGACCGGGGGGAGGAAACCGGAGAACCCGGAGAAAAACCCCCTGAGACACGGGGAGAACATGCACAAACTCCATACACACATGGCCGAGACGGGAATCGAACCCGGACCCTGGCGGTGTGAGGCGAACGTGCTAACCACTACGCCACCGTGTCCCTACGCTCTGGTGTTTATTTGTTTATTTATTTAGGAAGTAAATTCATGAAAGAGAAATGAAGTAAAAGGATAATTTACTGTCTCCGTGCAAATCCGAGTGAATCGCACATCGCTGTATGATTTCAGCTGAATCGAATCAGAATCGTATTGCAGGTGATTCGTGTGAATCAGTAGCTGCTTCATTTGTATCTTTAATATACGACATTGAATTCGCATCACTAACGCACACTGCCTTCCCGACCCGGCAAATGCTAAAATATCAATATGTTAATGATCTTGAAAAGCAGATCATTGGTCGGGAAATGAGGTGTTTGAGCTTTAATGTTCAGTCTTGTGGGGAAACGTTCCGGCCAGAAATAAACAACGTGTCGGAGTAATTTTGTTTATTTTACATCATTATCCTGATGAAGGCTACAGAGATGCAGCGTTCCTGTTTAGTGAATGTGTCTTTAATATTTGCCGGACCGATCATTTGTTAATTGGATCATTAAGTCCATTAAATCCTCTTCCAAGTAGTTGATTTTATTTAGCCACTCGTATCTCTATACCGAAGCGAATCCAAGATCAGCCTTCTTCTTAGTATCACCTTCATGTCGGCCTGGAAATACCGTTCACGACCCTCATTTCACCTTGAAGAGTGGAGCGAGTAATCCTCACCTCCGGCCGTCACTGCTGAGTCTGACAGGCAGGGGCAGCGACCCAACCCACCACTCCGATGTATTACTTCTATTGTGGAGATGGTCAGGGTGATTAGTGCTGGTTTCTCCCCGGGGCGCTGAACTCCCCTGATCCATTCGCTGTCACTCTCGTCCCAGGTCTCTGTCCTCGGGCCTGTAATTCCAGGAGCGCTGAAGGATATTGTCCCCGCTGACACTCCACCATCCTGTCCGACAGTTTCAGTGTACACCGTCCACGCTGCTGTACATGCACTCGGAGCGCTCAGCCCAGGGAGACGTCTTTAACACGCCACTGCTCCTTATTATTAATACAGATCCTCCTTCTTAACCATGAATACATTTATTCATATACATTTACACAAAAAATACAATTAAAAAAAGCACACGCCAGCAGGGGGCAGCACGAGGCTGCACGCTCAGTCACAGGGAGCGCCGAGCTTCATAAATCAGTGTGAGAAAACACATTGTCCTGTTTATTTTACGCAGCTGCGTCCCACCGGCGCCCCACCATCGTTTCAACGCGTCCCGCCGCGTCCCACCAGCGTCCCACCTCGTCCCACTGGCGCCCCACAGCATCCCACCAGCGTCCCACCAGCACCCCACCGGCGCCCCACTACGTCCCACCAGCGTCCCACTGTGTCTCATTGCGTCCCACCAGCACCCCACCACGTCCCACCAGCACCCCACCACGTCCCACCAGCGTCCCACCGCGTCCCACTGTGTCTCACCGCGTCCCACCAGCATTCCACTGCATCCTACCACGTCCCACCATGTCGTATCGCGTCCCACCAGGGTCCCACCAGCGTTCCACCGCATCCCACCGCGTCCCACCAGCGTCCCACCGCATCCCACCATGTCTCACCGCGTCCCACCAGCGTCCCACAACCACAGAGACGCCGTGAGCGCATTTCCAGCCTGAGGATTACATAAGAAATGTTTGCGACTGTAGGAATCGCGCGATTGTGTTTTAGCTGCACATTTCCAATTATTACAATTCTCCAGACGAGGAATCAAATCCCGACAAACGCTTTCAATCCTGTCTATTGTAAAGTCGTGTTCATGTAAAGTCGCTGATGTCCAACTTCACTTTCTCCAAAAAGCAGGCAGTAAAAGTGATTTGAGTAAATGAGAAATAGCGAGCGCGTTTAACGTAACACTTTTATAGCATTGTGTCATAAATCCCTGCCGTGCCACGGCGTACTGGGTGGAGAAAAGTTCAGATTGAGATCCGGATGCTTCGTGGATGCCGCAGGCGGCAGCTGGACTCATTAGTGCAGTCGACACTTCCTGTTTCCTGTCACTGGAGCGCATCAGCGCCGAACGCCGTCTGCACTTCTAATAGCCAAACGCAAACAGGCTGGAAATCAGTTTTCCTGAGACGCAACATAAACATCCCATACTGAAATCCTGCAGACCTGAGAACTGTGTGTGTGTGTGTGTGTGTGTGTGTGTGTGTGTGTGTGTGTGTGTGTGTGTGTGTGTGTGTGTGTGTTTTGACATATAAATGAAATGAATGTGAAAGCGTGGTTAACGAGTGCCTGGTCAGCACTTTCTCTTTACGTTCGATTTAAACGAAATTAGGGGAAAATGTGATTTATGGGAGCATAAAAACATCACCATAATAATCCCACAAACAAAAGCAAAAATAAAAACAAAACAAAACTAAATCTAATTAAAAGCTTGATAAAACAGCATTCATTACGATGTCAGGACTCTGTTTTGCGTATCTCGTACATGTTGGCATTTATTCACGTCGTTCTTTCTTTACTCAGATATAAATACAAATAAATAAACACCATTAAACATTAGTGTTATCCGGTTATTAAAAACGTCCGTGTGGAAACATCGCAAAAGATGCGTTTGATGATTTACGCCAAGATTCACAAGAATTCACAATTTTGCCTTCGTGCTTTATGTTGAGTTTGAATTTTCACCAATAATAATCACATATTTGCATAAAGTGATCATTTAGAACATGTGATGAAAGATAAAATGATAAAATTGCAATGAATCACTCCTGACAGTTATGGGTATAATATAATATATTCATTCATTCATTCATCTTCTACCGCTATATCCGATCTTCCCTCGGGTCACGGGGATTCTGTGTCTATCTCAGGCGTCTATGGGCATTAAGTCAGGATACACCCTGGATGGAATGCCAACCCATCACACACACACACACACACACACACACACACACACATTCATACACTAGGGACAATTTTCCAAGGTGCCAATCAACCTACCATGCATGTTTTTGGACCGGGGGAGGAAACCGGAGAACCCGGAGAAAAACCCCCTGAGACACGGGGAGAACATGCACAAACTCCACACACACATGACCGAGACGGGAATCGAACCCGGACCCTGTGAGACGAATGTGCTAAACACTAAACCACCGTGCCTCTAATATAATATATTATATAATATAACGGAACATTCGGTGTTTATATTTAATGGTCTTATTTATATATTAATCATATTAACAATTACAGAGCAATTAAATAGTCCCGAGAAAATTCCGCCTTTAGTTTGTATCCCTGATTTTATCTTTCAATTTGAATTAAAATGTCATTTTACATGAGAAACCTGCGTGTGAGGGAGGTGGTGGATTAGTGGTTAAGGTGTTGGACCAGTAGATCGCAGGTTCAAACCCCATCACCACCAAGCTACCACTAGTGGGCCCTTGAGTAAGGCCCTTAACCCTCAATTGCTTAGTTGTAAGTCGCTCTGGATAAGAGCGTCTGCCACATGCTGTAAATGTAAATGTAACGTATAAACAGTAACATGGCTTTAAATCTACCCCACACTGACGAGCATTCCCGACGTTCCCGACTCATGCATCCTTAAATATTTTACGGAAAGATGGACTAATCACTCCGACCTCTCTCTCTCTTTCTCTCTCTCTCTCTCTCTCTCTCTCTCTCGCGCGCTCTCTCGCTCTCTCTGCGCATTCCTCTCGGATCTGCAAAAGTGCTCGTTCCACCTGCTCCAGTGCACCTGATTCCGCCCCCCAGGGGCGCGCTAATTAGCTGAATCAGTGGAATGAAGTGCGTTACAGTAGGGAAGCGTTGCAGATGAGCGTTGTACGTGCAGCCGCGCCAGGAGGATGAATATTCATTGGACGGGTTTATTCAACATTAATCAAAATGATACGAGCTCTGTCAGAGCGCTCGTAGCGGAAGTGAAGAACGAGGAGACGCCGTGGGATACGTCGTCGTCAGCAGGTGTCACAGAATCTCCTGTCAGAGTGATAAATGACTCGGTAATAATTTATAGACATGAAATGAAGACAGGATCACTTGGGGGTGCTCGATTACACCAATTACAGTAAACAATATTATCGAACAGTAATGAGAATTACGCCAGGCAAAGTCTGTTTATGATTTAACAAAAATAACATTCATCCAAAATATTTTTTCATGTTTTATATATATATATATATATATATATATATATATATAGAGAGAGAGAGAGAGAGAGAGAGAGAGAGAGAGATAATTTACTTTTTTTTATCCAACATTTGATTGATGTACCAAAGAAAAAACAATATTCTTGTAAATAAACACATACATCTATAGGAGTTCTAGAATTAAATGATGAATCTTTTACAGCTGAAATTTTAGCCAATCACAACCCACTATTCACACCTGAACCTCCTTCCAGCCAATCACAATCCCTCCCCCCCCCTATCAACCACTATTCATTATTCACACCTGAACCTCCTTCCTAGCCAATCACAATCCATTATTCACAACCTGAACCTCCTTCCAGGCAATCACAATCCATTATTCACAACCTGAACCTCCTTCCAGCCAATCACAATCCACTATTCACAACCTAACTCATTCCAGAACCTCCTTCCAGCCAATCACAATCCATTATTCACACCTGAACCTCCTTCCAGCCAATCACAATCCATTATTCACACCTGAACCTCCTTCCAGCCAATCACAATCCAACTATTCACACCTGAACCTCCTTCCAGCCAATCACAATCCACTATTCACACCTGAACCTCCTTCCAGCCAATCACAATCCATTATTCACACCCTGAACCTCCTTCCAGCCAATCACAATCCACTATTCACAACCTGAACCTCCTTCTAGCCAATCACAATCCACTATTCACAACCTGAACCTCCTTCCAGCCAATCACAATCCATTATTCACACCTGAACCTCCTTCTAGCCAATCACAATCCATTATTCACACCTGAACCTCCTTCCAGGCAATCACAATCCATTATTCACAACCTGAACCTCCTTCTAGCCAATCACAATCCACTATTCACACCTGAACCTCCTTCCAGCCAATCACAATCCACTATTCACACCTGAACCTCCTTCTAAGCCAATCACAATCCACTATTCACACCTGAACCTCCTTCTAGCCAATCACAATCCACTATTCACACCTGAACCTCCTTCCAGCCAATCACAATCCACTATTCACACCTGAACCTCCTTCCAGCCAATCACAATCCACTATTCACACCTGAGCAACCACTATTCACACCTTCCAGCCAATCACAATCCACTATTCACACCTGAACCTCCTTCCAGCCAATCACAATCCATTATTCACACCTGAACCTCCTTCCAGCCAATCACAATCCATTATTCACACCTGAACCTCCTCCTTCCAGCCAATCACAATCCACTATCCAATCACCCACACACCTCAGCCAATCAAAATCCACTATTCACACCCGAACCTCCTTCCAGCCAATCACAATCCACTATTCACACTGAACCTGAACCTCCTTCCAGCCAATCACAATCCATTATTCACACCTGAACCTCCTTCCAGCCAATCACAATCCACTATTCACACCTGAACCTCCTTCCAGCCAATCACAATCCACTATTCACACCTGAACCTCCTCCAGCCTTCCAATACCAACTCCTTCCAATCACAATCCATTATTCACACCTGAACCTCACCTTAACCATGAATAAATTTATTCAAATATAATTATAAAAGGCGGTACCCAAAAGAAATTACACGCCAGCAGGGGCCTATATATATATATATGTGTGTGTGTGTGTGTGTGTGTGTGTGTGAGTGTGTGTGTGTTCATCTTTAAATATTGTCATTGTTTGTATTACTGTTATAAATAACCCGTAAGTAACTGTTATAAGTTGCTGATTTTCTTTGTATGATTCTCTGAAATCTTCCAAATGTTCCTGAATGACTTCCAGTGGATTCTCTCGGGATCAAACCTGCAGGAAGGAAGCTCCGTGTTTCAGCACTACCACACTTTAATATCACTTTAATGCATGCGACTCCTGCATGCGACACTTTAATGCATGCGACTCCTGCATGCGACACTTTAATGCATGCGACTCCTGCATGCAACACTTTAATGCATGCGACTCCTGCATGCGACACTTTAATGCATGCGACTCCTGCATGCGACACTTTAATGCATGCGACTCCTGCATGCGACACTTTAATGCATGCGACTCCTGCATGCAACACTTTAATGCATGCGACTCCTGCATGCGACACTTTAATGCATGCGACTCCTGCATGCGACACTTTAATGCATGCGACTCCTGCATGCGACACTTTAATGCATGCGACTCCTGCATGCGACACTTTAATGCATGCGACTCCTGCATGCTGTCAATTCGATACACTTTGAGTGGGTACAAATCTTTTAATAACCTTATACAGACATGGTGCACACGCCTGGCGTCAATCCACGTCTCTTTCACCATCAAATTCAGCATTCGTGAGCAAAGCGCTTTGATCCTACAGTCTTAATTACGGCTGTTAGTCTCCTCTGTGTTCGGCTGCTTTTGTAGCAACAATTCCACCTTTGGCAGCTTTTCCCTCTGTTTCTGTTTTTTTCTTCTTCGCTGTGAGATTTATTTACAGCTCTGCATAATCACATCAGCATTTGGGCACAGTGGGAAAGCATTACATACTGACAGTATTTACATTACCTTCATTTTTATTTGGCTTCGCCTGATGAGAGCTCGGGGGGCTTTAACGCCGCAGCACGGCTCCAGTGGAGGTGCTGGGAATAGAGCCGGGCTAATCACAAGTGCAGGAAGTTCACAAGTTAAATCCCAAATGACACGCTAATGACTAGTTTTGCTCCTCTGTTATGACAATGGCTGCAGGAATGAAATCCTCGGGCTCAGGCGACGCTCCGCACAGGAAGGGTGGCGGGGAATTATTGCATGGCTCCGGTCCAGCTTTCCTACATCAAGGCGAGTCATCAGCAGATCTCGCTAGCAGGGAGTTAAATAGCGAGTGTGATGCGGCACAATTTGGACATCGTTAATAGCTTTCCCCTGAGGTGCGCGGGGCGGCGGAGGGGAGGTGGAGGGGAGGCGGACGGAGGGGTGACGGATGGGAGGCGGGAGGGGGGGGGCGAGTGCGGGCATGGGACGGAGGCGACGGTGGGATGCGGTGGCTTGGCGACGGTCGACGGAGGGCGACGGTGGGGGCGGAGGCGGCGAGGGGCTGGATTGGCACGGAGGGGGAGGTGCGGAGGGGGACGAGGGTTCGGTGGATTCGTGACGGATTTGGGGCGACGGAGGGGCAGGATTTACGACGGTTGGCGGGCGATTGCACGGGGGGCGAGTGGGGTAGGCGGAGCAGGCGACGGATGGGTGGCTGAGGCCGCGGGGAGGGCGACGGGTGGGACGGAGGGCGACTGTGGGGCGAGTTGAGGGGGATCGGAGGGGGGCGGATGGGGCGGATTGGGCTGACGCGAGGTGGGAGGCGGTCCGGACTGAGGGGCGACGGTTGGAGGGGGGGCGGTGGAGGGATCTCGACGGTTGGGGACGGGGCGAGGCGGTGGGGGGATGGGAGGTTGCGACGGGGTTTGGGAGTATGGATTGGCAACGGTTTTAGGGGCGCGGTGTGGAGGAGGTGGGGAGCGGGTGAGAGGGAGGTGGCGAGGCGGTGGTGGGAGGGGCGGTGGGTCGGGGGCGATTGGCGGGACTTGGTTGTGGGTGGCAGGGGAGGTGGACGGGAGGGGCGCGGAGCGTGGTGGCGGAGTGGGGTGGGGGCTGAGGGGTCGGTGGGTGCGAGGAGAGGGTGAGGGGCGTGGGATGGGGAGTATTGGGACGGGCTTCAGGAGGGAGATGAGGTGGGGGGGACTGGATCTGTGGGCTAACGTGGGCGCGGTGGGGGGGTGCGGTGGTGCGGGGGAATGACGGGGCACGGGGCGACGGGTTATGCGAGGTCGGACGAGGGCAGGGCAGGGGACGGGGTATGGCAGGGGGGATTGGGCGTTGGGGTGGATGGGGGGCTCGGGTGGCGGGGGTTGACTGGGGAGGGGGCGAGCGGTGGACGGGGCGAGGAGGCGGTGGGGTGGGAGGGGCGGAGGGGAGGGGGGGGGTGGACCGACGGGGGCGACGGAGGTCCTGGGGGACCCTTTGGGGAGGGGCGGAGGCGGTGGATTGCGATGCAGTGAGCGGGCGATTTGGGCGGTGGAGGGACGGTGGCGACGGAGGTGGCAGGGGATTTGGGGCGGTTGGGGACGGTGGAAGAGGAGGGGCGACGGTTGGCGGAGGGCGGGGGCGACGGTGGGGGGGGACGGAGGGGGGCGGTAGGGGATTGGTGGATTGGCGACGGGACAGGGGAGACGGTTGGGGCGGACGGCTTAGGGGCGAAGGGTGGGACGGCTGGGCGGTGGGGGCGAGGTAGGGGCGACTGGATGATTGGCGCAGGAGGGGGGACGGAGGGGACGGAGGGGCGGAGCGACGGAGGGGGCGGTGGATTGGGACGGTGGATTGGGCGACGGAGGGGCGAGGCGGTGGGGAGGGTCGGTGGGGCGAAGGGGGCGGTGGAGGGGCGGGGGACGGAGGGGCGGTTGGACGGGGTGGGTTGCGACGGACGGAGGGAGGGGGGACAGTGGGGAGGCGGTTTGGGGCGACGGAAGGGGCGGAGGGTGGCGGTGGATTGGCGGACGGCGGTTACACCGCGTTCCCTACAGGAGCTTATGCAATCTCATTTCTATATACACACACAATGCGCTGCTCTATTGAATGATGTCGCTGATTTTCATCTGTTGCTCTCGAAAAACAAAATAACAAAACAGGACAGGAGAATATTAAACTCTGGTAAATACGAGTGACAACAACAAATAATTAGTTGTAAATAATTAAACTTTATTACAATTTTTTAAAATATTTTTTTAATAAAGATTTATTATTTATTTATTTTTTATTCTATTTTATTTATATTTTCTTTTTTTAATCTACATTTAAAAAATATTAAAGAAATAATAATAATTTAATGCGCTGCTGATGGGAAGATCCGGGTTCGAGCCCCGGTATGGCCAAGCTGCCACCCTTGGGTCCTTGAGCAAGACCCTTAACCCCTCTGTGCTCCAGGGGGCGCCGTATCATGGCCGATCCTGCGCTCTGACCCCAAAATACCAACATCAATATATGGGATATGTGAAGAAAAGAATTTCACTGTGCTGTAATGTTTATGTGACCAATAAAGGATTATTATTATTATTATTATTATTATTATTATTATTATTATTATACATAATTCTTTCTGTTTAATTTTGTTTCATTAATTAATATATTCATTCATTAATATCTGTGGATCGCACTTCCTTCCTTTCTCTCTCTGTCTAATTGATTAATTGATTCATTAATTAATTGATTAATTTTGAGAGAAGAAGGGCATTATGGGATTATTTTGAAAGAATTTATCTTCTGTAACGGTTTTATCGGGACCTGGAATCCTGTGTTTTTTATTTTTGGAAGCAAATAAAAACAGATAAAAACACTCGGTTCCACATTAGATCGATTAAACTGAACAGATAAACTAAAACAGAAAATGTTTGTTTAGAAGTTTATGAGATTATCAGTGAAAGTTCTCAGTAGAGTGTGTGTGTGTGTGTGTGTGTGTGTTAGTGTTACACACAGTGTTCAGTGAGTTTTCTTACATCACTATTGTTATGGTTCACAATGAAATACGTTTAAAGTGTAAAAACTTTGATGCTTTGAGTAGAAATGCAAACGAGGGATTGTTTTGGGTTTAAGCAGGGGATTAGTGCATGTCCTCAGGTACGCTTCCTTCCTGCCGCTACACACACTACAGCTTTTATTCCATTTCTAATTCTGCAAAACTTCAGGAAAGAAGACAAAATTCAAGGCTAAGATTCAGATCCTGCACACGTTTATCAGTCTTACAGATAGTAAATAATAAATAGAAATATAAAGTAATGAATATATTTGAAATTTGACTGATTTGTTGTATTGAAAAAGAGAAAAATAATAATAATTACGAGTTTTATGAACTGTCCTTCCTGCAGTCGACACTTTTCACCGATTATAAACAACGAAAAACACAACAAAGGAAACCCAGAACTGTAGAGCAGGTGGAATCTCGTATCACACGTGTGATGTTGATGAAAACAGTTGACGGCGTTTGGTTTCGTGTCCACAACTGTGTGTTGCTTATTGTGTAGTTTGTATCAAGCATTCATAAACGAATTTATCCTTAGATGGAGACATAAAGCACTGCTTGTACGTCGCCCAGGATAAGAGCGTCTGCTAAATACTGTAAATATAAATGTGTCCGGGTCGAGTCTGGTTCTGGTCGTGACTCGGACACACGCTGATTTAGATGAATGTATGAACGCGTGTTCGGGTGTTCCTAATAAAGTGCCGTGTCCAGGATCCGTCGCGCATGTAAAATTCGGTTTGAAAGAAAAGATGAAATAAATGAAAAAGCTTTTAAAAGATTGCTCATGGCTGAGAAAAATGAGAAGAGATTTATCCAGTTATAAGACGATTGTGTGTCCTGTTTGCCATCCCAACCGTTCACGTTTCTTATCACTCATCCTCTATTATGCAAATGCACTCTGTGTCCGTCTGCTAGATAATTGCTCTCCGGTGTGTGTGTGTGTGTGTGTGTGTGTGTGTGTGTCTGTGTGTGTGCCTATAGACTCTTCTCTCTCTCTCTCTCTCTCTCTCTCACACACACACACACACACACACACACACACACACACACACTTGTCTAAGTTTAGAAAAAGGTAAAATACACAAACTCTCACACACTTTTTGTTCTACTTGTGTATGTGAGCAGTAAATTACTGTGAATATGCAAATATTAACACACACACATACACATACACACACACACACACACACATTCATACATGCACACACATTCACTGACACACACATTCGTACACACACACACACACACACACACCATTCATACATACACACACCCACACATTCACTCACACACACACACATTCGTACACACACACACACACACACACACACATTCGTACACACACACACACACACATTCACAACATACACCACACACATTCACTCACACACACATACATTACACACACACACACCACAACACACACACACACACTTCATCGTCCACACACACACACACACACACACACATTCACACAACACATTCACAGTCGTACACACACACACACACACATTCACACACAGACACACACACACACACACACACAGAACATACACACACACACACAAACACACACAACACAGACACACCACATTACACACCACAGACAAACGCACTGACACACAGGACACACCACACACCACACACACACACACACACACACACACTGACACACACCACACACACACACACACACACACACAACACACGTACACACAGGGTTCAACACACACACACACACACACACACACACACACACACATACACAGACAACACACACACACACACACACACACACACACACACACACACACACACACAACACACACACACACACACGTACACACACACACACACACACACACACACACACACACACTCTGTGAAACAGGAGAAGCTGCAGATGTTCGTCTCTCTTCCAGCATGTTGGAGAAGTTCAGACTTTCTGTCACTTTGAGATATTTTGGATGGAAGGAGAAAAGCTGGTGTTCTCAATGTAGTGATCATAAACAGGAGCAGAACAGCAGGATGTGGTCGTGTGTGTGTGTGTGTGGGGGGGGTTAGTGTGGTTTGGGGTTTGGGTTTAGTGTGATTTGGGTTTGGGGTTTGGGTTTAGTGTGATTTTGGGTTTGGGGCTTGGGTTTAGTGTGATGATTGGGTTTGGGGTTTGATGTGGTTGTGTGGTTTGAGTGTGGTTTGGGGTTTGGGTTTGGTGTGGTTTGGGGTTTGGGTTTAGTGTGATTTGGGTTTGGGGTTTGGGTTTAGTGTGATTTGGGTTTGGGGTTTGATGTGGTTTGAGTTTGGTGTGGTTTGGGGTTTGGGTTTAGTGTGATTTGGGTTTGGGGTTTGGGTTTAGTGTGATTTGGGTTTGGGGTTTTTGGTGGGGCTTGGGTTTAGTGTGATTTGGGTTTGGGGTTTGGTGTGGTTTGAGTTTGGTGTGGTTTGGGTTTGGGGTTGGTGTGGTTTGGGGTTTGGGTTTAGTGTGATTTGGGTTTGGGGTTTGATGTGGTTTGGGTTTAGTGTGATTTGGGTTTGGGGTTTGGTGTGGTTCTGGTTTTGGGGTTAGTGTGATTTGGGTTTGGTTTTGGAAGTTGGTTTACGAGCTCTGTCACACTCACATCCAGTCAACAATCCGTCTATGATGTCTGCTGCCAGGAGCCGCTCAGTGAGGGAAACCCGAATTAGTTCTGAAACGTCACGCCAACATTCCACACGCTATTTTTTCATCCCACTAAAGGCGTCATTCACCTTCAAAACAAAAGTCATGCTGAGGTGACCATCTGCATCATCAAGTCCATCACAGAATCCCGTTTTTATTATTATTTATTATTATTTTATTTATGTTTAAACAGCCGAGAGATCCGAAAATTACAAACCGGAAATGTCGGAGAAAAACCACATGATCTCACTTCCTGTCGCCTTCTTCCTGGAGATGTTCCGGCGGTGTGTCGCTCGGAGGATTCCTTCTCCTTAGGGGCGCCATTACATTTGCCTTCCCTGCATTATGTGTAAGTGGAGCGTCCCGGACCGAGCTTTTAAAGATGACTGAATGTAAAAGTTATGCAAATGAATCCTCGAGTCTCGGATCAATGCAACAACAAATGAGAGTATTGATCGGAAAAAAAAGCGCGGGATCGTCCGGAGCGCGGTGAAGTCCGGGTCAGATCGATACGATGATGTCACCGGATATCTGGAGCGCCGGCTAATCATTTCTCTGATGCTAAAATATCCTGGCAGGAGAAAGAAAAGAAGAAAAAAAAACGGAGCAAAAGAGAAGAAAAAAAAGCGAAACGTATTTTTATTTATTCGTTCGTCGCGAGATTCTTTTTCTCACCGCAATAATATATATTATTATCTCTGCATGCGTCTTTTATCTTCGATAGCGGATAAGATGTTTAAGAAGCGCTCGGTCTTGTAGAAGACAGAATCATCAAACTTAATCAGCCGCCCGACTGTACACAAAATACACAAGTGCCGCTTCAGAGCAGGACGTTCACGCAATCAGCCTTCTGTCAAGGCCAGATATCTCTGTGTGAAGCCTCGGGGGCAGGAGGCAATTCTTCCTATCGCTCTTCCACACCTGCGTGCCACTACCACTTATCTCCCACTACTTCCTTCAATGTCCCTTTCTGGGTCTCCTTCAATTTTATACTTATTAGGGCTTTGCTTCTCGGGCCTGGACCGCCTCTTATTCGCTAAGCAGATCCTACAGAGGCAGACGGGAGCTTCCTGTACGGTTTGGCGTGATTGTGTTCCCTCCAGGATTGAGCCAGAAGTGTGCCAAGGTCGTTATCGGGCGCTTGACCTTGTCCTGGCTGGCGGCGACTTTATCAAATGCAGGTAAAGAACACAAACGGCGTAAAACGACGGCGCCGAGGTCTCGCTTACTGGTTCGGATTTCGGACCGGAGTTCAAATCTCCACGAAGTTGCCCTTGAGCAAACCCTCGTGCGCTGCGCTGCATGCGTGCGTGAGATCTCGCCGCCGCCAAGGCGTTTAATATTCTGCCGGTGTTCCAATAAGGAGTTTTACATCCAACTGCACAAATCGTCTTCCGTGATCTTGCGTTCCGACGCGCGCCGGGATTTCACATTGGCTGGCTTTGTACAGGATAATAAATTGTAAATGAACGCTGAGACGGAGTTCACCGCGCTAAAAATGTCGATCCAGACTAGACTTCGGAGTCTTCATTCATTATTAAAATCTAAACGTATACGGAGCTGCAGGCGGCTCGTTTATGTCAGACACGTTCGCTGCAAAACAAAGAAAATAAAGCTGACGAAGAATTGAAATATTTGTATATTTTGTAGTGATGCTTTTTTTTAATACATAAATTAACATCTTTTTGCCGTTGTTTGGACTTGAACAGGGTTATAATTGTTTGCGCAGCTTCAAATGACGTCAAATAAATTCACCCGTGTGGGATTTCTGCAAGGATTCGTATTCAAGAATCAACATTCGGATCATTTCAGCGATCTGGTCATGCATTGATGAAGGGAAGTGAAAAGTTTCAAACGGAGCCGACAAACATCTGATGAAGATCATCGTTCTCTTCCGGATGCTCCCATTAGGGGGCGCCACAGCGGCATATTAGTTTGGACGTGTTTTACGCTGGATGGCCTTCTTAACGCAACGTCACCATTTATCCAACACCAGGAGGGGAGTGGTTTGTGAAAATGGATGGGATTAAGATCACTAGTGGCAGATTGGAGGTGTCAGGATTCGAACCTGCAACCTTGTGGTCCAGAGACCAAATCCCGTAAATCACCTAACGAGGCGGAATGTTAACGACTACAAAGCAGTGATTGTAGAGAAGGTGATGTTTGAGGATCATTCCACCTCACTGAAGGAATTTACTTTATCCTGGGAATTGCACAAAGCTGCAGCTTAATTTTCACCATTTATATTAATGTTTTTTTAATACAAACATGCAAAATGTGTCTGTAGAAAAATAAAAGTCATATTGTAATACTTTTTTTGGCTTTATGTTCGTTAACAGAGAAGCTGAAAAAATCACTGAGGCTGGAAATGTCATTTGTGCGTTTGTTAATTGAAGTCGTTTTTTTTTTTGTTTGTTTTTTTCTGGTTATTAATATTTGGTTAAACTCCGAGACGGATGACTAGTCGTGTTAGAGTTTTAATAACCCACTGACCGGGTCACGCTGTAATGTGTCATTAGGGCTTTGAACCCTCTCCTTCTCTGTACATTCAAACCTGCATCCATGCGTTGGGAGGGAAAATAAAACTCTTACAGGAAGTGATGAAGTGTGTGCGCACTGACATTCACAGGAAAGAGAGAGAGATAGAGAGAGAGAGAGAGAGATGAGAGAGAGAGAGAGAGAGAGAGAGAGAGAGAGAGAGAGAGAGAGGGGGAGACTGTCCTGAACACACAGTGGACAGTATTGAGAGATAGAGAGATAGAGAGAGAGAGAGAGAGAGAGAGAGAGAGAGAGGGAGACTGAGACTGTCCTGAACATACACAGTGGGACAGTATGAGAGAGATAGAGAGAGAGAGAGAGATAGAGAGAGAACACACAGCGATATAGAGAGAGAGAGAGAGAGAGAGAGAGAGAGAGAGGGAGACTGTCCTGAACACACAGTGGACAGAATTGAGAGATAGAGAGAGACAGTATTGAGAGATAGAGAGAGAGAGATAGAGAAGAGAGAGAGAGAGAGAGAGAGAGAGAGAGAGAGAGAGAGACTGTCCTGAAGAGAGAGACACTAGAGAGAGATGTCCTGAAGAGAGGACACAGTGGACAGTATTGAGAGACTGAGAGATTGAGAGAGAGCGAGAGGAGAGAGAGAGAGAGATAGAGAGATAGAGAGAGAGAGAGAGAGAGAGAGAGAGACTGAGAGATGAGAGAGAAGAAGAGAGAGACACAGTAGAGGATAGAGATAAGAGAGAGAGACGAGAGAGAGACAGAGAGAGAGAGATGAGAGAGAGAGACTGTGAACACACAGTGGACTTAAGTAATTAAGAAGAGAGAGAGATCGAGAAGAAGAAGGAGAGATTGAAGAAGAGAGAGAGATGAAGAGAGAGAGAGAGAGAGAGACTGTCCTTGAGAAGAGAGAGACACAGTAAAGAGACGAGGATGAGAGAGGGAGAGAGAGAGAGAGAGAGAGAGAGAGAGACTGTCCTTTGAAGAGAGAGACACAGTGGACAGTATTGAGAGATAATTGGTTTTCATAGTTTGGATTAAATGTATTGATTTTTTGTACCATATTTTTGCAGTATTTTTCATGAAGAGTAAATAAGTGTAAAATAAGAGTAAATGTGTGTAAAATAAGAGTAAATGAGTGTAAAATAAGCATGAAGAGTAAATAAGTGTAAAATAAGAGTAAATAAGTGTAAAATAAGAGTAAATAAGTGTAAAATAAGAGTAAATAAGTGTAAAATAAGAGTAAATAAGTGTAAAATAAGTAAATAAGTGTAAAATAAGAGTAAATAAGTGTAAAATAAGAGTAAATAAGTGTAAAATAAGAGTAAATAAGAGTAAAGTGTAAAATAAGAGTAAATGTAAATAAGTGTAAAATAAGAGTAAATAAGTGTAAAATAAGAGTAAATAAGAGAGTGTAAAATAAGAGTAAATGAGTGTAAAATAAGAGTAAATGTAAAATAAGAGTAAATGAGTGTAAAATAAGAGTAAATGAGTGTAAAAAAATAAGAGTCAGTGTAAAATTAAAAAAAGTGTAAAATAAGAGTAAAAGTAAAATAAAGTGTAAAATAAAGTAAATAAGTGTAAAAAAATAAGAGTGTAAAATAAGAGTAAATAAGTGTAAAAAAATAAGAGTAAATAAGAGAGTGTAAAATAAGAGTAAATGAGTGTAAAATAAGAGTAAATAAGAGTAAATGAGTGTAAAATAAGAGTAAATGTAAATAAGTGTAAAATAAGTAAATAAGTGTAAAATAAGAGTAAATAAGTGTAAAATAAGTAAAATAAAGTAAATGAGTGTAAAATAAGAGTAAAGTGTAAAATAAGAGTAAAGTGTAAAATAAGAGTAAATGTAAAAAAGTGTAAAATAAGAGTAAATGAGTGTAAAATAAGAGTAAATAAGAGTAAATGAGTGTAAAATAAGAGTGTAAATAAGAGAGTGTAAAATAAGTAAATAAGTGTAAAATAAGAGTAAGTGTAAAATAAGAGTAAATAAGAGAGTGTAAAATAAGAGTAAAATAAGAGTAAGTGTAAAATAAGAGTAAATGAGTGTAAAATAAGAGTAAATAAGTGTAAAATAAGAGTAAATAAGTGTAAAATAAGAGTAAATGAGTGTAAAATAAGAGTAAATGAGTGTAAAATAAGAGTAAATGAGTGTAAAATAAGAGTAAATAAGTGTAAAATAAATAAATGAGTGTAAAATAAGAGTAAATGAGTGTAAAAAAATAAGATGTGTGTAAATATGAGTGTAAAATAAGAGTAAATAAGTGTAAAATAAGAGTAAAAAATGTGTGTAAAATAAGAGTAAATGAGTGTAAAATAAGAGTAAATAAGAGTCATTAGACGTCACTGAGCGTCCGAGTGCGAGTCGCTTATCGTGAGATATGAATAAAGATGACGAATCGATCAGCGCAGTGTTTCTCCGTTCTGCTCATGGAGTCTCCTTGACCTGCACATCTGCACAGAGCAGCGCATTTCTCTCGTTAGAATATCTTTACAAAAGGTCTTAAAATGTCCACTGGTTTATTCTGCAGATTTATAATGGATTAAAAAACAAAACAAAGGAAAAGTCGCCCGTATTAATCACAATCTCACATTCTTCTCCAAAACTCCACTTTCTATTAGTTTCACTGCAATTATTACTAAAAATTATTATTATCACTGCAATACACACACACACACACACACACACACACACACACACACACACACACATATATATATTATATTATATTGTATATAATAAATGGTATATACACACACACACACATATATACATAATAATAATATATTTAATATATCATATTATATATTATATATATATACACACACACACACACATATACATACTATACCTAATATGCATATATATATATATATATACAAAACATCACACACACACACACACACCACACCATATACATACTATACCTATATGCCATATATATATATATATATATATATATATATATATATATATATATATATATATATATATATATATTAGGTCTGTGGATTGATTATATATTTAACCGTGAATAATCCAACTTAATTACACATGTGTATCTGTAATAAATGTACCTTAAATCACTCCTTTATAAGTGTTTAATTCTCTAATCCACATGTACATGAACAAACGTGCACTTTTATGCAATCGTATAATTATTAGTGAAACCAAAGACAAAATATTCCCGCAAATGTTTTCAGGTTGTTTCATCACGTAACATCGTTTCCACACGGACGCGTTTAACTGCCGGATGTGCGCGTCGAGGTGCTCGATGTGAGAATGTTGTTTATGTTGTTTATGTTGTTTATGACTAAACAAGATGCTTTCAAACAAACAACTGCAAACTGGCTTCTGTGAATCTTTTCAGAAAAGTCAAATGGAAATGATTCATTTTTTCTGAGATCAAAGTGCCTTTCCGTTTGATTGCGATTGTAATTGGTGTAAGTGCACGTGTGCAGCGCGAGTGTGCACGCTCCGTTTCACAAGAACGCTCCAAAAACGCAAATCTAATACCATATTCTGTATCTGTGTGAATCCCGCTGTCTGAACTGCTGACTGAAGCTCCTCGTATACAACACAAAAGCTGCTGCTGAAGCACATCGGACT
Organism: Kryptopterus vitreolus; assembly: GCA_030449085.1. Classification (NCBI taxonomy): domain Eukaryota; kingdom Metazoa; phylum Chordata; class Actinopteri; order Siluriformes; family Siluridae; genus Kryptopterus; species Kryptopterus vitreolus. The sequence continues at coordinate 12,049,828 of JACRUU010000005.1, read as the reverse complement.
GGAGAAAGCATTGTTACAAAAAGAACAGAAGAACATTCTGGGCCACAGTAAAATAACCCTTTTTGCCCCGCTATTGAATTCGCATTCCTATTTCTATCACTGTGAGATTTATGGTTTGACCCTGATGCTGCTGTGTCGGAGGAATCCGCTCTCTCCGGGTCACCGATCCAAGACTCACAGTGTCAGAGCCGACATGCGCAATTCATACATTTCTGGATCCGCGCTGCCTTTTTTATTTGTTTTACTAATAATCAAGTGAGTGATGTACATTACAGACCTGCGGGAATCATATCTAATGCTCTTCTGTGTTTAAATAATACGCCAAGATCTTCATCTTCAAATAATTCCTCATTTTATCCACATAAATACAGTCACCGTTTCATTTTCTAAACAAACACTATTTGTGGAATCATAAAGAGCATAAAGAGGACGTTCTGGGAAACCCTTGCAGTTTTACTCACCCTACAACACAGAGAGATGTCAATAATAACATCAGCTGTAATTATTTAAAGCCTGGAACAGATCGATTTTATTTTTCTTCCAACAGAATATTAGAGAACAACTTTGTTATTCCAAAATGCGTTCGTTCTGCATCAACCAGAAGCCACAACTCGGCATCATGTGACCATCTTGTGTATTTACTTGGGATCGGATCAATAGGATGCTGTTAGCTCGGTCCTTACACCGAGACGCACGAGAGGATCCTCAGAGACATGGGTTTGTTTTTTTTTTATTCTGACTAGTATCTTCATTAGATCAAAGCGTTCGATCCCACCGCAGCACCGGAAAGATCTTTCAGAAGCTCTGAATTAACCAAAAGCACAAAAGCTCTCGGACGCCCCTCAAACACCGAGATCCGCTCCGAAGTGGCTTTACTGAGAAGGATTAAAAAATAAAGCAATGCCTTGGTTAAGTAGTCTGTTAATGTGTGTGTGTGTGTGTGTGTGTGTGTGTGTGTGTGTGTAAAAACGATTTTAATGAGTGGATATTTCCCGAGCCAGCTGTAAGATTTACAGCGTGTGAGATTCTCCTCCTTTTTAATTTCTTTAAGTAGCTTGTGATGTAAGTGCTTTTTTGTGCAGCTCAGCCATTGCCAGGTTCCTGCAGAACACAACGCAGCTACACTTCACTCACACGCATCATCTGACCCTCATGAAGACGCCATACCGACACCATACCGACACCATACCAACACCACACCGAGGTCCGGAAAAAGCCGGGTCACCAAGCGGGGGCTGGACGAGGACAAGTCAAGGACAAGGCCAATCTAAAGCATGCAGTGGAACTACAACACAGAGCAGTCTAGACACAGATTGATGCGTCGAGGGGCGGAGCTTTTTGTTTGTTTGTTTCCTTCACCAACTTCTGGAAGCCCCACAAAAATGCACAAACGCGTAAACAAACAAAATAATAATAACAACAACAACATTTCAGTGAATTTCCTCGGCGCGTTTTGGATGAATTTTGCGGTATCAGAGCTGATGGGAATCTACGTCACCTGCGTGCAAGCGCACAGCGGAGGCCTGTTTACGGAAACCCGGGGTATTTGATGAGGATCACGCGCGCGCCCGGGGGCAACAGTTGGCTACAAGCGCGCGCAAAAGGGAGGGGGGGGGGGAGAAAAGGAGAAATGATGGATGAAATACATGTGGATACAGAAGCACTACGACGGAGGTGTGGGTGCGGTATAAAAACAAACAAACAAACAAACAAACAGCCAAAACAGCACGTGTTATTAATTAACCCGGGTTTAAGGCTTTTAATTGGAAGGGTCGCGCGTGCGCAACACATGCCCATCAATTCGTTTGTACGGCGTTAAACGGGACGTTTGGAACTTTACCTCGGTTCGGAGCGGCTCAACCTGCTCCAGGATGCTGACGAAAGGGATCTCCAGGAACGACGACATAAATTCCACCTGCACGAGTTCGTCGTGGCTCTGCGGGAACGCCAGCACCGCGGAGACCCCCTGCACCACTATAGACTGGCACACGCACCGGAAAAGCGACTCCGGGTCACCGTCGGCCGGCTCGCGTGCCACCACGTCCAGGCTCAGGTTGTAAGGCAGGACGCGGCTTCCGCTCTCGGCCATGGCGCTGAGCGCGCGGTCCAGCGCGGCTCGCACGCGCACGGGCCGCCGCGAGGGCAGGAGCACGCCGAGGCGCACGGTGTGACCGACCTGGGCGAGCACGCGGCACGGCTGCGGGTGCGCGAGGACCGGGGCGATCATGCACCGGAGCGTCACCTGGTACAACCCTAAGTGGAGGAAGTACACCAAGAGCCCGGGGCACATCAAATTCATCCTGCTTCGCTCTCACGCGCAATGAGGCATCATCAAAAGATGGCATTGCTTTGCCCCGTGTTGCGTTCCCCCCTCCCCCTTTCTCCCTCTCTCTCTCTCCCTCTCTCGCTCTCTCTCTCTCTCTCTCTCTCTCTCTCTTTCCTTTTTTTTCTTCCTCTTATAATAATAAAAGAAATCCTTTATTTATCTTTGATATTAGTTTTTTTTCTCCCAAAATGAAGGAACGCGCGGTGCTGGATGGAGTTGCGGCACGAATGTGTGGGTTGCTACGGCTCAGGAAAAGAAGGAGGGAGGAGGGAGGAGGGAGGGAGAGAGAGAGAGAGAGAGAGAGAGAGAGATGGGGAAGGCGGAGAAGTCTCTCCAGACAGACACGCGGGACAGACGTCCAAAAATCAGATCCTTCAGTGAGACATTTAGTCAGAACGCAGCGCAACGCAGCGGTGTCGCTACAAACACCATTACAGCAAACTTTCAATCAAATGCTCACGAAGCGTGTGTGTGTGTGTGTGTGTGTGTGTGTGTGTGTGTGTGTGTGTGTCTGCTGTTTACACCAGTGCTAAAAGATCATACTGTCTGTCTGGAAAGAGAAAATCCTATTAAATCTCCTATCTAATAAAAGAAGCCATAAAAATGGATGATCGATATTTGATTATTGTTTTTGTCATGCGCCCTGAGAAAAGTTCAAGACATAAATAGCTGAAGGAATCCTCTGAGACACGGAGCCTCCACCAGGGGCCCCTGACTCCATTACGTCACTGCAGTTAGATTTAGCAATTATATTCTATCGCATAAATGTTCTACACATCAGTTACAGCACAGCATCAATTCTTCCCTTTATCCCACAAATAATAATAATAATAATAATAATAATAAAACTCTATTGGGATGACGGGAGCTCAGGGGTTAAGGAAGACCGCAGGTTCAAATCCCACCACCACCAACCAGTGGACACTATTGGGGCCCTTGAGCAAGGCCCTTAACCCTCAGTTGAAAGTTGTCCTGGATAAAGGCGTATACCAAAATGACGTAAATATAATTTTATTTCACTGCATAATCATCCAATCCGTATTATCCTGTTTTCCTCCGCCGTGTTTGTGCGAAACAAAAACAATTAAAAAGTAGACAGAAAAATAATATTCCTTAATTTTGTTGAATTTTCAACAACAAAAAAAGCAAATACGCAGAATAATCACGACTCAGCAACATTTAACTTCATTACAAATGATTCAATTCTTTACTTCTTCTAAGAAATGTGGTATATTTACTTTACGTAAGAAATGTGGTATATTTACTTTACGTAAGAAATGTGGTATATTTTTTACTTTACGTAAGAAATGTGGTATATTTACTTTACGTAAGAAATGTCGTATATTTTTTACTTTACGTAAGAAATGTCGTATATTTACTTTACGTAAGAAATGTGGTATATTTTTTACTTTACGTAAGAAATGTGGTATATTTATGCTTTAAAAAGCGCTGGAGCGAGTTCCGATGGGAAGTGATTTATATCACGTGATTGTTTGCTCCAGTTTCAGGTTGATAATTATCTCTTGTATAAACACTCGTATTTTAAACGCACAATTCTCAGTCAAACGTTAAGATTTAAAAGACCAGGAACTCCGTCTGCTGCAGTTTATTCAAATGACATGCAATTGTTAATCCAAAAACAACAACAACAACAACAAAAACACACAAGGAACGGATTCAAGTCAAGATATGAAGCGACGTTTCTCCAGAACACTGCTGCTACACAAAACAACACAGTCACATCACACAACACACAGCTACACAACACATGGGAACCTATAGGAACTCCTATGGGGACTCCTGTGGGAACTCCTATGGGAACCCCTATGGGGACTCCTATGGGAACTGTGGGAACCCCTATTGGAACTCCTGTGGGTTGTTGGACGAGTGGACAAGTGATTGGATGAGAGTGATTGCATGAGGTGATTGGATGAGACTGATTGGATGAGAGTGATGGATGAGAGTGATTGGATGAGGTGATTGAGAGTGATTGGATGAGAGTGATTGGATGAGAGTGATTGGATGAGAGTGATTGGATGAGGTGATTGGATGAGAGTGATTGGATGAGAGTGATTGGATGAGGTGATTGGATGAGAGTGATTGGATGAGGTGATTGGATGAGAGTGATTAGATGAGAGTGATTGGATGAGTGATTGGATGAGAGTGATTGGAGTGATTGGATGAGTGATTGGATGAGAGTGATTGGATGAGAGTGATTGGATGAGAGTGATTGGACGAGGTGATTGGATGAGAGTGATTGGATGAGAGTGATTGGATGAGAGTGATTGGATGGATGAGAGTGATTGAGAGTGATTGATTGGATGAGACGATGATTGGATGAGAGTGATTGGATGAGGTGATTGGACGAGGTGATTGGATGAGAGTGATTGGATGAGAGTGATTGTGATTAGGTGATTGGATGAGAGTGATTGGATGAGGTGATTGGATGAGAGTGATTGAGAGGTGATTGGATGAGAGTGATTGGATGAGAGTGAGATGATGATGGATGAGAGTGATTGGATGAGAGTGATTGTGATGTGGAGTGATGGATGGATGAGTGATTGGATGAGGGTGATTGGATGAGAGTGATTGGATGAGGGTGATTGGATGAGAGTGATGGATGAGGATGGATGAGTGATTGGTGATTGGATGAGGTGATTGGATTGATGAGAGTGATTGGATGAGGTGATTGGATGAGGGTGATGGATGAGGTGATGAGAGTGATTGGATGAGGTGATTGGATGAGAGTGATTGGATGAGAGGTGATTGGATGAGAGTGATTGGATGAGAGTGATTGGATGAGAGTGATTGGATGAGAGTGATTGGATGAGAGTGATTGGATGAGAGTGATTGGATGAGAGTGATTGGATGAGAGTGATTGGATGAGAGTGATTGGATGAGAGTGATTGAGAGTGATTGGATGAGAGTGATTGGATGAGAGTGATTGGATTGGATGAGAGTGATTGGATGAGATTAGTGATTGTGATCGATGAGAGTGATTGGATGAGTAAGTGTGAATTTTTGATGAGTGATTGGACGAGAGTGATTGGGATGAGAGTGATTGGATGAGAGTGATTGGATTGTTTGGGGTGATTACGATGATTGGATGAATGACGAGGTGATTGGATGAGGTGATTGGATGTGATTGTATGAGTGATTGGAGAGGTGATTGATTGGATTAGATGATTGGGATGAGACTGATCGATTGGAGAGTGATTGGATGAGAGTGATTGGATGAGAGTGATTGGATGAGAGTGATTGGATGTGAGTGATTGGATGAGAGTGATTGGATGAGAATGATTGGACGAGGTGATTGGATGAGAATGATTGGATGAGAGACGCACATGAACAGACGTAAATACAAATCAATCAATTAATCAAATCAATAAAATCCTTTTTCATTTCTGCTGTTTTTAAGGTTTTGTATTTGTTTACAGGATGTTTACAGATATTTATGATTTCATTCAGGGTTTTGTTAGAAGGTAATCATGGCCAGTCAAAAACAACACACACACACACACACACACACACACACACACACACACACACACACACACACACACACACACACACACACACACACACACACACAATGATCATAAGGGAAAACAATGGGAATTGGATGCACGAGCGTCCAAACATCTTTGGATTTTGGACGGAACACAGCGGCGGATTAAAACGCCGCCGCGAGACGCATCCAGCCACAATCAACACCCGGCGGGAAATCTGCACCAGCGCCGCACTCGCGCGTCTCGAGCTGACACGGATTTACTCAGAATGATGTCGTCGTTTCAGTCCCGGCTGCTGAGAAATTGCACGGCGCGGGCGGAACTTCATGGGCGACGCCCCCAAAGTGACATTGCACGACCAGGCGGCCATTAAATCTCATTTGTTCCTTCGGCCCGACCGTCCCTGAATACATAATGTGGCTGCGTTTCGCTCGGTGCCCTGATGCTGAAACGGCGCTGGCTCTGCTCGGGTACATTAGGGGAACCGCTGTCACGCTGTCAGCATCGCCTAGCGCTTTTTAGCGTGACTCCTCCCCTCTCCCCTCCAACCCCCCCCCCCTCCTCCCCCCGGGACGATTTCCTGGAGCCGGCGCTGATTAGCATGCAGGATCAACCGGGTCTGATCTACCTTCACACTTCCTGCAAATCACCTTTAATGTCAAAAACATCTTCAGCTTGTGTGAGCGTGAATAAACCTGCACTACATCGCCAAAAGTATTGGGACACCGATTGGGATTCCTTCATTCGAGACCCAAACCTGGTCCTGATCCATGAAGATCTCCACTGCAGGGTTTGGATGTGGTGGAAGATCTCCTCCAACACTACTGAGATGGATGTGAACCAAACAACAAAAACATCTTCCCGGGAAAAGTGGAGCTCGTTACTGGAACAAATGGAGATTAAATGTTTAATAAAACAACACACAGAACGCGAGATGATTCAGGATCGAATCTCACCAGCGTGATATATCTATATCTGTGTTGTGTGATGTAACTCTGTGTTGTGTGATGTAACTGTGATGTAACTCTGTGTTGTGTGATGTACTCTGTGTTGTGTGATGTATCTAACTCTGTGTTGTGTGATGTAACTCTGTGTTGTGTGATGTAACTCTGTGTTGTGATGTAACTCTGTGTTGTGTGATGTATATCTGTGTTGTGTGATGTAACTCTGTGTTGTGTGATGTAACTCTGTGTTGTGTGATGTACTCTGTGTTGTGTGATTATTATCTGTGTGTTGTGTGATTCTGTGTGTGATGTATCTCTGTGTTGATGTAACTCTGTGTTGTGTGTAACTTGTGTGATGTGTTGTGTGATGTAACTCTGTGTTGTGTGTAATGACTCTGTGTTGTGTGATGTAACTCTGTGTTGTGTGATGTAACTCTGTGTTGTGTGATGTATCTCTGTGTTGTGTGACTCTGTGTTGTGTGATATCTCTGTGTTGTGTGAGTGTACTCTGTGTGTGTGATTCTGTGTTGTGTGATGTATCTCTGTGTTGTGTGATGTATC
>JACRUU010000005.1:12022488-12037488 GCA_030449085.1 Kryptopterus vitreolus | reverse complement strand
AGATCACAAACACGCCGCCGTAAATATTTCCCATCGTCCATTTGGTGATTGCATCGTGTTTTCTTTCTTTTTTTCAAAAACAGGACGTTTCTGGGCTCGTGGTTTTTCATGTGAGATTTCGCGTCGTTCCTCTCTTTTATTTTACATGAAGAACTAAAAAGCCGTTTTTCTCTGTGATGCGCTTTAACGCGCCGCCGCCCACGCAAACCAACCGCAAACAAACCAACTGCCGCGGCGTTTTGTACTCCATCCAGCGGCGGGATGCAGACGTTTGGTCTCTGTTGGGCGCGAGGGGAAGCAGCGAGGAGATCCTGTTCATTAAACGTCTACACTCGAGTAAACAAATGATCCCCGCGAGAAACGGCGAGAGCTTCTGTTGTGTGGTGAAATCTCTGGTGTTTACCGAGAGAGAACTCGTTTATCTTAAGGAATAACGTTGGACGTTTGTTTGGCTACAAAACGTCGCCGCTTTGATCATTTATTCAACGCCAGAGTTTCAGATACGACACCAAGAAAAGCTCTGCATTTAAAGCGGCAGTGTGATACGTCCCTAAATGCTGACAGAATCAGTAGAACATCAGCAGAGACGTCCCGGAGCAGAAGCGTCCCGGAGCACAGGCGTCCCGGAGCAGAGACGTCCGGAGCAGAAGCATCTCGGAGCAGAAGCGTCCCGGAGCAGAGACCTGCCGGAGCAGAGGCGTCCCAGAGCAGAGACGTCCCTGAGCAGAGGCGTCCCTGAGCAGAGGCGTCCGGGAGCAGAAGTGTCTCGGAGCAGAGACGTTCCGGAGCAGAGACGTCCCGGAGCAGAAGCATCTCGGAGCAGAGGCGTCCTGGAGCAGAGACGTCCCGGAGCACAAGTGTCTCGGAGCACAAGTGTCTCGGAGCACAAGTGTCTCGGAGTGTCTGTTTTTGTTCTTTCCACCTCCTTTCAGTGTGATCTGGCGGGAACGCGCCTCCATCGTCTGATAAAAGCTAATGAGTTCCAGCATCATGTGTGCGAGTGCGCGGGAACGCGGGGATTAAAGGAGGTTATATAAAAGGGGAAGATCCTTCATGTAAAAGCAAATAAAAAGACAATTTCTGATTAATTATGCAGTAAAACAGCAAATGAAGAGTTTTTTTTTCTCCACTGATTTATAGGATTTTTTTGTAAAAAGCCTGTGATGATTAAAAACGTCGATGGGAATCTCCTGATGGCGGCCGAGCGGCAGCAGCAGCTCCACAAGCGCAAATAAAGACTTCCTTCCACTCCAATCCCAAACAGAATGATGTTCATCACGGCGTCGGACGTGACGAGGAAACTGCGAGTGTGTTCACGACTAATGCGGTCGTTTTTGCTTTAATGTTTGGAGTCTGTGATCGTCTTCGTGTCGTCTTTCGTCCAAAATAACAAACAGTAAACAGAAAAGATGCATCATTTCACACCATTTCACATCGTTACACAACGTTACACAACGTTACACAACGTTTCACATCGTTACACAACGTTACACAACGTTTCACATCGTTACACATCGTTACACAACGTTACACAACGTTACACATCGTTACACAACGTTACACAACGTTACACAACGTTTCACATCGTTACACAACGTTACACAACGTTACACAACGTTTCACATCGTTACACAACGTTACACAACGTTACACAACGTTACACATCGTTACACAACGTTTCACATCGTTACACAACGTTACACATCGTTACACATCGTTACACAACGTTACACATCGTTACACAACATTACACAACGTTTCACAACATTTCACAACATTTCACATCGTTACACAACGTTACACATCGTTACACAACGTTACACAACGTTTCACATCGTTACACAACGTTTCACATCGTTACACAACGTTTCACATCGTTACACATCGTTACACATCGTTACACAACGTTTCACATCGTTACACAACGTTTCACATCGTTACACAACGTTTCACATCGTTACACAACGTTTCACATCGTTACACAACGTTACACATCGTTACACAACGTTTCACATCGTTACACAACGTTTCACATCGTTACACAACGTTTCACATCGTTACACAACGTTTCACATCGTTACACATCGTTACACATCGTTACACAGCGAAGGGAAAATGAACCGATATAAAGAATACGATTCACACATTCGACCCCCGTAAATGTCGCCGCGTTCGATTCGTCACCCGAAACAAAGAATGTGAATTTTCCATTTGGTCAAAAAGATTTTTATCATTTAAACCCAAAATATTCCCTAAAATTCCTTCATTTCATTTCAAAGTCAATAAAAGAGTGTAAAAGTGTGGAATTCTGCGCCGCGGCGTTCCGATATTAAACACACACCTGACGCGCATTTCATTTTGGTAGAATTACAGTAAATAAAAGTGTATTTAATGTAATAAAAATGCAGTAAAATTTATTCACCAATAATTTATCTTAGGAATAAAAAATAATTTATATGCATGAAAAAAAGACAATAAAAAATTAGGGTGGATTTTTTTTTGCGTTCTAAGGAAAAATGTGCAAAAGTTTTGGCACCTGACCCTCACCAAAGTCTTTCCACCACATTATGGGCTGTGATTATGGGCTGTGATTATGGGCTGTGATTATGGGCTGTGATTATGGGCTGTGATTTTGAGCTGTGATTATGGGGGTTATAAAGCGGCACTGAACGTCTTTTGTCACTGCGTCCCTTTTGGACGAAAACTCCACACAATGCTGTGTAAATGCACAGACCCAGACGTCTAGACATCACACTTTATTAAAGTGACTCTCGTCTTTATGTTCGGCCGTTTATTTTTCCTGCTTCCAAAAAAAAAAACCCCACGTCACCTGTAAGACGTCACCCTTCAGTGGGATTGATGTTCCTGCAGCTGGATCCCGGCGCAGGACAGCGAGGATTTCAGACGACCTTGCTCAAGGTCAGATAACAATGTAATAGTTCATCTTTTCCAAGATATATTTTACATGCATATATTTAATAGTGTTAATAACGTGTAAACACAAATTCATTGTAGAAATAAATAAATATAAAAAATAAATCCTTCGTTTTATTCACGACGGCCTTTTTTTAATCACTAAAATAACATCCGGCCATTAAATACGTCCGTGTGGAAACCGGAAAAGATGATTTACGTCATTTAAAACTTCCGCAAGGATATTTTATCGTCATGCTTTTTTAATGAATAATAATAGTTAATAATAATAGTTAATAATAATCATACATTTGCATAAAACACCATATTTTTCTGTGCATTAAACACCTGGAAAGGATTCATTTAAACTACATTTAGCACAGAAAAAAAATGTGAATTAAGTTGTTTAGTTTAAGTGAAATCACAACAATCACACGATTAATCACCGTTTAATATTTAGCATTTCACAGCCTTGAATTTAATATATATATATCTATATATATATAGATATATATATATATATATTAATATATATATATATGTGTGTAAAAAATCCTGTTTAATATAAAAATAAAGATGTATTCCGTGTAATGAATCCCTGCAGTGTGTTCAGGAACGCGAGCTGCTGAAACAGAACCGGTGCTGTGAATTCGCTCCACTTCAGCCAGGAAGTCGAGTGTTAATGGGGTTGTTTATGTCACCGTCTCCGACACTCGTTATAGACACGCGTTTGTTTATCGTTTACAAGTGTTTGTTTCCCGTATCGGATCTTTGCACTCATGAAATGTTTATTATCAGAGTTCAGAATCCACCATGAAGACCCGCTTATTTACATTTCTGTAGGTCATCAAATAGCAGCGTACCATCTGCTTCTGCTGTGTGTGTGTGTGTGTGTGTGTGTGTGTGTGTGTGTGTGTGTGTGTGTGTGTGTAATATTACATGATTATTACATCCTGTAGGTTTTGTGCTGTAACTGCTGTATTTGGAACAGAAGGCAGTCGGAATGTGGAACGGGAATGTGGAGCAGGATCTGGAGCTGGATGTGGAAGTGGATGTGGAGCGGGATGTAGAATTGGATGTGGAAGTGGATGGGAACAGAGATGTGGAGCGGGATGTGGAAGTGGATGTGGAGCGGGATGGGGAACGGGATGTGGAAGTGGATGTGGAGCGGGATGGGGAACGGGATGTGGAAGTGGATGTGGAGCGGGATGTAGAATGGGATGTGGAAGTGGATGTGGAAGTGGATGTGGAACGGGATGGGGAGCGGGATGTGGAAGTGGAGCGGGATGTGGAGCAGGATGGGGAACGGGATGTGGAAGTGGATGGGGAGAGAGATGTGGAAGTGGAAGTGGACGTGGAAGGGGATGTGGAAGTGGATGTGGAGCGGGATGTGGAAGTGGATGTGGAGCGGGATGTGGAGCGGGATGTAGAATGGGATGTGGAAGTGGAAGTGGACATGGATGTTCAGGGGGTATAATGGTTAATGGTTCCCGCTGGCTCTGGCTTTGTGGCTGATTGATGGAAGACGTTTCCTGATTGTGTTTTCTTTTCGTTTTTTTTTGGAAAAGGATTTTTTTAAAAAGGCATTTGTTTTCCGCGTTTTTTCCTTTTTTCCTGCCATTTGCCATTTTCACACAACAATCCTAAACCTGCAGCACCCAAACCCACGGAGCGCCGGCGCCGAGGACGCACAAAAGCCATTCCCTGTGCCGGGAAGGAGGACGAGATAAATCAGACAGGAAAGCGAGGAGTGTGGATTATCAGGTGCGATTCACTTCCCGCTCACGCCGACGAACGAGATGTGACATTTCAGATCGACATCACAAAGTCTAAACGAGTTAACGAGATAAAAATCCTGCGGTTTCATGTTTGGAAAGTGGAAAATTCTTCAGCTGAATAAGAACATTTTCTCCATAAATAAAGGAATAAAAGGCTATTCTATTCTTACACACACACACACACACACACACACACACACACACACACACACACACACACACACGTATATAAATATATTCAAGAATAGCAGAGTCAGTAAAATTGTTTCTTCGCATATTCCAGCTGGTTATAGAAGTTGGGGTCAGATACGATACAGCGCCCCCTGGAGCACGGAGGGTTAAGAGACCCAAGGATCAGCAACCCAGCACCTTAAACCACCGAGACACACCCCTCCCTCATATATATATATATATATACACACAGAACAAACACAAAGTGGGTCACACACACGATAAGACGGAGAATTAAAGGATGAGAACAGACTCCACACAGACGATCAGAACTTGCCGATCAGAAAAAAATCTTGAGAACAGACGATCAGAACAGACGATTTGAGAACAGACGATCAGAACAGACGATCCGGAAACAAACCACAATCCACACAGACGATCAGAACAGACGATCAGAACAGACGATCAGAACAGACGATCAGAACAGACGATCAGAACAGACGATCAGAACAGACGATCAGAACAGAAAAGACGATGAGAACAGACGATGAGAACAGACGATCAGAACAGACGATCAGAACAGACGATGAGAACAGACGATGAGAACAGACGATGAGAACAGACGATCAGAACAGACGATCAGAACAGACGATGAGAACAGACGATGAGAACAGACGAGAACAGACGATCAGAACAGACGATCAGAGAACAGACGATGAGAACAGACGATGAGAACAGACGAGAACAGACGATCAGAAAAGACGATGAGAACAGACGATGAGAACAGACGATGAGAACAGAAAAGACGATGAGAACAGACGATGAGAACAGACGATCAGAACAGACGACAGAAAAGACGATGAGAACAGACGATGAGAACAGACGATCAGAGAACAGAAAAGACGATGAGAACAGACGATGAGAACAGACGATCAGAACAGACGATCAGAACAGACGATGAGAACAGACGATGAGAACAGACGATCAGAACAGACGATCAGAACAGACGATGAGAACAGACGATGAGAACAGACGATCAGAACAGACGATCAGAACAGACGATCAGAACAGACGATGAGAACAGACGATCAGAACAGACGATCAGAACAGACGATGAGAACAGACGATGAGAACAGACGATCAGAACAGACGATCAGAACAGACGATGAGAACAGACGATGAGAACAGACGATCAGAACAGACGATCAGAAAAGACGATGAGAACAGACGATGAGAACAGACGATCAGAACAGACGATCAGAAAAGACGATGAGAACAGACGATCAGAACAGACGATCAGAACAGACGATGAGAATCTCGGGACGCTTTCCAGACGGCTATAAAAACAGAGATTTCCTCCCTAAAAGTCGATGTTTCCAGACGTCTGGCTTTGAAATAAAAGTGTATAAATGAAATCAGATGGTAAAGAAATTCCTCCGATAGAGAATGAATAAATGGAAGAGCTGATGTGAAATGACTGCTTTGCATTATTAAAGGAGTCTCGGGGATGTTTTATTGAGGAGACGACGTTCCGTCCTGCAGCTCGTCTCACTGTAGCAGGTCAAAAAAACCTACGCAGGAGAAAAAATCTCTTACAAAACACAAAAAAGATTTATTTTCTATAAAGTCACACATCAAACTGCAGAGGACATTCAGGGGGCTTGATGGAGGCGTGGCTTGGTGGAGGCGTGGCTTCATGGAGGCGGGGCTTGGTGGAGGCGTGGTTTGATGAAGGTGAAGACTGACGAAGGCGGGGTTTGATGGTGTGGCTTGATGAAAGTGGGGTTTGATGGAGGCGGGTTGAAGGTGGAGTTTGATAGAGGCGGGGTTTAATGGAGGCGGGGTTTGATGGAGGTGGGGTTTAATGGAGGTGGGGTTTAATGGAGGCGGGGTTTGATGGAGGTGGGGTTTAATGGAGGTGGGGTTTGATGGAGGCAGGGTTTGATAATGGCGGGGTTTGATGGAGGTGGGGTCTGATGGAGGCGGGGTTTGATGGAGGTGGGGTCTGATGGAGGCGGGGTTTGATGGAGGTGGGTTGAAAGTGGGGTTTAATGGTGGCAGGGTTTGATGGAGGTGGGGTTTAATGGAGGTGGGGTTTAATGGAGGTGGGGTTTGATAATGGCTGGGTTTGATGGAGGCGGGGTTTAATGGAGGTGGGGTTTGATAATGGCGGGGTTTGATGGAGGCAGGGTTTAATGGAGGTGGGGTTTGATAATGGCAGGGTTTAATGGAGGCAGGGTTTGATAATGGCGGGGTTTGATGGAGGCAGGGTTTAATGGAGGCAGGGTTTGATGGAGGCAGGGTTTAATGGAGGCAGGGTTTGATGGAGGCAGGGTTTAATGGAGGCAGGGTTTGATGGAGGCAGGGTTTGATAATGGCGGGGTTTAATGGAGGTGGGTTGAAAGTGGGATTTGATGGAGGCGGGGTTTAATGGAGGTGGGGTTTGATAATGGCAGGGTTTAATGGAGGCAGGGTTTGATAATGGCGGGGTTTGATGGAGGTGGGTTGAAAGTGGGATTTGATGGAGGCGGGGTTTAATGGGGGCGGGGATTAATGGGGGCGGGGATTAATGGAGGCATTTCTAATGAGGCTTTGTAAGGAGCTGGGAGGAGAACTCGTAGAGATCCTTGTTAATTTTCTTCAGGGTCCTGACCTCTTCTTCTAACTCCGACACGCGCACTTTGGTGTTCTCTCCGTCACCGAACACGCTCTGTGTGTGTGAGAGAGAAACAACACGACACAATCATTAGGGCACAAGATCTACGGTACGCAGAGATCATCAGGTCACCTTACACTCTTTCTGTCGGACGGCAGAATGAGAACCGTCACGGTGTTAAACGGGTTCATTTCGCCCGAGAGACACGAGAACGAGTCGCTTTTCCTCCCAGAACCACGTTTAGGACATAAAATAAATTAATTAATTTAAAAAAGGTCATTTGTGGTTCAAAAGGTAAAAAAAATGCTTCACCTGAAGTTCCGTTTGTGGAGGAAAATCCCAAAGGTTCTGAAATAAATACATAAAAAAAAAAACGAATCCACAGAGGAAAAAAAATACAATTTATCTTCAGAGGAAGCCTTCCTGATGAGGTCATCAAATCCCATAAATAAATAAATAAAGAATAAAAATCCCTAATCTAGCGGAGCAGATATGGACGCTGCTATTGTGCAGAATTCCGCAGCGCAGGCAGAAGGTGGAGGACAGCGAGGCAATTTTTTCCCCTCACAGATTAAATAAAGCAGGATGGAGGGTGTTTAAAAAAACTCGCCATTAATTTATTTCATTCCTTCGGAATAAAACGCCGCGGGTTCTCGGCTCGCCCCCGGGATCCGGCTCGTGTCCTGATTGAGCGCGACTAATCCACTTAACGCCGCGCCGACTCGTTCTTCAGAGCCGAACGCGACCCAGAAGGTCCCGCATCCACAAACCCGCTCCAAATAACGATTCCCTCTCAGCCCTGAAGGTCGGCGGGGGAAACGACAGGAGATCTCTGGGGTAAACGAGCACGGAACAAATCCCCTCCCGATGTAAAGGTTAATATAATAGCAGTGTTTCATGTTGAACTGTTTCAGAACCCGCGTGATTTCACCTCGGAATCCCTCCTGCACGCCGCAGCTTGGGTTTGGAATAATAAAGGTTCGGCGTGCTGCAGGTTCGAGTCGTTTCACTGTGATGCTTCACTGTAGCAGTTCATTAAACATGTCATTAAAACCAGCTATTAATTCTAAACAGTGTCGGGGATTTAACCAGTGACGTTTAAGAAGATTGCTATTTTTGTTGACTCTCTTTAATACATTATATATTATATATATATATATATATATAGAGATATATTATATATACACACACACACACACCCACACACACATATATACCCCCCCCCCCCCACACACACACACACACACACATGTATATATATATATATATATATATATATATATATATATATATATATATATATCTATATATATATACCATATATATATACACACCCACACACACACACCACACATATATACACACACACATAGATATATATATATAGATATATATATATATATATATATATATATAGATATATATATATATATATATATACATACAGACACACACACACACACACATACTATTATATATATATATATATATATATATATATATAACACACACACACACACACACACACACACACACACACACACACACACACACACACATATATATATTTCCCCCCCCCACATACACACACCCACACATACATACATATATACCTACACACACACACACACACACACACCACACACACACACACATATATATATATATATATGAGATGATTAGCGCTGTTTATTCTGAACGATCTCTGACGGAACTCGTTAATAAATGAACTGAGTTTTGTGGAAATGTTTATTTGAGAGAACGAATAAATGGAAAAAGAAATAAGAACTGGGACAGAAGCTGTGAATGTGGATCATCTTTCTCACCCACCTTATCTGTAACGGCACACATAAGAGAATGGAGACGCTCGGCTTTCTCCAGATACGTCTCCTCAAACTCCTGCAAATACAATATATATCAAAATATTCCCATTTTACAATCTGCACTCGCTCATTCTATTATACATTGGTTAGGGTATACTCAGTGGTGAAGGGGTTGGCCTCTGAACCGGAAGGTTGCAGGTTCAAATCCCACCACCACCAAGCTGCCACTAACGGGCCCTTTAGCAAGGCCCTTAACCCTCAATTTGCTCAGTTGTAAGTCGATCTGGATAAGAGCGTCTGCTAAATGCTGTAAATGCACCAAAATGTACATTGATTCATATACAACACCAATTCTTTTTAGAGCACTAATTTTACTAACGAGCAATTAACACACGCATTTCTATTGGTCCATTTTTATTTTTAAAAATTGTATATATATATATATATATAAATAATCATATTTATTTGTCGTATAAACGTTAAAGCATGGTGAAAATGTTTCTTCCCAGTTTGGGTTTGGGAGTTTGGGTCAGCCATGATACGGCGCCCCCTGGAGCACAGAGGGTTAAAAGCCTTACTCAAGGACCCAAAGAGTGGCAGCTTGGCGATACCGGGACTCGAACCCCCGACCAATCAGATACATCCCTCCCATAAATAAGGCCACACACATTTATTCACGACGACTTTTCTTTATCCGATACAAAAACCTGATTCTCAAAACGAATTGTCTAAAAACAATTTTTGGTAGACTTTTGAGGAAACAGGATGTGGTGTGGGGGGAGGAGCTACCTCTGCTGCACAAGATACGGTTATTACAATTACAAACGGAAATATTTCAGCATCCACCAATCCGATAAGAGAAAGTCTGGAATGTCGTACGATATTCCGGGTTCTTTAAGACGTTTCGTTGTTTTCGGATCGGGGTTTTGCAGGAGAATATTACCTGGCGATCGAGGCCGAGTCGGAGACTCATCCCCCCTGCTCCGGCTCCGTCGGCCTGCTCCGAGTTGTTCAGGTGTCGGCTGAAGCGAGGCAGCGGAACGCCGGGGCGACTGTCAGGCAGGAACATGTTCCCGGGAGCCGGAATAATAGCCGCGTTGGTCACCTGACCTATATGCCCCAAAAAAAGAAAAACACCCACATGATGCATCTTTGTTTACGTTTCCTTCACGGATTCAATACATTTAAGTGGCGCCGTGTAAAAATTCATATTTCATGCTGTTCCACTTTGATAAATTAGATGTTAAGGGCAGGAAGTTTTACGTGCCGAAGGAAGACGATCGTTTAACAAAACTAAAAGGAAATCTGTCCAGAATTCCCAATCTTTTTCCGAACTCCTGAATTTGTTTATTTTATTTCCTCGTTATTTCCAGTCCGACACGCGGTTCGTCTGAAGCGGGAGGAAAAGATCCATAAAGCGTTCGGGAGACGGAACGTTATCTCAGCAGCACATGGACGGATTTCCGGAAGATTCTGGAATTGATGCGCCGAAGGATCCCGGGGATTATCGCTTTTACTTTCTTTAAAGTAGGAGGCGGATTTTCTGCACCACGAGGAGCCAAAGATCCACTGCATCTCCGGCCAGTTCTACACGTTCCACTACAAGCTTTCCAGCGGAGAGAGTTTTAGTAAAGTGAGATGGTGAGGAGGTTCCTGGAGTGCAGTCAGAATCAATAACTCATTCCAAATGCTCCTGGATCTGGTTTGGGAGTTCGGGTGAAGGAATCACGAGGGTCTGGTGTTTCCATCAATGTGCTGCAGTTCGGAAAGGAACCACATCTGGGCTGGAAAAGGCAGGTGTGCCAATACTTTTGCCCACACGTAGGAAAGATTTTGAAGAAATCCGCACCTTTGCCGATATTATCAAGCACATTTTTCCAGGCGGAATTTTTTCCGAATTACACCACAAAACGTCGCATATTTGCACATATGAAGGTCGGTGCTCCCTGTGACTGTGTGTGCAGCCCTCTAGCGCCATCTCTGGGCGTACACGTCATTCATCGTAAACCAATACACAAATCTGAGGGTCGTAACCTCCACTAGGGGTCGCTAATGCTTTTCGAGTTAAAGTATTTTTTTTGTTTGTTTTAATGAATTTATCTCATTTAAAACGGCATGAAATATAATCATAATCTGAATATTTTAAATTATAAAACGGTCAAAATTATAAAACGGTCAAAATTATAAAACAGTTAAATATTCATTTTCATAGAGTGTAATTCACTCCTGTTTGTTCATCCGTCAAACATCAGAGACCTTAAAAAGACCAAGATTTCTTCATTCATATAATATATATATATATATATATATATATATATATATATATATATATATATATATATATATATATATATATATACACACATCACATAATATATATATATATGTGTGTGTGTGTGTGTGTGTGTGTGTGTGTGTGTGTGGGAAGTGAGCAGTTTGTTTTAGAGGAGAGGAAAGTCTGGTTCTTGAGACTGACTTTAAAAGCAGCTGAAATGAACCCGAGCATGAGCTCTTGCACCATCCGTGGTTTTGAGGGAAATAAATAAATAAATAACCCTAAAGCAGAACATGTAACAAACATAAACCACACATCAGAGCGAATCCCTGTCCGGGTCGGAACGCCGACGGCGCAGCGAGAAACGGCTCACTAATTCAGCCAGACGCTAATCTTTTCACCAATATAAATACAGAATATAAATGCGTCGGGAGCTTGTGATCCGTTTCTGTCGTCACTATTTTTGTGTTTGTGTTTTGTGCGCTCTCTGACAGGTTTCCAGCAGGAGGAGGAACACGAGCAGGACTCCCAGTGTTTTCTGCTGGACCAATTAGCGTATGAGGGATCTGCTGCGGGTGGGTGATTAGAGGAAGGCGTTTGACTGGAGAACATCATCCAGATTGCAGTGAGAAATAATTAGCCGTCGTGTGCTTTTTGCCTTCTGGTCCTTCTGTAGCAGCGGCAACATCGCAGCAGAACCGCATCATTCCCCGAGACGTCCTCGTTTCAGCATCAAAGACACGCCATCTCACGCCCAGCTTCATCTCACACACACACACACACACACGGCCTTATAGCACCATCGCACACGCGCACACACACATGCACACACACGCATGCACACGCATGCACACGCATGCACACGCATGCACACGCATGCACACGCACACACGCATGCACACGCATGCACACACGCGCACACACATGCACGCACGCACACACACACACACACGCATGCACACGCACACATACGCACACGTGCATACACGCACACATGCACACACGCATGCACGCGCACACATACACATGCACACACACACGTGCATACACGCACACATGCACACACACCCATACACATGCGCACACGCATGCACGCACACACACACACACATGCATACACGCACACATGCACACACACACACGCATACACGCACACATGCACACATGCACACACACACACACGCACACACACGCATGCACACACGCACACATGCACACATGCACACACACACACGTGCATACACGCACACATGCACACACACTCACAAAAACCACTGCACCACAAAAAACACTGCTCACAAGTTTCCGAAAGTAACGGAATACATTTAGAGGGATTTTTTTCTCATCCAGAATCCACCCGGAGGGCCCTCAGGGGCCCGGAGCACTGAAGCTCGTCCCTGGGAATACGGCAAGGGACACTCGGATGCCAATTCATTACAGCACACACACACACACACACACACACACACACACACACACACTGCGGCCGATTTGGAACCAATCAACACCTACAGCGCACGTCTTTGGCCCGAGGAGGAAACCGGCGCACCCTGAGGAAACCCCCAGAGCACAGGAAGAGCACGGCCGGATTCCGTACACACACCGAGAGGACAAACGCAGGACGGAAATCTCGCTAAACGCCGCCATCGAGCGTCTGAACCGGGATTTTTTTAAACGCTTCAGTGTTTCAGAAGAACAAAGTCCGAGTCTTCCTGCGCTAATGATATAAATGATGTGCAGGAAAACGCCGAGGCGGACATTTCAGGCCTGAGCGACTCTTCCGCACGTTTGACGCGAACCGGGAATGATTTATTAACGGAGCTCCGCCTCTCGCAGTGCGTTCGAGTCTCATCCCGCAAACGTCCTCCCTAAACTTTTAATGAATGGATCACGTGATTCTCAAAAACAAAAACGGACGAACGGATTTGAGTAAATACTGATAGCGAGGATTTTTGCGTAAAGAATAATAATAATAATAAAAACAGGACTGAATCATGAAACAGAAATGAATATTTATATATTAATTAGGAATTAAAGGTAAAAAAGTGATATATATAAAAATATAACGCTCTCCGTGCAGCGCGCGGTCTCACGTGTAAAACATACGGAATGTGATGCATGTGATTTACCACTAGAGGGCGCTCTCACAATGACAATGTTCAGTCTTTTCGATCAGTGCTGATTAATGAATGAATCCAGGAATGTATGTGCATAAATAAGGAATTGTATTTATCCTGATGTTAAAAAGAAAGTCCAACAATTTCCTGTAAATAAAAATAGATGAAAATAGATAAAGAAGATAAAAATTGAATGGAATATATACAAATATATTTCCGTTTACAAATTCATAGGGGTGCCATTAATTGTGTGACGCACATATGGAACACAGGTATATTATTATTATTATTATTATTATTATTATTATAATAGTAAAACCCTGTTTGGTTGTTTGATGTGGGTATTAGTGGGTGTTAGCGCAGTGGAAATGGGCGTGTCCCGTAGCGTGTCGGGTCGGGATTAAGCGCAGTTGGAGCTTTAAATGGAAATTGAAGGTTCCACTGGACGAGTGCGGAAAGCAGCCAGCTCAAACAGGTTTGTGTAGTTCAGTGCGTCGCGTCGACACAAACGCCGCTTTGAAGAGAAGCCCAAAGTCCTCACAGGAAGCGCATGAATTTCCTTTAAATGTTAATCGCGGCCGAGTTTTTCCAAAGGCTTCAAATAATCCATCATCAGACTTTTCAATCGAGGGTTCGGACAGGAAACGAATTCCTCATCAGCACCGAGCAACGAGGAACGAGCTTCATCCCGAAAGAGAGTTCACATATAAAAGCAGGAGAGTGTCGATTCAACACGAGGGGACGAGGAGGAGGAACAGAACGACGAGGAGGAGGATGATGAGAACAAGGAGGAGGAGGATGATGATGAGGGTGATGAGGACGAAAAGGATGAGGATGATGAGGACATTGAGGAGGATGAGGATGATGGTGAGGATGATGAGGATATAAATGGAGGTGGGCGGTGGAGGAGGAGAATGAGGATGATGATGATGAGGACGGTGGAGGAGGATGAGAAGGATGATGATGATGGTGGATGATGATAGTGAGGATGATGATGATGGTGATGATGGTGATGATGATGATGGTGATGATGATGATGATGATGATGATGATGATGATGATGATAGGATGGTGAGGAAGAGGATGAGAAGGATGATGATGATGGTGATGATAGTGAGGATGATGATAGTGAGGATGATGATGATGATGATGATGATGAGGACGGTGGAAGAGGATGAGAAGGATGATGATGATGGTGATGATGATGAGGATGATGATGAGGATGATGATGATGATGATGGTGATGATGATGGTGATGATGATGATG
>JACRUU010000005.1:12002488-12012488 GCA_030449085.1 Kryptopterus vitreolus | reverse complement strand
TCCAGACGCAACACGCTCTGGCCCTCCAGACGCAACACGCTCTGGCCCTCCAGACGCAACACGCTCTGGCCCTCCAGACGCAGAACGCTCTGGCCCTCCAGACCCTCCACGCAGACACGCTCTGGCCCTCCAGACGCAACACGCTCTGGCCCTCCAGACGCAACACGCTCTGACCCTCCAGACGCAGAACGCTCTGACCCTCCAGACGCAGCACGCTCTGGCCCTCCAGACGCAGACACGCTCTGGCCCTCCAGACGCAGAAGGCTCTGGCCCTCCAGACGAAACATGCTCTGGCCCTCCAGACGCAGAAGGCTCTGGTCCTTTCCTCAGTTGGTGCTACAGGAGGAGTGGGATTGGATCACATGTTCTCTCCTTCAGCAAGCAGCTTCAAAGTACCATCGCTCCGGTTCTCCTTTACTGACTGTACTTCTCCATCACGCTGTTAAAAGCTCAGACTCAGCCGTCTGGAAAGTCTTTTTCTCAAAAGTCGTAGCGCCCCCCGTCACCCACCCTTCCCCCCCCCCTCCCCCTCCCCCTCCTCACCCCGGGGGTTCCGTAACGTGCAAGTGCATGAAAACTCTACACACAGAACAGGGTTTTCGAAGGCTTGAAGGAGGAGGAACAGTACGAGTGATGGGGGGAAAAAAACCCAAAACATCTGAGAGCGTTGGATGAAGGAGGAGCCGCGCGTATGATCCCGGGGGAACATCATAAACACCGCAGAGTGCAGAGGAGGAGGAGGAGGAGGAGGAAGAGGAGGAAGAGGAGGAGACGTGAGACGATTCTCTGCAGACTGCAATCGAAAAATGATCTCCTTTCTGTCAAATATATATATATATATATATATATATATAGACACACACACACACACACACACACACACACGCATAACACACACACACACACACACACACACAGCATACACACACACACACATATACACACACACACACACACGCATACACACACACGCATACACACACACGCACGCATACACACACACACACGCATACACACACACACACACACACACACACATACACACACACACACACACACACACACATACACACACACACACATACACACACACACACATACACACACACGCATACACACACACACGCATACACCACACACAAACACACACATACACACACACACAATACCACACACACATACACACACACACATACACACACACACACACACATACACACACACACATACACACACACACACACGCATACACACACACACCTTTTTAGCTAGAATCTATAATAAAACAATAGTGTGTAAAAGTGTTCTTTAGTCTCAGAAGTCCCTGAATGTCATTTGCGGGGGGAAAATGATCAGGAATGCTGAAGGCGTCTCGAGGCTCCTGCAGTTTATCTGCTTTAAGTGAATCTGGCAGCGCTGAAATATAAATGTAAAAAAGCTTTCGGAATATTGGCTGCGATTCGGCCGTATTTAAACAAACAGAGGGAGGAAGAGAAAAATAAAGAATAAAAAGGGAACGGACGCAGACTGAACTGCTTTCACGGCCTTGATGTTCACCGGAAAACCTTCGCCGTGTTTGGTTCCGTATTCAGACTGTAAAGTCACGGCATCACGTGCATCTCCCACACGGAACGCACTCGCACGGAACACACGACGTTTTCCCGC
The DNA here is from genome assembly GCA_030449085.1 of Kryptopterus vitreolus. Lineage (NCBI taxonomy): Eukaryota > Metazoa > Chordata > Actinopteri > Siluriformes > Siluridae > Kryptopterus > Kryptopterus vitreolus. The sequence continues at coordinate 12,010,823 of JACRUU010000005.1, read as the reverse complement.
CGGTCTTATAATTCTAACAGGAATAAACGAATGATTTCCTTTTCACACGACCTTAAAAAGCAAACCGCATGTAAATATTATAATACTGGAGATAAAACTGAGCCTTTCCTCAATTCTACTTTAGTTTTCTTTACAAGTTTGGAAAATTCCGGATTCCAAAATGTTTGCGGCAAATGAGAACATTCCATACATCCCAATATTTATAGACAAGACCAATCAAATGTCAACAAGCCGGGAAGTCCAGAAACTCCGCAATGTTGCTAAAGAATATTGGGATTGTTATATTTGGAATGTTGGGAATGTGTTGGATATATTTCAAGCTGGGAACATGTGAACGTTGAGGATATTTGAATGTTGGGAATATTTGGAACATGTTGAATGTTGGGAATATGGAATGTTAGGAAAATTTGGAATATGTAAATGTTGGGAACAATTTGAATCTTGGGAATATTTAGAATAGTCTGTCATGTCAATAATTGGAATTGTGGCGGATATTTGGAAATTTGGGAATGTTTATGGGAATATCTAATTTTGGGGACATTTGGAATGTTGGGGATGTTTGAATGTTTGGAATATTTGGAATATCAGATGAAAATGTGGAATATTTAAATGTTGGGATTAAAAATGGGATTCAAATGTACTTTTTTTACGCCAATAATTGGAATGTTGGGAATAAATGGAATCATTGTAAGCATGTGGAACATTTGGAATGTTGGGAATATGTTTTGCACTTGCACAGGGTTTGGGAACGCTGTTGGTTTTGACGTCTCTCCTGATGCTTTATATTAGAAGATAAAGCATTATAAAATCATACAGTCATCTGGAATGTGACTCGGAACGGATGGATGGTGACGAGCTCGATGGGATTTAAAATGCAGTGTGTGTGTGTGTGTGTGTGTGTGTGTGTGTGTGTGTGTGTGTGTGTGAGCGTGCCAGGAGAAGAGTCAACCATAAACTCACCTTTATGGTTGATGCAGCGGATGCACTGTTTGCTCTGTACGTCCCACATCCTCACGCTCTCGTCATGCGATCCCGACAGCAGCAGCGTTCCGTCCATGGACACGGAGAGACACGTCACCAGGTTCCTGCACGCAACACAAAGCCGAGTGTCTCCTGGGTGCAGTAGTGCCACACGCTTTAAGATAAAGATGAACTCAACACGTGCCTTCGAGGAGGATAAATAATAAAAATAGAGAAAAACCATTTCTGTATAAGAGCTGGAAAAGTCTTCTGAAGGAATAATAATAAATAATAAAGGGTTTTCTGAGCGAGTGTTTTCTGAGACATCAATGTTCTGTTTGGATTTTTAAAACGCGTCATGAACGAGACACGGGCCACGATCTCAACAATAATGCTGAAATATAAACATTCCTACTGCGCCCTTCCCGCCTCCGGACCGCACCGCCCACAGCTGCCAGCAGGGGGCAGTATTTCAGGCCCTATAAGTCCCTGAGGAGTCCTCTTACATCACCGAGATGATGATCATCATCATCATCATCCACGCGGCTCAGGATGGAGATGTTTATTTGGAGGTATCTGCCTGCTATTATTCGATGACATCATCACGCGAGAGAATCCACGAGCCATGCCTGAACTTCCAGGGTTTGAAAAATAAATAAATAAATAGTTTTTTTTTCTTCCCCTCACCGGGATACACGTCTACAACACATCAGCAATGCATATGAGCGTTCTCAGCCTCGGGCGCCGCTATCACAGATCGGCAGCTGTCATGCAATAAAGGAGCAGGAGGGAATTGGTCATGACAAAAAAAAAATCCACATTTAAAAAAAAAAAAAAAGATGCTTAAACAAGAAGATGAAAGCAGAAGCGCTGAGGAGATGCGAGGCAGAGTTCCAGATTCTCCTCCTAAAGCACAGCATGTCTGAGTGCTGGAAGTGATGATGAGTTTACCTGTGGCCTTTAAACACCTGATTTCCCTCGCCGTCCGACTGGAACGTCTTATCCCGACTCAAAGCCTGCCAGATAAGAGCGAGGAAAAAATGCAAATTGCTGATAATCCAGGAACAAAGCTAGCGCAAAGATCGCTCGCTTTAACATCCATTAGCTTAAAGTGTCGTTTTTGGCCCTGATCATCGTCTTAATGGTTTGATCAATCGACTTAATTGCATCAATTAACGAAGGGGAAAAAAAATAAAGGAGCAGCGGATATACGCGGGTGTTCCGGACTTTTCTAAACCGCCCCGACTTTCTAACGGCTCGTTCGCGGATTCCCAATTAAACATGACGAGTCGAGTTCAAAGGCGGGGATTACGCTATAGACGGCCCAAAGTCATTTATTTCCTGCTTATTACACATCGACGTTTTCATGTCGACGCCGGGATTTATCCTTCGCCTAATTAAGGCCAATCAAAGCATGACTTATTTTAATACGCAGATATTTTATATACATCACTTAACTGGGAGGAGTTTCAGAGGGAACCTCTGTGTTATATTTCGGATTCTATGGATTATAAGAGATGAAATGTAAGAAAATATCAATCAATTTTTTCATCTTTCATTAAAAAAAAAGCAGAATTCCTGCAATGATAATGACCCAAACTCACATGGACTCATTTAACATGCCCCTAGAGGCGAGTTATGTCATATGTGATGTGATATGATATATGATATGATCTGTGATATATGATATGTGATATGATATGATATATGATATGATATGTGATATGATAGGATATATGTGATATATGATGTGATATATGTGATATATGATATGTGATATTCAATTCAGTTTTATTTATAAAGAGCTTTTTACAATGTGTCATCGTCTCAAAGCAATTTTACAAGATACAAGATGTGATATGATATAATGTGATATATGATATGATGTGATATGATATGTTATGTGATATGATATATGATGTGATATGCGATATGATATGTGATGATATGATATATGATATGATGATATGATATATGATATGATATGTATATGTGATATGATATGATGTGATATGATGATATGATATGATATGATATATATGATATATGATATGATATATGATATGATATATGATGTGATATGATGTGATATGATATGATGTGATATGATGTTATGTGATGTGATATATGATATGATATGATGATGTGATATGATATGATATGATATGATATGATGATATATGATATGATATATGATATATGATATGATATGATATATGATATGATATATGATATGTGATATATGATATGATGTGATATGATATATGATATATGATATGATGATATGATGTATGATATGATGATATGATTGTGATGCTCATATGTTGATATGATATATGATATGATATGATATATGATATGTGATATGATGTGATATGATATATGATATATGATGTGATATGATATATGATATGATATGATGTGATATATGATATGATGTGATATGCTATATGATGTGATATGATATATGATATGATATATGATATGATATATGATATGATGATGATGTGATGTGATATGTATATGTGATATGATGTGATATGATGATATGTGATATGATATGATATGATATGATATGATATGATGTGATATGATGTGATATGATATATGATATGATATATGATATGATATGATATATGATATGATATATATGATATGCTTATATATGATATGATATGATATATGATAATGATATATGATATATGATATGATATGATATGATATATGATATGATGATATATGATATGATATATGTGATGTGATGTGATATGATGTGATATATGATGTGATATGATGATATGATATATGATATGATATGATATGATATGATATGATATATGATATGTTATATGATATGATATGATGTGATATATGATGTGATGTGATATGATGTGATATGATATGATGTGATATGATATATGATATGATATATGATATATGATATGATATGATATATATGATATATGATATGATATATGATGTGATGTGATGTGATCAGAAGGTGTTCTTGTTTTTCAAACGATTCAAACTTTAATTACACTTTAATGATGTTCAGTCGTTGCTGTAACGAGTTTCTATTAATGATATCGTCGTTGTTTCTATGGCGACCACACATACATTGCTCTGGTGAAGCTTATTTTTTTTTGATAGTTCCTCATTGTGTGTGTGTGTGTGTGTGTGTGTGTGTGTGTGTGTGTGTGTGTGTATAACGTATATAATTAAATATATTCCACGTACCGTGTTACAGAGGGACACCTGAAAGATATTTCCATCACTTCCTCCACAGAACAAGAAGTATTCACAGGGGTCAAGGGTCACCGACATGATACTGGTGTCAAACAGGACGGACAGAAGCATTTCTCCGGACGAGATTTCCCAAAGCTACAGAAACAAAATATCATAATATCATATTTATATTCATAAACCGAGTGTACAAATTATAGCATAAATAACTACATTAACAGTCTATAAACAAAATGTTTCCTCGAGTGACTGGACCCCAACTCTCCGCACAGAACACCATCACCACCACCATCACCCCAACCACGAGAACCAATGACTGGACCCCAACTCTCCGCACAGAACACCATCACCACCACCCCCACATCACCACCACCACCACCAATACCACTAACATCACCACCACCATCACCAATACCACTAACATCACCACCACCATCACCAACACAACACCACACAGCACCACCACACACCAACACCACCAACACCACCACACCACCAACACACGAACGAAACACCAAAACACACCGCACAATACCACGAACATCACCCACACCACCACCAGCACACCACAACATAACCACCACCAGCACCACCACTGACCACAAGCACACCACCAGTCCACCACCACCACCACCACCATCACCAGAACACGAACTAACCACCACCACACCAATACCACTAACAACCACCAATCACCACCTACAACCACCATAACCGACCATCCAAACACGCACACCACCAATACCACGAAAGACAAGCGAAAAGCACCGACCCCACATACACAAACACCACTAACCACCAAACACACCGAACAAGCACCACACCATTAACAACACCAACACCAGAACCACAACACCAACAACCACCAACACAACCAAATCAACACAACCCACCATCACCAACCACTAACAACACCACCACCATCACCAATACCACTAACATCACCACCACCATCACCAATACCACTAACATAACCACCACCATCACCAATACAACTAACATCACCACCACCAACCACCACACACAACCAACACACCATCACCAACACCAACAGCACATCACCACCACCACAACACCATCACCCAAACCAACAACAAAACAACACCAACACCACCACCACCACATCCCACCAATACCACTCAACACACTAAACCACCACCAGCACCCCTACATGACCAGCACCACCACCATCACCAAACATCACAAAACACCACACCACATCACCACGAACTCACCAACAAGCAACCACACCACACCACCACCAACACCATAACTACAACCACAACCCACCACCAACACACAAACTAACCACCACCACCCAGGCACCAACTACACCCAAACATCACCACCACCACCACCACCACCACATCACCACCACCACCACACTACCACCACCAGCACCATCACCACCACCAACCACAACCACCACCAACACCAACACCACCAACACACCACCATCCACAATACCACAAGAAAACACCATCCACCACCACACCACCATAACCCACCAACACCAATACAAACAAACCACAACCACCACCACTACCACCAACATCACAACACCCACCACCAAACCAAGCATGCACCACCACCACCAGCACCACCAGCCACCACCACCACCACACAAGACCACGAACAGAAGCACCACCCGAACCAGCACCAGACCAACACAAACAGCACCACCACACCACAACATCACCAGAACACACCACCAACCACAGCATCACCACCACCACCATCACCACTAACATCACCACCACCATCACCAATACCACTAACATCACCACCACCACCACCACCACCACCACCAACACCACCACCACCAACCATCACCACCACCACCATCACCACTACCACACCACCCACACCATCACCACCAGATTCATCCCACAAGACAACAATACCACAACCGAACCAATTTTACCACCAACATCACACCCCCAACACCACCACACCTCAACCACCATCACCACCACGAACCACCACAATACCACACATCACCACCACCACCAACCACCAACACACCAGCAACACACCACACAAACCACTACATACACAATCACCACACCACGAACATACCACATCACACACATCACCATACCACTACCACACACCATCACCACTAACATCACCATCACCAATACCACTAACGTTCACCATCGCCATCACCACCACCACTACTAACATCATCACCACAATCACAACCACCATCACCACCAATCACCATCACCACCATCACAACGACCAGCACCATCACCACTACCATCACCACAACAATTATCACCACCACCACCCTGAAATGATCTCCTGAAGGCTTGTTGGACTTGAAAATAAAATAAATAAAGGTGGAGAAGACCTGATGGAGGGAAAACGCCTCTCTGATCACCTTGGAAGAGTAAAATCGATGGCGCGTGACACGGCGAGGACCATAAATATCATTCCGCTCTGCGTCGCACGTTTCTGTTCCAACACGTTCTCCAAATGAATGTCTGGACAGATCTAATTATTTATAGACGATAATACGTTTGCCAGGAACTTTGATGGCGGGTCATTGTGTCCTGAGCCAATATAATATCAGCTCAGAGGAAGTGCTGAGGAGGAGCTTTTAAAAGTCCACGGCAGGAGGAACGCGGCGGCTTATCGCACAGACAGGTAGGGTTAAAGACTCTTCATCCTCCTTTCATCCAAACCTACAGACCACCATTTCAAAGTTAACGGGAATCACACACACACACACACACACACACACACACACACACACACACACACACACATATAAAACGGGGTCTAGCAGTAGGGAAAGATTGATAAGAAGAAATGGCGACATTAGAATTACTACCCATCATTCCTTCTGATTTGTGGTGTGGGGGAGGGGCTAACTCAGCTGGGTTACAGATCAGTATGTCAGTGCTTCAACAAATGGTATCGCCACTCTTTGGCCCTTGAGAAAGGCCCTTAACTGTCTGTGCTTCAGACCCAGGTTTAAACGAGGGCTGACAAAGTTGAATGCTTTAACGTCACTAGTGTTATTAAGGTGTTATAACGCAGTGTGCATTACTATACGAGTGATCTGCTACTCTGTGTCGTGTTGTACAAACGAGCGAAACCCGAATAACAAATAAATAAACAAACGTTCAGTGCATCCACTCGCACGTCCTAAATTCCCCTCAATTACGCCCCCTAGCTGCGCATTCATTTACTGAACGCAATAAAGCGCTTCTGTATAACCTAAACACCGTATCACCAGTTTATATGGAAAAGCAACCGGAACACAATTCTTAAAGGAGCCACGTCCCATATTTTACACTTCAAACCACCAGTAAACAAATAACATTGTCATTAACAAGACATTCATATTAAAAGTTTCCAGAGTAAAATAAAGATGAAATAAACAATAATTTTATTAAAAGGAGAGATTTTGAGTGAAATGTATATAATTATAACATCTGTTAAAGTTAGTTACAGTATTACAAACATAAAAAGTATTCATTTATGCTACATTGAAAACGTGCGATTAATCACGAGATAAATATTGAAATGGATTGATGGCTCGATTTATTAACAAGCTCAGATAATATCGAATAATATGGCTTCCTGGTCCCGAGAGCAGCGTTCCTCTCTGGCGTACTTCACAGTGACGGATTGCTCGTCATAAAGGAGACAAACCGACCATAAAATAAAGCCGGGATTGGACTAATAATTGGACGAGATCGGTGTCGGTTGTGACGACCTCCTCGTAAAACACACACAAAAAAAAGTGCTGAAGTGAAGCGGAAGGGAAAGGGGATTTGTGTGTGTGTGTGTGTGTGTGTGTGTGTGTGTGTGTATGTTTCCCGGCTCTGACAGACAGACAGCGATTTTACACAGGAATTCCTCGTCTACAACAACGCTGTCTCTAATAAAGCCGTTTCTAATCCTGTACGTCACTCCGATAATAAATAAATAGATAGATAGATAAATAAATAAATAAATCTCCACATCTTCAGTTCGAGTCGAGACGTTTTTATTTGATGTCTGTGTCATTTTGGTGCTTCAGATGTTTTACTGATTAAAAATTCATTATTTTTATTCTTCTTTTTTTTTATATATGCGAGTAAATAAAGGGCGTCGTGAATAAAAGTGTGTTACTCGC
>JACRUU010000005.1:11979988-11984988 GCA_030449085.1 Kryptopterus vitreolus | reverse complement strand
AAGTGTGAAAATGGCCTTTGTGTGTGTGTGTGTGTGTGTGTGTGTGTGTGTGTGTGTGTGTGGAGGTAGAGGCCATGACTAAGCTTTAAACGTGACCAGAACTTTAAACACGTCCAAGAGAACATCGATTTCAAGGCGACGTCTGTATCGATACTCAAAAGGTCATTTTCATTATCGGTGTGACAAACGCTGAGATTATTAGGATCGTTAGCGAAGTCGGGGATTTAATCAGACATCGGCGCGACGGAACCCGGTTCCGGCTCATAAAGCGTCCGTTCCTCTCGTCTAATTTGCGTGAAACACAATAGGAGTCGTTTGATTCAATAACAGCTAGTGATGGAACATTTGTCTCTGATCTGAGGTCAGATCTACTGCTCCTGCAGAACCGGAGTCAACGAGAGTCACACATGTGATTTATATTAAATACTATTCAAGTCCTCGTCCATCTTGTATACAAACATCAACTAAAGCACAAGTTTTATTTAAAATGTGTACGTTATTGGTGTTAAAAAGGTAAGAAAGTAAATCTGTAACACACCAGCAGATGGCAGCACAACGCTGCACGCACAGTCACAGGGAGCACCCACCTTCACAAGTCAAAAAAACACCAGAGCTGTGGATCTGAACACATGCACACTGGCAGAAACATCTCACTTCCAGACACACACTCTCCTCACCAGGGACTCCTGAGGACTTCACGCTCTTCCTGACGATCCAGCATGAATCACACAATGTTCTTTATCTATCCATCTATCTATCTATCTGTCCATATATCTCTTATTATTTATATATACATACATACTATATATATATATATATATAAATTTGAAAAATGTGGTACGATACGCCTGTGCTATAAAGGTAAAGGTACAATTTTTCATTTTATTAGTACTGGTACTTGACGACTGCATTTCCTAGTGTTGGACTATAGGGGGCAGCGCACATCATTAAAAAAATGATTTCCACAAAACCTTCTTGTTCTCAAATCAACACTTATATTTATTGACGTTCTGACGGCGTTTCCGGAACGTTCGCCGTGATCCTCGGATTGAGGTTTAACCGAAGCCGGTACGATCCTTCGCGGGGCCGTGGGGGTGTGTGTGTGTGTGGGGGGGGGGGGGTTGTAGGGGCGAGGTCGATGGGTGATTATACAGAGCTTTAGGTTTTAACATTCTCCTCGCTCTCTGCGTCGCCTGATTCTTCATGCAACATCGCACTCAACACTGTCACTAACCGGCGAAGGACACGGACATCAGGAGTTTAGAATCACGTCACGGCCGGATCGTCTCCGACTCGGTGCTGTGCAACACGGATATTAATAAAACAATGTAAAGAAATGATTCTATAATGTTTTAGGGTTTTTTTTTTCTTTTGTTCTTTCCTGAAACCGAAGCGTAACTTTAGGCGCTGTTGAAAACATCATCGGCGGCAGAGGTGAAGCGGAGGTCACGGCTGGAAGTTCACAAACACTGCACTTCTTCTGAGGTGTTTGGATCCTGGAAGGAGGAGACGAGGAGATTCGGAGCGTTCGCATAATAATCCAAACTAGCCTTAAAATTCCTTTTCTGTTTCTACACACACACACACACACACACACACACACACACACACGATCGGAGCGTCTGGGGATTCCTCCGCAGGAGATTTTACACAAAGAAAACATTTATGTTCCACATTTATTGACGCTCGTTTTGTTTTTTTTGTCCCCTCATTCACTCCTGGAAATTCCTGCTTGACTTTCTTCCAATATTCCATCTGCGCTGAGAGCCGGAGTTTCCATTATGATTCATCGCCTGAACCCTCGGCACCGCTCGCTGTCGGAGTCGCGGCACGCGCTACGTTTACTAGAAACATTTAATTGCTTTGGTTTGGTGCGTAGGACCTGCAGCGCCACCTGCTGCATCACACACACACACACACACACACACACACACACACACACACACACAGAGAGATTAATAAATGATCTTTATAATCCTGGAGCTCCGCAATAACACACCGGCACAACGCAACACGCCGGATTATACGTTTGAAAAAACACGTTACGTTTTTTTGAGTCGGGAATCGGAGCATTTTTTCGGATGAGGAATAAATAAATAAATAAATAAATAAATAGACAGATAAATAAATAAAGGGGAGGAGATTTAACGATCGTTCTGTTACAGACAAAGTTACAGCACAGAAAACGTCCTGGACTGAAAATGACGTTAAATTAACGTTAAAATTGCGATCCTTCATGCACGCTTATTATTGTTACGTTAATTAACTAATTATCTCACGCCGCCACAGCAATGCGCGTTATAATCACTATTAATAATAAAGCGCAGGTGGATGACTCGAGCTAATATATAATAACATTTCTCCACCAGTGAAACCGTGAAAAGCGCTGCGTGTCTGGAGTTCGTCATCAAAACATCATCTGCTGATCTTCGTCCATTCCGTGAGACCCAAACGGCCGTCCTGTCAGACTCCGGGATGCACAACAGGGTCAGAAATATAAATATCTCCATCACACTTACTCACACTACTCGTTAGTGTGTGTATATATATACACACATGTGCATTATTAAGTGTCATGAGCACATGATGGATTACTCATAGCTCTTCTCCACAGCATTCCAGCAGGTGTCAGGTCGCTGTTACACCACACATCTGCATCCAGACGCTTCGCTTTATACGCATTTCTTGCTTTGTAAAGATCAGCTGGTGTAACAGGCGGAGCGGAGTGTGTTACACCGCGCGATAAAAGCCTCGTCCGGATAAATAAACGCAGATGTAAATCACAACTCGCTGTTCTACATCTATTCCACTGCCAGAGCAGGAATTCTAATGTGTCCGGAATAAAGATTAGGGCTTTCTTTATTCCCTGAAACAGTGTGTGTGTGTGTGTGTGTGTGTGTGTGTGTGTTTTCCCTTTTCCTCTCAGAGCTGAAGTTCTAAAAGATGTGCATTGCCATCTACAGGCAGGAGACGGAACTGCGCGCACACACACACACACACACACACACACACACACACACACACACACACACACACACACACACACATTTTTCTTTCCTTTAACTTTGAATTATTTATACATAGAATAGAAAACTATTATTTTATTGTGTATTAATATAAAATAGGATTATGGATTTTAACAAACGATCATTTCTCAGTAAACATGCGACACTAATGATTTCACATCTCCACACACACACACACACACACACACACACACACTAGATATTGTGATATGAAGCCTAATAAACAGGATTTAATGTAGAATTTTGTGAAATTACCCTCGATCTTGTACAAATGTATATCCAAAAAAAGCTGAGAAAGCGGATTTGTTCTAAAGGAAGTGGAGTTGGCGCGCGGCTCCCGGGGGCACGGTGGGGCACGGCGGCACATGGCGGCACATGGCGGCACATGGCGGGGCACGGCGGCGCACGGAAACAAGTAAAAATGAACAAATCATCACGTACCTGGCGAGGTTCCATACAAGTGCCAGATTGTCCTTTCCTCCCGATACGAAGTGGCTGCTGTCGTCTGTGAAACGCAGGCAGCTCAGGTCCTGGTAATGACGGTTCAAAATCGCCAGCAGGTTTCCTGTAGAGACCTACAACAGAACAACACAATTCCAAAATCAACACAATGATTTAACCCACACGAGACCTGCGAATGAACCGTTTCTATCCCATTTATATTCCCAAACAGTGTTCATGTAACTGCTTTCAAATCCTCTCGCGTGTGTTTAAACCATTATTAAATCCATTCCACTTATTCACAGTGAACTTTTAGTATCATTTCAAATAAAAAGTGGTGATTTAATCGCTCAAATCGGGAGTATAAAAACAGGCCATGTTTAAAAGAGAAGATTATAATGAAGTGAAGTGAGAGACGGTGGAAGCGATTCGTCACCGAAACCGATTTGTTGAAACGATCTGCAAAAATCCAGCGATCTTTTTTTCCACGTTGCGTCTGAGAAAAAATCTGCGGTACAGTGAAACAGCGGCCTCTAGAGGCGACCCGTGAGACTGCGTGCTGCAGCTCCATATTAACTCTTACCGCATTAACGACAAAAATAACAACAATTCAAAAGAAGAAATAAAATTTCACTTGTTTTAGAAATTAGAAGTTAAATGAAATTAATAAATAAACAAGACTTCTAAAGCAAACAGTCCAGAGTAACAAAATAAAATTCCATAATAAATCTCAGTATTTTATATATAGTGTTTTTTTGTTTGTTTGTTTTGTTTTTTATTTTATCCAGAATCCCTGTTATTGGTTATTCGCATGCACAATCCAACCCAGTGATCCGTACAGGGAAAATCCAGGATCGTACCCACCTCTACCGTTTCATTCTTTACCTGTGTGAATCATTATTCAGTGCCACAGACGTGAAACATCACCAAACCTGCTTTATTTGTTAGTGAGGAATACGGGATGTGTTTGGGTTTCTCACCTCCCACAGATAAATGGCCTCAGCGATGCCGGCCAGCACGTACAGGCCATCGGGGGAGGCTGTTAGGCAGGTTACGATCCCGGGACACACAATTTTCTGCTGCAGTTGGTCCTGAGAACGAGAAGTACAAGAACAGAAGGGATGATAAAAACAAGGATTTAAAATGATGATATTTGGCAACATGAGACGATTCGTGCCATTCATATGTAATTCGATGCAAATAATTATGCTGTAATACAACAATGTTCCACGTTTGATTAAGTATAATGTATATAAGTGATAATGCAGGTCTTGCTGTGTGTTGCAGGATAAGAGATAAACGGATGTATATAGTATAGTTTAACACAATTATATTACATTTATATATGTTTAAACATTATTAATGGAACAACTGGCAAAAATCTCCACCAACAGTTTTACATTCACTGTCATTACCAGAGCGGCCTCTACAGGCGAATCGCTGTCATTACATGACATGATGATTTTCACAAGTGAAACTAAGCGGATTAATTATTAGTAATTTATTCATAATCAAATTATTTTATGCATTAAA
>JACRUU010000005.1:11964988-11969988 GCA_030449085.1 Kryptopterus vitreolus | reverse complement strand
GCAGACGGCTGTCTGGGAACAGTGTTGTACCGGAATCCGTATCCGGTTCTCTTTTCCTTCAGATCCGTTCTGCAACGAAAATACTTCCATAAATCACCTGGGAACAGAAGTCATGTGACGTATTCTAACATCGCACTGAATTACGTGAGTCCAGGACTTACACGGTATTAAAAGCAGGCTGAGGCCCAAAATCCCGAGCAGGAAATTCCCAGTTCTGGGTCCGGGAGGTCCGTCGCTTCCGGGTGTAATCTGAGACGGACTTTTGCACTTTTGTCTGCAATCAAGCAGAAACCATGTTATGAAAGCGGTCATATCCCGGTCAAGCAGATGTTTTATTTTTAGTCGGGTGAAATTCCCAGCATTCCGGTGTGATGTGAATTCTGATGAAGTGTATGAAACATAAAAGGACTTACAGCTGCTTTTGGGTGAAGACGTTGCTGGCCTGGCAGGCCTGAGTCTGCTTCTCCGCCGCCGTCTGACGGTTCTCCGCCGCCTTCTGCAGGTTGATGCAGGACTCCAGCTCGATGCTCGCCTGCGTCAGATTGTGCTGCAGGAGTTCAATCGCCTCTGAAAAACGGAGATCAGAGACACGGAACGACCGGGATGGAGTTTTCCAGCACGAGAACGTAAATCACAACACAAACGTGTCAACAATCTGCAACACGAAGCGTTCCTTTAGCGAAAAATATCATATACGGTTCCATTGTCTTATAAGGCTGCGTCCTGACAGAGAACAATCCCGTATCAGCGGCTCCATGAGGTCACGTCTATTCTCGGGAATACCGCACACACTCGGGAATTCCTGCTCATATCACCAGCGTCTGGCACACATTTAATGATGAAGTAATACATAAAAGTGCATCCTGTTATCGGATCAGATTTTTTCCCCACTATACACAACACACACACACACACACACACACACACACACACACACACACACCACACACGAGGCAAGTGCACGGTGGATTTTGTTCCCGTGTTATCGTGAGTCGTTTAGCAGAAGATCGTTTCCTGTGTTTTAGTCACTCAGGAAACACGTTTTTGGGTTTTTTTCCGTTTTACCACAGAATGAAATGAAATTTGCAAACAGTAGCGACGACTTTTAATCTTTATTTAAAGGATGGAAATTAACTAAAGACGTTTCCAAAACACAATTCCACAAATAATCTTACCGACTCCCCGTTTCAGAACAGAGAGAGAGAGAGAGAGAGAGAGACAAACAGAGGGATAGACAGGCAAAGAGACAGTCAGAGAAAGAGACAGACAAGCATTTAGACAGACAGACAGAGTGAGAGAGACAGCTAGAAAGAGAGAGAGATAAAGTCAGATTGTCGGACAGAGAGTGAGACAGACAGACAGACAGACAGACAGAAGTATAGACAGGCAAAGAGACAGTCAGATTGTCAGACAACGAGAGAGTGAGACAGACTGACAAGCATTTAGGCAGAGACAGAGAGTGAGAGAGAGAGAGAGAAAAAGAGAGACAGAGAGAGAGAGAGTGAGAGAGAAATACAGACAGAGACAGACATTTAGACAGGCAGACAGAAAGACAGACAGACAGTCAGAGAGAGTGAGACAGACAGAGAGAGAGAGAGAGAGAGAGACAGAAAGACAGACAGTCAGAGAGAAAGAGAGACAGAAAGACAGACAGTCAGAGAGAGAGAAGGAGAGAGAGACAGACAGTCAGAGAGAGAGAGAAAGACAGACAGTCAGAGAGAGTGAGACAGACAGACAGAGAGAGAGAGAGAGAGAGACAGAGAGACAGACAGACAGAAAGACAGACAGTCAGAGAGAGAGAGTGAGACAGACAGTCAGAGAGAGTGAAGACAGACAGTCAGAGAGAGAGAAAGACAGACAGACAGAGAGAGTGAGAGAGACAGACAGACAGAGAGACAGACAGACAGACAGTCAGAGAGAGAGAGTGAGACAGACAGTCAGAGAGAGTGAGACAGACAGACAGAGAGAGAAAGAGAGAGAGACAGAAAGACAGACAGTCAGAGAGAGAGAGAGAGACAGACAGACAGACAGATATGGAAGGAGGGAGCTCAGTGGTTAAGGCGTTGGACTCTGGACCAGAAGGTCACAGGTTCATATCCCACCACCACCAAGCTGTCACTAGTGGGCCCTTGCATGAGGCCCTTAACCCTCAACAGCTCAGACCCTGAAGAGACCCACACAGACAGACAGACAGACAGACAGACAGACAGTATTGGCCTTATCTGGGCAAAGAATGAACAAATCGACTTGGACTTAAAAAAAGGTTTTTATCCGAATCCCGACTCGCGAGTGTAAAATCCCTGTTTGGAATATTTCACTCCGGCATTTCATTGGTAAACTGTTTGTTTTCTTTTCCCGGTTTCTATGACGACGTGGGAGAAAAGCCTCTAAGAACATGTTCAGTAGGAGAATGTTCCTTTCACGGCCGCCTGGAACGTCAGGAGGAGGAAAAAAAAAACCCTGACGCGGATTTTCCTACCTTCCTGCAGCGCTAAATTCGCCGTGAGATTCGCTTCCACGGCTTTGTGCAGCTCGATCTCGTCCTTCAGAGCCGTGATGTTGTCGTTCAGCAGGACCTGACACACACACACACACACACACACACACACACACACAATAGACAGAAGTTAATTAAGTGTGTGGATGGTCGCGTGGCGGTGTTAAGGAGTGTTTCACATCACATGTGGGTGTGAGTGTTTGGGATGTTTGAGTCGCAGGATCGACCCGAGACCTCTGATACACAAGTGTGAGGTCCACTCAAGTCCATTTAACCCCTTAATGACCGTCAGTGTTGGGAATGTTACTCTGGGAAATTACAAACGCCTCTTATTCAAAATGTAACACGTCGTATAACGTTTCAATGTCGTTCTAAAAGTAAAGTAACATTTGATGACTTCACTTTGTCCACTAGGGGGCACTTTAAGTTATTATTTTAAGAAAAACAGTTTCAAACAGTCGCAAAAAAATGAGGTTCTATTTTTCGATGTGAAACTGCATCAGTCAAATCAACATGAATTTGTGATATTTAACATTTCCACGTGCAGTAACGAGTTACATGTAACGGCGTTACGGAATTTAATTACAAGATAAAAGTAACAGTAATTCGTGACTGAGAAAAAAATTAAGTGTCATTAAATTACAGTTACTTTTGAAAATGTTATAAATCCTAAAAAAAACCCCGCCCAACACCCAACCCCCCCCCCCCCCCTTTTTTTTTTTTTTTTCCCATCAATTAAATCCCATGGGATTTATTCCCATCAAGCGCCACCTAGTGGACAAATGAACGTAATCAACTTTAATCATTTACTATTATAAATTCATTAAAAACGTACACTACTGAATATTATACTTTATAATCTGTAATCTGGAGTTTGCATGTTCTCCCCGTGCCTCAGGGGGTTTTTCTCCGGGTTCTCCGGTTTCCCCCCGGTCCAAAAACATGCACGGTAGGTTGATTGGCACCTTGGAAAATTGTCCCTAGTGTATGAATGTGTGTGTGTGTGTGTGTGTGTGTGTGTGTGTGTGTGTGTGTGTGTGTGCCCTGTGATGGGTTGGCATTCCATCCAGGGTGTATCCTGCCTTAATGCCCATAGACGCCTGAGATAGACACAGACTCCCCGTGACCCGAGGGAAGATCGGATAAAGCGCTAGAAGATGAATGAATGAATGAATCTGTAATCTATTACATTTCCTCATTAACATTCACAACACTCGTTTATTACACGTTTTTTCTCAGTAACTGTAACGAATTTTTTATTTTGTAATTAAATTGCGTTACATGTAACTCGTTCCGTGAAAGCGGTGATAAATCATTGTTTTTTTATGGCGAGTGTTTGTGTTTGTGTTTGTGTTTGTGTTTGTGTTTGTGTCGCCGGGTTTCTGTGGTGACAGTAAATTAGTATCACTGCAGAATTCCAGTTTTTTGGAATAACGTTTGTTTCATAACGTGAGTTTATCTCTGATCAGGTTCTACACAAGTGCTCATGCAGAAGAATGTGAGCTCGAGCCAAAAGATCCAGGAGTAAAAAAAAAGAAGGACTCACATTTTCCTGCGTACACGAGTCGAGGGTGTGATTGAGGGCTGCGAGTCGGCTTTTCAGATGGAGTATCCGATTCTCCAGGAGGCTCTGGTTGGTGCGTCCCTGCATCACCTGCGCCTCCATGGCGAGCCTGTCCTCCGCCCACACGCCTCGTTCTTTATCGTTTTCCACCCTCAGCTCCTTGAGTTTGTTGTTGCACTCGGCGGCGCTCCTCAGCTCGGGCGAAGTGGCCCACACCACGATGATGATGAGAGAGATGATGGACCAGAGCGCCAGCAAGGCGATGACGATGTTCCGCACCGTGTGTGACGACTTGGAGCCGGCCATCCTGAGAAACAAGGGCTGAGAGTTCTACACCAGTGTGTGTGTGTGTGTGTGTGTGTGTGTGTGTGTGTGTGTGTGTGTGTGTGTGAGGATGTTTGAAGCAGAAGCTGGGGGAGAGGGAAGCTTTTAAGGGCTGGACTTTCTCCTTAACCCTCTGCCTACATGCAGGAAAAGAGGTGTGGTCATGCTCCCGGTGTTGGGATGCGTGCCTGGGAATACCGCTCGCCCTAATCCTTTCTTCACCCAGACAGGATCGTTGTGAAAGCAAAAAAAAACCTCCTCCTTATCGCATTTGCTTAGAAAGGGAAAGTTTGACTTGTCGCTCTCGCTTTACGCAGAAATGGTTCTTTCACATTCTGTTTCTGCAGCTCAGGGTGTGTTCTGGCGGGATTCCCAGCTCCGGAGTTGGGAGGTGAAACGGGAGAGGAAAAGTAGCACAGATTGTTTGTTCCGTTAACTATGTTCTTGTTTAGTGCACTTTCCACGAGACCACTAGAGCAGGAGCCACTCAGTGTTTCCAGACTACATGCCAGGTTTTGCATGGACACACACACACACACACACACACACACACACACACACACACACACACACACACACACACACACACACAGCCACACACACACACACACACAC
>JACRUU010000005.1:11957488-11962488 GCA_030449085.1 Kryptopterus vitreolus | reverse complement strand
CGGAGCAGACGCAGGTTCCGACACCGCTTACGGATCCTCAGCGTCCAGGAGAAAGACACGGCGACCTACTACTGCGGATATTCCCCAATAACACAACAACACAACAAACAACACAACACCTGCAGTCTGAGTGGTGGGGGGGGGGGGGGGGGGGGATCATAGCATTTTTGTTTTTGCATATTATTTGAACGGATCTCATTTAAATTAAACATCATTCATATGATTAATGCATTGTTTTTTTTTCAGTGTGAAATTCCAGGATGTAATGAAAAGTCATACAAATAAATATATAAATATGGTTTTAAAATGAATAAATAAATTACTACTTTTTTAAACCGTAAATAAATAGATAGATAAAAAAACAGATTGATTGATTTTTTCTCGGAGAGCGTCGAGGTCACACACACACACACACACACACACACACACACACACACACACACACACACACACACACACACACACACACACACACACACACACACACACACACACACACGTGTATACAGAACATCAATTAACAGCATTCTAGCTGTAATAATAATAATAATAATAATAATAATAATAATAATAATATCAATGATAATAATAATAATAATAAGAGTGGTGATAAAAATAAGAATTTAATTTAATTAAAAAAATAATAATAA
Organism: Kryptopterus vitreolus; assembly: GCA_030449085.1. Lineage (NCBI taxonomy): Eukaryota > Metazoa > Chordata > Actinopteri > Siluriformes > Siluridae > Kryptopterus > Kryptopterus vitreolus. The sequence continues at coordinate 11,961,838 of JACRUU010000005.1, read as the reverse complement.
TAATGATTCAAAAATAATAAAATAAAAATTAAGATAAAAAATAAAATAAAATAAAATAAAATTCGCCTCACACCACCAGGGTCCGGGTTCGATTCCCGTCTCGGTCATGTGTGTGTGGAGTTTGTGCATGTTCTCCCCGTGTCTCAGGGGGTTTTTCTCCGGGTTCTCCGGTTTCCTCCCCCGGTCCAAAAACATGCACGTTAGGTTGACTGGCACCTTGGAAAATTGTCTCTCGTGTATGAATGTGTGTGTGTGTGTGATAGGTTAGTATTCCATCCAGGGTGTATCCTGCATTAATGCCCATAGACACCTGAGATAGACACAGACTCCCCGTGACCCGAGGGAAGATCGGATAAAGCGCTAGAAGATGAACGAATGAATGAATGAATAATAATAAAAGATGTAAAATCACTTCATCGCATTTTTCTTCATAAAAATACAACTTTTGCTGCTCAGCATGTTACGTGGATGGATGATGGATAAATGTATGATGTATATGATCGCGTCTCTCTGAGCTGCACGTCGAGGTTCTGTAAGATGTTTGTAGAAGTGGAGGAGAATGTTCTGGTGTGAACATCTGCCTCGGAGACAACGCCAACAGATCTTTCCTGTTTTCTAACAGCTCCCAAGTGTTTACTGTCAAAATCAGCCTGTTTCTCTTTCTGTGTACTGTCAGTTGCCTTTGGAAAACACCAACCGCAACCACATCAACACATCAACACATCAACACCATGGCCTGTAATTACATTTCAATTAGATTAGATTAGATTAGATGAGATTAGATTTTACCTCCTGTCATTATGCAGAGAACAGAAATCATTATACTATTAAAATAATGTCATATTGTGTATAATTATTTTATTACACAGAGAAGCGTGTCTACATTCACACTCAGTCCTACGGCGTAAAGCTTAAGCACCAGAAATTCAAGTTTACTTCAAAGATGCACAAATACAAACAAACTAAAAACAACACAATGCTGGACGTACAACAGCACAAGCAGGAAAAAAAACACCAATAACACACACACACACACACACACACACACACACACACACACATACACACATACACGTATAATCAACTGCAGAGGGGTGAATTTCACCAACATAATAATAACACACACACACATGCACACACACACACACACACACACACACACACACACACACACACACACACACACACACACACACATATATGAAGCTAGAGCAACGGAAAAGGAGGAAACCTCTTACAGGTTATGGACATGCAGTGGGCTGTGCATCACATCAGACACACATACTCGCACACACACACACGCACACTCATACACACACACACACACACACACACACACACACACACAGGATCTACATACATAACCTTTATCATAAACACACATACATACACATCAAACACACTGACAATGAGAGCAAAGACTCTGATCTTTACAGGATTACTACTGCTGAGGTAAATAATTTATCCATCCATCTATCTATCTATCTATCTATCTATCTATCTATCTATCTATCTATCTATCTATCTATCTATCTATCTATCTATCTATCTATCTATCTATCTATCTATATCTTATCTATCTATCCATCCATCCATCAATCCATATGCTATCTATCTATCTATCTATCTATCATCGATCTATCTAATCTATCTATCTATCTATCATCGATCTATCTATCTATCTATCTATCTATCTATCTATCTATCTATCTCTATCTATCTATCTATCTATCTATCTATCTATCTATCTATCCATCCATCCATCCATCCATCCATCCATCCATCCAAGCTATCTATCTACTATCTATCTATCTATCATCTCTATCTATCTATCTGACATCATCCATCCATCCATCCATCCATCCATCCATCCATCCTCCATCATCCATCTATCTATCTATATATCTATATATCTGTGTGTGTAGGTGTGATGAGTGTGTGAGTGTGTGAGATGTGTGTGTAGGTGTGAGATGATTGTGTGTGTGTGTAGGTGTGAGATGATTGTGTGTAGGTGTGAGATGATTGTGTGTAGTAGGTGTGAGATGATTGTGTGTAGGTGTGAGATGATTGTGTGTAGTTGTGAGATGATTGTGTTGTGTGTAGGTGTGAGATGATGTGTGTGTATTGTGTGTAGTGTGAGATGAGTGTGTGTAGGTGTGAGATGATTGTGTGTAGGTGTGAGTGTGTGTAGATGGGTGTGTGAGATGAGTGTGTGTATGTGTGTGGTGTGAGATGAGTGTGTGTAGGTGTGAGATGAGTGTGTGTAGTGTGAGTGATTGTGTGAGTTGTGAGTGATTGTGTGTAGGTGTGAGATGAGTGTGTGTAGGTGTGAGTGTGTGAGTGTGAGTGTGTGTAGTTGTGAGATGAGTGTGAGATTGTGTGTAGGTGTGAGATGATTGTGTGTAGTGTGTGTTGTGAGATGATTGTGTGTAGGTGTGAGATGATGTGTGTGTAGTGTGAGATGAGGTGTGTGTGTAGGTGTGAGATGATGTGTGTAGTAGTTGTGAGATGATTGTGTGTAGGTGTGAGATGATTGTGTGTAGTGTGAGATGAGTGTGTGTGTGTGAGTAGGTGTGAGATGATTGTGTGTAGGTGTGAGATGATTGTGTGTAGGTAGGTGTGAGATGAGTGTGTGTAGGTATGAGATGAGTGTGTGTAGGTGTGAGATGATTGTGTGTGTGTAGGTGTGAGATGATTGTGTGTAGGTATGAGATGAGTGTGTGTAGGTGTGAGATGAGTGTGTGTAGGTGTGAGTTGAGTGTGTGAGTTGTGATGTGAGTGTGTGTAGGTGTGAGATGAGTGTGTGTAGGTGTGAGTGTGATGTGTGGTAGGTGTGAGATGAGTGTGTGTAGGTGTGAGATGAGTGTGTGTAGGTGTGAGATGAGTGTGTGTAGTGGTGTAGGTGTGAGATGAGTGTGTGTAGGTGTGAGATGATTGTGTGTAGTTGTGAGATGATAGTGTGTGTAGGTGTGAGATGATTGTGTGTAGTGTGTGATTGTGTGAGTGTGATCAGTGTGTGTAGGTGTGAGATGAGTGTGTGTAGGTGTGAGATGATTGTGTGTAGTTGTGAGATGAGTGTGTGTGTGTAGGTGTGATGAGTGTGTGAGTGTGAGTGTGTAGTAGTGTGAGGTGATGATTGTGTGTGTAGGTGTGGGGAGGTATGAGAGCGGGTGTGGGGTGGAGGTGTGTGTGAGGGTGAGTGTGATGAGTGTGTGTAGTGTGAAGAGGGGGGTGTAGTGTGAGTGAGTGGGGGTAGTGTGAGATGAGTGTGTGTAGTAGTGTGAGATGAGTGTGTGTAGTGTGTGAGATGAGTGTGTGTAGGTGTGAGATGAGTGTGTGTGTGTGATGTGTGATGATTGTGTGTGAGGTGTGAGTGTGTAGTTGTGAGATGATTGTGTGTAGGTGTGAGATGATTGTGTGTAAGTGTGAGATCAGTGTGTGTAGGTGTGAGATGATTGTGTGTAAGTGTGAGATCGTGTGAGGTGTGAGTGTGTGTAGGTGTGAGATGATTGTGTGTAGTTGTGAGATGATTGTGTGTAGTGTGTGAGTGTGTGATGATGAGTGTGTGTAGGTGTGAGATGATTGTGTGTAGTGTGTGAGATGAGTGTGTGTAGGTGTGAGATGATTGTGTGTAGGTGTGAGATGAGTGTGTGTAGGTATGAGATGAGTGTGTGTAGGTGTGAGATGAGTGTGTGTGTGTGTAGGTATGAGATGAGTGTGTGTAGGTGTGAGATGATTGTGTGTAGTTGTGAGTTGTGATGAGTGTGATGAGTGTGTGTAGGTGTGAGATGAGTGTGTGTAGGTGTGAGATGAGTGTGTGTAGGTGTGAGATGAGTGTGTGTAGGTGTGAGATGATTGTGTGTAGGTGTGAGATGATTGTGTGTAGGTGTGAGATGAGTGTGTGTAGGTGTGAGATGATTGTGTGTAGGTGTGAGATGAGTGTGTGTAGGTGTGAGATGAGTGTGTGTAGGTGTGAGATGATTGTGTGTAGTTGTGAGATGATTGTGTGTAGGTGTGAGTGTGAGGTGTGATGAGTGTGTGTAGGTGTGAGATGAGTGTGTGTAGGTGTGAGTTGTGAGTTGAGTGTGTGTAGTTGTGAGATGAGTGTGTGTAGGTGTGAGATGAGTGTGTGTAGGTGTGAGTTGAGTGTGTGTAGTTGTGAGATGATTGTGTATAGTTGTGAGATGAGCAGAATGTTGTGTATCTCAGGTTTGCCGGAGGAGAACCGGATCATAAAATCATGTCATTTAGTCGAGGTGTTTCTCTGTTTGTAAAAGGTGAGACTTTTCTTTTCTTTCTTTCTTTATTTATTGCTGTTTTATTGTCTAATTCTTACTCTTAAATAAAATA
>JACRUU010000005.1:11937488-11954988 GCA_030449085.1 Kryptopterus vitreolus | reverse complement strand
AAAATTTTTCTTCATGTTGTTTGTTGAGTTTACACTTGTGTGATACAAATGTGTGATTACGTTGCGATTACTCAACGATTAATCGCGATAGATAGATAGATAGATAGATAGATAGATAGATAGATAGATAGATAGATAGATAGATAGATAGATAGATAGATAGATAGATAGATAGATAGATAGATAGATAGATAGATAGATAGATAGATAGATAGATAGATTCCATAAGAGTACCGCATGGGGGCGCTCAGTGCTCAGTGTTGATACACGCTGTCACTGAAACGGCGCGATTAAAACATGGTAAAAACTTTGTTAGGAAACTGAATAACAGCTGAAAATAATAATATTAGATCATACAAACTGTTTATTTATGTTTGTGTTTGTTTGTTTCATTCATTCTTTGTCAAATGTTAATGTCAAATGAAATGACATATTTACATATAAACATTTATGAATGACCATATATAATTATGATAACATTTCGTCCTTAAAAAAGACTTACAATCCACGTATGTCACACACACACACATACACACACACACACACACACAGAGAGAGGAAGACGTGTCAGCAGTGTGTCGGGTTGTAAACGCGGATGTTTGGATGGGCTTTTAATCCGGCGTTGTGTTCGATGTTAACAGCGGGAGTGACGTCATTCCTGCGGTGTGTTGTTATTTATTTAAACATCTTCTTGGACTCCAAAAGTTCTCCTTTAAACAGCAGAAACGTGATATGAAGCTTCACAGGGATCTTACAGCAAATAGATACCTGTTTTTCACCACACATGTGAAGATGTAAAAGGTTTCTTGACTGCATGCATGCTGTGTGTGTGTGTGTGTGTGTGTGTGTGTCCATAAAAGAGACATGGAGAGCATTTATGGTATTGTTTTTGAATAAACTGGGGCAGAGGTTAATGCATTGTGTAGCAGTCGGGATGAGAAACTCCTCCTACATGCTGAAAAAAACAACAACAACAAAACAAACACACACACACACACACACACACACAAATAATGTGGACTTGATGTCGCAGTCTGCCAGGCCACTAATCACTCCGAAGAGGAAGTGAAGCGAAGGGAAGGCGACGTGTGTGTGTGTGTGTGTGTGTCTGTGACCCCGGGAGTGACATGGCGTGACGGCGTTCCTGCAGAACCGGCTGGAGAACCCTCACTCTGTACAGAACAGGCCGAGACGCGTCTTCAGAGACACAATTAGGTTTTTTTATGACAGAACTGCGGGGCAAGAAAGTGATAAACACTCAGCGTCACCCTTATCAAACTCAACAACAACAACAACAACAACAACAACAAACAAAGGCATCGGGGCGAAATAATCTCCTATTCGTCGTCTTGTTTTGACCCCTAAAATGTTAGAAGATCTTTATTTGAGTTTTTGTAAAAACAAAGTGAAAGAATTAAATATAAAAGTGAAATCAGGAGGTTATTTATATGATGCACGGAAGGGGGGGGTATCTCAGTGGGGGAGGGTTTGTATCTCAGTGGGGGAGGGGTTTGTATCTCAGTGGGGAGGGGTTTGTATCTCAGGGGGAGGGGTTGTATCTCGTGGGGGAGGGGTTGTATCTCCGTGGGGGAGGGGTTGTATCTCCGTGGGGGAGGGGTTGTATCTCGTGGGGGAGGGGTTTTGTATCTCAGTGGGGGAGGGGTTTGTATCTCAGTGGGGGAGGGGTTTTGTATCTCAGTGGGGGAGGGGTCAGTTGTATCTCAGTGGGGGAGGGGTTTGTATCTCAGTGGGGGAGTGGGGGAGGGGTTTGTATCTCGTGGTGGGAGTGGGGGAGGGGTTTGTATCTCAGTGGGGGAGGGGTTGTAGTATCTCAGTGGGGGAGGGGTTTTGTATCTCAGTGGGGGAGGGTTTGTATCTCAGTGGGGGATGGGGGGGTATCTCATGGGGAGGGGTGGGGGGAGGGGTTTTGTATCTCAGTGGGGGGAGTGGGGCAGTGGGGGATGGTTTTTGTATCTCAGTGGGGGAGGGGTTTGTATCTCAGTGGGGGAGGGGTTTGTAAGTCAGTGGGGGGGGGGGTTTGTATCTCAGTGGGGGGAGGGTTTGTAATCTCAGTGGGGAGGGGTGGGGTTTGTAAGTCAGTGGGGGGAGGGGTTTGTATCTCGTGGGGGAGTGGGGGGAGGGGTTTGTATTTTTGTACTCAGTGGGGGGAGGGGTTTGTATCTCAGTAGTTTAAGGCGCTGGGTTACTGATCATAAGGTCGGGGGTTCGAGTCCCGTTATCGCCACTCTTTGGTCCTTGAGCAAGACCCTTAACCCTCTGTCCTCCAGGGGGCGCTGTATCACGCCTGCGAAGAAACAATTTGACTGTACTATTTAACAAATAAAGTCTATAAAAATAAATAAATAAATAAAAAGAACCCCCGAGAGACCGTCCCTGTGTCCATGAGGTCATCGCTGCTCGTTTACTAATCAATTACTAAATCATTCCAAATAAATAGATATTGATTGTTTAGAACACATATATGACCTCGTCTATCATAATAAATGACATTAATTGTATTTGAGATGGAATCGGATAAAAGTGCGGCAGCGGGAGACGTCTGTAATTCCCACTCCGGGAACATGTTGGCGTTCCTTCACTGTTTTCTCCGTTGTTTTTGTTCTCGGAGCGAGCGGCCGTAACCGGTGCCGAGCCTCGAGGAAGCAAATCTCTTTCTCTCTCATTCATTCTCTCTCTCTATTGGCTTCTCTCTCTCTCTCTCTCTCTCTCTCTCGCTCCCTGAAGACAGAATGATGACTAATGCTGGCTGCTTTTCAGGCCGCTGTTTACATGTCTGCACTTCGGAGAAGAGGAACCGGTCTGAACCAGCGCGTACTGACCCACAGCGTTATTCCCGAAGTCTGCTCTCGCCCCCGTTCGCCCCCTCCCTCCTCCTCCTCCCCTCCTTCCCTCTCCGCCTCTCTCGCTCCCACTGCAGCACTGCAGTAAATGTGGGCTGAAATTCCTGGAAAGTCACCAAGGATTCCCGTTTCATTCCCACAGGCCTCACAGGTGCCGTCAGGCTTTCCAATATGCAAATCCGAGGCGTCACGTGAAGCGCGGTTATGATGTTTACTTCATGCTTGTATCCTGGGGTTGTTTTTTTTTTGTTACATGTTTTGGAAGAAAATAAAGGGAGGGAGAGAGAGAGAGAGAGAGAGAGAGCGAGAGAGAGAATTCCATACAACTGAACTTCAGAAGAGTGATGTGAACGTAAAGAGTTCATCCCGTTCTGCAGAATCAGCGTTCCCAAATCCGCTTCTCTCACGCCGTCGTGTGGTGTGTGACGTGTGTGACGTGTGTGATGTGTGTGTGTGTGATTGTGACGTGTGGGAGCGTGTGACGTGTGACTGTGACACGTGTGTAACGTTGTGACGTGTGTGACGTGACTTGTGACGTCGGGGGAGACTTTGAGGGGGGGGACTTGTGGTGACTTTTGACGTGGTTGTCTGAACGTGTGGGTGACTTGCTGTGACGGGTGTGTGTTAGGGTGACCGTTTGACGGGGGTTGCGTGAGTTGGTGTGGTCGTGTGATGTGTGATGACTTGTTTGACGTGTGATTGGTGTGTGCCGTGACGTGTGGGTGTTGACTTTGTGTGTACGTATGACTTGTACGTGTTTGACGTGTCTGAAGTGTGTTGACGTGTCTGACGTGTGTGATGTGTTTGATGCGTGTGTTTGACGGGGGGGGTCGGCGTTCTTCTTTTGTTTGGAGGGGTTGTGCTTCATGTTTGGAGCAGTGGGGGGGGGGGGTTGGGGGGATTGTGGGGTGAGGTCCCAGGGTGTTTGGGGGAAGTGGGGTGACGTTTGGAGTGTTGACGTGTCGGGGGATTCTCGTGATATCGATGACTTTGTATTGGTGTTCGTGTTCCACGTGGGGGGCGGTCAGGGAGGGAACGGGGTGTCGTGACGTGTGTGAAGAGGGGGGACCGTATTCTTCCGCGTGTAGGTGGGAGAGTCATTCCAAATTGAATGGGGTGTGTGAGATATGCTGTCTGACATATTAAATGATAATGTATGGTGACGGAGGGGTGGGTGTGACGGGTGACTGAGGTCCCACTGGGAAAACATGTGATTGTGACGTTTGTGTGGGAGGGGGCGTGTGACGTGTGTGACGTGTGTGACTTCAGTGTTTATTGCCGTTGTGTGGGACTGAAGTGTGACGACGTGGCTGTGAGGGCGTGTTGAGTGATGACGTGTGTGACGTGTGAACGTGCGTGACGTGTGTGCGTGACGTGTGTCCGTGACGTGTGTCCTGAGTGTGTGCCGGGAGTGCGTGAAATGTGACGTGTGTGACGTGAAAGTGGTGACGGAAGTGATGTGGGTGACGTGTGTGACGTGTGTGTGACAGGAAGAGTGTACAGGGTGAATTTGATCCGTGGCGTGTGAAGTGTGTGAGGTGTGACGTGTCATGTGGACGTGTCTGAGTTTGACGTGTTGTGTTGACGTGTTCTGAAGTGTGTGAACGTGTGTGACGTGTGAACGTGTGCGAGTGGACTTGTGTGACGTGTGTGACGTGTGACGTGTGAGACGTGTTTGACGTGTCTGACGTGTTTGATTCTGACGTGTGTGATTGACGTGTGACGTGCGTGATGTGTGTGACGTGTGATGTGACGTGACGTGCGTGATGTGACGTGCGTGACTGTGACGTGCGTGACGTGCGTGACGTGCGTGACGTGTGACGTGCGTGAGGTGTGACGTGTGTGACGTGTGACGTGTGTGAGGTGTGTGACGTGTGTGTGATGTGTGTGTGACGTGTGTGATGTGTGTGAAATGTGTGTGTGTGATGTGTGTGTGACGTGTGTGACGTGTGTGGTGTGGGTGTCGTGTGACGTGTGTTTGACCTGACGTGGACGTGTGTGATGTGTGTGTGTGACGTGTGTGTGATTTATGTGGTGTGTGACGTGCGTGACGTGTGTGACGTGTGTGACGTGTGACGTGTGACGTGTGTGACGTGTGTGACGTGTGTGACGTGTGACGTGTGTGTGACGTGTGTGACGTGTGTGACGTGTGGTGTGTGTGATGTGACGTGCGTGACGTGTGTTACGTGCGTGACGTGGTGTGTGTGGTGTGTGATTGTGTGAGTGTTGACGTGTGTTGTGACGTGTTTGAACGTGCGTGACGTGCGTGACGTGGTGAGTGTGTGATGTGTTGTGTGAGTGTGTGACGTGTGCGTGAGGGGTGATGTGTCTGACGGGTGACGTGTGTGTGTGTGTGACGTGTGACGTGTCTGACTTGTTGTCTGACGTGTCTGTGAACGTGTGATGTGTTGACGTGTGACGTGTGTGTGTGTGACGTGTGTGACGTGTGTGACGTGAGTGTGTGATGTGATTGTGGTGTGTTGACTGTGTTGTGTGCGTGACGTGTGTGACGTGACGTGTGTGACGTGTGTGACGTGTGTGACGTGTGGTGTGTGATTTATGTGACGTGCGTGACGTGCGTGACGTGTGTGACGTGTGTGACGTGTGTGACGTGCGTGACGTGTGTGACGTGTGGTGTGTGATTTATGTGACGTGCGTGACGTGTGTGACGTGTGCGTGACGTGTGTGACGTGTGTGACGTGTGTGACGTGTTTGACGTGTGTGACGTGTGGTGTGTGATTTATGTGACGTGTGTGACGTGCGTGACGTGTGTGACGAGTTGCTGAGTTTGCGGAGTTCCTAAACAGCTTTCCTCACGACATTCCCGTCCGGTTAAAGCTGCTGATGTTTTCGACTCCTGCGAACTTCCTGATGGGAAAAAGGCTGACTGCTTTCCGACACTCCTGCAACTTTCACCTTCCAAATCCGCCAAAATCCACACGCAGCATGAAAGCGAGAACATTCACACCTACGAGCGCGTGTTTATGGGAATAAACAGAACGGAGGATAAAACTGGACTTAATCCTGCAGAATAATCCCACGTTTTTAAGAAATAAACACAGATACACTGTAGAAGTACAAACTCTAGTTATCCAAAATGTTTACACATATCGATTACTGTTAGGGTTTAGGGTTTAGGGTTTAGTGGTTAGGGAAAGGATTTAGGGTTTAGTGAAGAGTTTAACCCTAGACCGTTGGATTTAGGGTTTGGGATAGGGTTTAGGATTTGGGTTAGGTTTTAGGGTTAGAGTTTAGTGGTTATGGTTAGGATTTAGGGTTTGCGTTTAGTGTTAGGTTTTAGGGATGGGCTTTAGGGTTTAGGGTTTAGCTTAGGTTTTAGGGTTTGGGTATAGGGTTAGGATTCAGGGTTTGAGTTTAGGGTTAGGATTTAGTGTTTGGGTTTAGGGTTTTGTTTTAGGGTTTAGGGTTAGGATTTAGGGTTTGGGGTTAGGGTTAGGTTTAGGGTTTTAGGGTTTCGGGATTTAGGGTCAGGTTTAGGGTTTAGGGTTTAGGGTTTAGGGTCAGGATTTAGGGTTTGGGGTTAGGGTTATGATTTAGTGTTTGGGTTTAGGGTTTTGTTTTAGGGTTCAGGTTTAGGGTTAGGATTTAGGGTTTGGTTTTAGGTTTAGGGTTTAGGGTTTAGAGTTAGGGTTTAGGGTCAGGATTTAGGGTTTGGGTTTAGGGTTTAGTTTAGGGTTTGGTTTCGGGTTAGGGTTAGGATGGTTTAGGTTAGTTTAGTAGGTTTAGGGTGGTTAGTTAGGTAGGGTTAGGGATTTAGGGTTTTAGGGTTCGGTTTAGGGTTTAGGGTTTAGGATTTAGGGTTTGGTTTAGGGTTTAGGTTTAGGTTTATGTTTAGGGTTTGGGTTAGGGTTAGGAGTTAGGGTTTAGGGTTTAGGGTTTAGGGTTAGGATTTAGGGTTTGGGGTTAGGGTTAGGATTTAGTGTTTGGGTTTAGGGTTTAGGTTTTAGGGTTCAGGTTTAGGGTTAGGATTTAGGGTTTGGGTTTAGGTTTAGGGTTTAGGGTTTAGAGTTAGGGTTTAGGGTCAGGATTTAGGGTTTGGGGTTAGGGTTAGGATTTAGTGTTTGGGTTTAGGGTTTTGTTTTAGGGTTCAGGTTTAGGGTTAGGGTTTAGGGTTTGGGTTTAGGTTTAGGGTTTAGGGTTTAGAGTTAGGGTTTAGGGTCAGGATTTAGGGTTTGGGTTTAGGGTTTAGGATTTAGGATTTATGATTAGGGTTTAGGGTTTAGAGTTAGGGTTTAGGGTTTAGGGGGTTAGGGTTTAGGGGGTTAGGGTTTAGGGTTTAGGATTTATGATTAGGGTTAGGGTAAGGGTAAAGGTTTAGGGTTTAGGGTTTAGGGTATAGGATTTATGATTAGGGTTAGGGTTAGGGTTTAGGGTTAGGGTTTAGGGTTTAGGATTTATGGTTAGGGTTAGGGTTAGGAGGGTTTAGGGTTTGGTTAGGGTTAGGGTTAGGGATAGGATTTATGGTTAGGGTTAGGGTTAGGGTTTAGGGTTAGGGTTTAGGGTTTAGGATTTATGGTTAGGGTTAGGGGTAGGATTTATGGTTAGGGTTAGGGTTTAGGGTTTGTGTTAACCTTCCAGATCTTATTCCACCTTGTAAGATTAGAAGGTCCGGAATGTTCGAGCCGCTGTAATATAAATATAATTCATCACGTTCTCCACGTTTTGGTCCTTCCTCGTTTCCTCTGTACATTCTTCTGTTTACAGGATGAACAGCTCGAGTCTCAGGCGTCCCCGAGCGCTAAATGGTGTTTCTTCTGGAAGTGTTTCTGCAGAACAGCTGTGCGAGGGCCTCCTGCCAAATCCCTGTTTTTCCACAAGCCCCCGTTTCACACACAGCGCGAGGAACGGCCACTGCACAACAAAGCTTTTCAACATCATCCACGCGGACGTCGCTTTCGTCTGCTTACCGAGAGCCTCCTGTTTCTTCCTGCACTTTATTGTGTGTCTGCTTTAGTGGTCTGGAGTAATTACCTTGAAGGACAAACAAGACAACACACACATACACACACACACACACACACTGATAAACCTGCAAAAGCATAAAACGTAGTACACAACACGATCTTTGGGTTTTTTTATGCCAATTCAGCAAAACAAGTACAAAAATGAGTTTGATATCTTGAAGCAATCACGGCGTGTTTTCATGTCGATAAATGGTGTCTGAAAAAAAGTGGCTCATCATCAGGAGTAACTAAATCACTTTGTTTTCCAGAATCCGGAGGAACCGAGTTCAGGGCCGCAATTTCATCCCCCGGACCCTTAAAGGGCAAACAACACGCTAAAACCAGCAGGGATGCCATCCCCTCCGTAACCCCCCCCCCCCTTCCCCGACCCGCGCCTGGCGCCGGGCCAGGGCACCAAAGCAGCGTAAACCAGAGCGAGCCGGTCCGAGCCTTCACAACCTCGACACGCTCACCCACATCGAGCGCTTCCACTTCCTCTCCGGCGTTGTGTCTCAGGCCTGCCGCTGCCGTGTGTCTCTCACAAGCCGGAGAATGAAGCCCTTTATTCATGCACAGTGTGTTTTCTGTGTGTGTCTGTGTGGGTGTGTGTGTGTGTGTGTGTGTGTGTGTGTGTGTGTGTGTGTGTTAGTGCAGTTTGAAGTGGTAAAAATCCTCCACATGTTTTCAATAAAATCAGGTCCTTTGTGTGGAACAGGACTGAAAAACAGCTCTCAAGTCATTTCTGAGAAAAATAGCTGAGTAACACTTCGTGGTAACGGCCGACTCTGAAGACACATAATAAAAAAAAAAACCTTGTCGGTATGTGTTTGGCTCGAGGCGAGCCCATTAGTCTCGAACGCAGCTCCAGGATCAGTGCCAAAGCAAAAAAAAAAAAAAACACAGCCCGTGTATTTTAGATTTACTGCAATCCCAGACGAGTCGAGTCACTGAACCTGGTCACCTTGTTTACTAAAATTTCAAAGAGGCGTTGGAATAAACACACTTTCTTGAGATGCTATTTCGGTAAATGACACACCACTCCACATCTCCACACCCTTCGTGTTCCACACATGGACCGTGCCAAGGATCGCCGCTTAAAATAGTGAGGCTGTGACATGTTATCGCAGTGTCATCATCCATGTCTGGAACAAATAATCCCAATCGAAAACTCTTAGGGACATTTCAGGTTATTAATGGAGTGTGTTTTTCTGTTATCATTATCATTATTATTGTTGAATATGATAAAAAATAAACAACAATAATAATAATAATAAATAAAAATAATAATAAAATAATATATAATAATGATGATAATATAATATTTCATCATATTTTTTATCATATTATTATTATTGTTGTTTATTTTTTATTATAAACATTTTTATTATTTATTTTTATTTCATTAGTATTATTATTAATATTCATTTTTATTATTTTATTTTTATTTTTTATTTATTATTTATAATAATATCTTTTTATTTTATTATCTTATTATAATTTCTATTATATTATTATTAACAATAATATTTATTTTATGATTGTAATTTTTATTATTGTATTTATTTATTTACTATTATTATTAACTATTTTATTATTATTTCTTGTTGTTGTTTGTTATTAATTTATTTATTTTTTTTATTTTTTAGTATTTTTTTATTTATTATTATTATTATTTTTGTTATTGTTATTGTTGTTATGTTTTTATTATTATTATTACAGTGTGTTTAGTAACACGTCCTCATATGTGATCCAGGCTGTTTTCACAGGAAAGCTGGCATTTTATAATCTGAACATTCACAGACTTTTCCTGGAGTTCCTTCAACAACATGGGATTTGCTGCAGCAGCTTTCTTTATATGAACATGAGACAATGAAACATGTTTTTTCAGACCAGTCACTAAATATAACGCTGGGAAAAACACACACACACACACACACACACACACACACACACACACAGAGTCACTAAGGTTTTATTTGCCTGCTAGGAGAAGAAAAGCGGATGTCAATCAGAAGCAACTTCCACGAACCTGAAACTTGTGAAATGCTTTCATAAATATTAGATTTATTATAGAGAGGGAAAAAAAAACACTTGGCAAATTAGGTGACGTTTTTATTTAACGAATCAGCTTCAAACAAGCACATGTGGGTTTCAGGCTTAATGACCTAAAGGCAGTATGAGGGATGTGAACTCATGACCTTCCAATAAAAAGCACAAGGTCTTAACATCTTGTGACACCTGCCTTAAGCAGAATATCATTTCTGTTCCTTCCTGTATGTTCTCACCAGCATGAAGACAATCTCAGAATTATCTTAATATGATGTTTATTCTTATTATTTATTTAATCTTATATATCAAGGTTAATCTCGGTTGGGAAAAAGTTTACGGAAATGCTGATATAGCAGGAAAAGGACTTGGTCCTCTTTCTCTTTCTTTCTGTTTTTCTCTCTCTCTCTCTCTCTCTCTCTCACTCACACACACACACACACACACACATGCTTCCTGTTTGATTGTCCTTGTAGTGCATGCATGCTTCTTTACTCCACGTTTTTACAGAAATGTGGGGGTTGGGAGCGACTGATAATCTTCCAACATGGAGGCGACTGACATGAAGCTCTTGCTGTGTATAAACATTAATGTAGGCGGTTTACCTTCTGCTGTTTTCTCTTCCACTGCTTTGGTTAAATGCACACAGACCACAGACAAAAAAATGTTGATCCCTGTCACACAATACAACTTCAATGCACGCATGTTCATTTCCTACATTTGTTTTTTCAGCAAACATGTGTTGGTTTTTAACCTTGTGGCTGTTTATCACTAAATCTGAAGATCTAATGGATCCATCTGCTCGGCCATGTGTGTGTGGAGTTTGTGCATGTTCTCCCTGTGTCTCAGGGGGTTTTTCTCCGGGTTCTCCGGTTTCCTCCCCGGTCCAAAAACATGCACGGTAGGTTGATCGGTGTAGTGTATTGATTAGGCCATTGCAATGGGGTGTTTCTTGTAAGGGGATTGGGAAATGTCGCCATTGGCTGAAAGGGAAGTGAGGGGTGCTTGCGGGATTATGTCAGTTTGGTTTTCCAGGTTTTTGTGGGTCGTTCTACAGTTAATGGTGTCAAGTTACTGCACAGTGTTCATTAAAGTGCATTAAATCTACACTGGCTCTCATTCTTCAATATATCACAATTGGCACCTTGTAAAATTGTCCCTAGTGTGTGAATGTGAGTGTGTGAGTGTCTGTGTTTGTGTGTGTGAATGTGTGTGTGTGTGTGTGTGTGTGTGTGTGTGTGTGTGTGTGTGTGTGTGTGTGTGTGTGTGTGTGTGTGTGTGTGTGTGTGTGTGTGTGTGTGTGTGAATCTGAATGAATCTGGTGTGATTTGCATTTCATTGCATTTGTTCAGGTTGTGTGAGATTGTGTAGATCAACTTATATTACAGTCTGGTTATATTACTTTATCCTCTTATTTTAGTGCATATTTTGCACTTTTTTGTAATTTCTTGTTTACACTGTATTTTTATATACTTTTAACCATTTTCCTGTTATTTAGTTTTTGACCAAATAATACTTTTTCTTTGCACACTTTTTGTCCAAAACTTTTGAATGCCCTTCTTTTTCATTGCTGTTCTGCAGCACGTCACACCGCTGTGGGTTCGTTTAAAAGCCTCGTCGTGTCACGTGGTGTTTTTTAACTTTTCCGACTTGAAAGCACAGGCAGCGCAAAACAGAGGGGAAATTCTCACCGCGATCTGATTGGCTGGGCAGATGTTCGGCAGACGCCTGGAGACAGGTGAGCCAATCGGACGAGGCTGGGGGGCGTGGCCTAAGGGCGGCTCTCCGCGGGAGGTCTGGTTTCCTCCGAAACCGCTGCGATAAGTCCGGATGCGAGTCTTTGCGCACGAGGGCAGCTGCACGCGCTTCTGCTGCAGCGTCAAGATCGTTCAGTTGCGCGCGCGTATGTGTGTGTGTGTGTGTGTGTGTGTGTGTGTGCTATTTTGGCAGCAGGTGGTTTGAAACATTCACACACCACACAATGTATGTAGACCAAAGAAAACACAGCTGTTTTGACTGTCACAAGTTAAACCATGTCAGAAGCATAATGCCACAGCGTCTAGACACACACACACACACACACACACACACACACACACACACACTCACACACACACAGACAGACACACAGACACACACCTCTGTTCTACTGGATTCCTTCTGCACGCATGAGCGTCTTCTTATCTGCGACATCTGCACTGAACTCTGCACGACAGTCAGACCTTTGTGTCCAGTCTTGGCTTGCGGAGGTTCTGGCATGGTGTTGTTCCGCTGTACACTTTCTACACACACAGCTACAGTGTGCACCTGGCTTTGTTTCCGCACCATTCAGACCTTTTATTGGTGCCCACTCCGGTCC
The DNA here is from genome assembly GCA_030449085.1 of Kryptopterus vitreolus. Taxonomy (NCBI): domain Eukaryota; kingdom Metazoa; phylum Chordata; class Actinopteri; order Siluriformes; family Siluridae; genus Kryptopterus; species Kryptopterus vitreolus. The sequence goes on along the minus strand of JACRUU010000005.1, from coordinate 11,942,758 downwards.
AGTGTCTGCGCTGAAATCAGAGATAAGAAGGCTGATAAGGCCTGTGCCGGGTTCCTTATTGTTTGCAGACAGCTCGAGGTCGTGAAGGACGCCGTGTGAATGAAATGAGTGCGAAATGTTTACTAGCGTCAAATATTACAGGCGACCACATGAAGTCAAGTCACCTTTATTTATAAAGTGCTTTTAACAATAGAGATTGTGTCAAAGCAGCTGTACAATAATAATAATAATAATAATAATAATAATAATAGTAATAATAATAAATGACACGCAGAAACAAAACTTAACAAAATTCTATTAAGTTTAAATGACAGCAGCAAACAAAACTCCATTAAACCTTCAGCTCAGTCGGGGGGGGGGGGGGGGGGGTGGGGGGGGGGGGGGACGACGACGACGACGGACTAATAAACTGTATTGATGATGATGGTGTATCAGTGCTGATCATCATCTGGATATGGACTGGATCAGGGATCTACAGTGATCATGTGATCAGGATACAGACTGGATCTGAGTGATCATGTGATCAGGATACAGACTGGATCTGAGTGATCATGTGATCAGGATACAGACTGGATCTGAGTGATCATGTGATCAGGATACAGACTGGATCTGAGTGGTGATGATGACGACCTCGGAATAAACAGAAAACAGACTAATATAAGTGAAGATGAGATTTATTATGGGATGTAAGGTTTTATGGGAAATGTTCCGGGTTCCGGTTAAACTAATTAATGCAGCCTAACAATCCTTTAACGGATTTGAATATTATAAATGTTTAAATGTGTTCTGTGTAAAACAGGTTAAAGAGATGATCTTTAATTTAGATTTAAACTGATAAAGTGTGTCCCGAACAGAGTTACAGGTGAATTATTCCACAGTTTTGGTGGTAAATAAGAAAATGATCTGCCGCCGACAGTAGATTTGTATATTTTGGGTATTATTAAATTATATTATAGGGATTATAATGTAATAAGAGCTGCGTCAGGTACTGTGGGGGCCATTGAGGGCTTTATAAGTAATTAAGAGAATTTTGACATCAATACGATGTTTATTAAAGGTCACTTAAAAGGATCTGGATGTTCAGACGTTTAACAGTAGATTGTTGTAAGCAGTAAAGATGAGAAGTTTGACCCATCCGGATTTTTTAGGCCGAGATGAACGAATAATGAAGTAATAACATCCTGAAAGCTGCATCACGTCTTTGCTTCTGATATTCATTGGTTGGAGTTCTGAGCATCGCCGTGCTTTTATTTCAAGGACAAACTGTGAACATTATCTTCCTGCTATAAGTGTTTAGTCTGTTCGTTCATGTTTTAGAAAGGCGCAAAGCATGCTGGGTAGGTTTCACTGCTGAAAAATAACAATCCCGTCGATTTACACAACGTGCTCCCTTTTTTTTTTTTGACGCTGCACTGGACCATTATCACATTATTCCACAAACTACAGAAGGAGACCTTCTTATCTCATCTCATCACAGCTGTAACATCTGGTGGTGACAGTAAATAATATTCATCAACTCATTGAAATGAAATGATATTAGGCTTAAACACTGTGGTCATGTGGTTTCATTGATGACATGATAACAGTGATATGGGGATTGCATTGCAATTATAATTCCCTATTTATCTTTTTTTCCTTAGAATTTTAATTTCAATAAGCGCCACCTAGAGGGCAAATGAAAGTAGTAAAAAAGTAAACAGTTACTTTACTTTTATAAAGTAATTGAAAAGTTGCACTAATTATTACATATTGAATATCATTGATAATCTGTCATCTATTGCAATCCAAAAGCAGTTTTCCCAACACTGCATGTATGTTTGCACTTACAAGGAATTTTTGTTTTGCTAACAGAAGTTTCCAGTTGCACATTTTCAATGAATTAAAAAGTAGCATAAATAAAAGAATAAAGGTTTCTTGTACATTTCTATAAGAGGAAAACACCCTGAGTTTTGTTTCTTGGCGTTGAACGTATTTTTTTCTCATGAACGTTAGTGTTCAGTCCAAATATATCCATAATACGATATCTGAATTAAAATACAGATCATACACATGATTATTTATTTCCCGTGCCGCTGCTTTCAGCTCATTCTCATCATTAAGACCAAAAGTAGATAATAAATCAATCATAAATGATGGTATGATATGATCTCAGAAGAAAACCTGTACTCAATATTTGTATTTCGCCTTGGAATTATTATTTTATTACTAAATACATTTCCTAGGGAGTATCAGACATTATTTGAGATGTGACTGAGGCCTGTAATGAGTCCGAGTGAGTAAAGTGAATATCGGTGCTATAGTGATCGTGTAGGAATCGTTTCGTGCGATGTGAATCTGAGTAATATTCGGTGTGACTAATATAAAATCAAAAGCGAAACTGTGCAGAACAAAGCTGAATGCAAAGCAGAAAAGCAGGGAAATTCCGGCTGAAGTTCCGAAGTGTCCGTGTTGCAACACTCGTGTAAGTCATTGAGCAACTCAGCTGATGGATGATGACGTGAGGGGGTGCGATCGAGGCCACTTGCACGTGCGCACAGTATTCTCGCACCGTTACCGTCGTGTGTATTACATTTCATCTCACTGTGATCATAATGGAAGTCCAGTTGATTGTAATGTAATTAAATCTTGTTAATTCCTTTCATTTATGTTTCCTTGGAAAGATCTTGGAAACTTTTTCCTGAATGCTAGCGCAGACATCAGTTCCTCCGGTTAATTAGCGCTATAAAACGTAATAACACTATTCCGCGAGATACAGAAGTCTTATCGGAACTCGTCGAAGCCGTGAAGGCCGTCGGTGCTGCAGGAGATAAAACGCGTCTGTTGGTGTTATCTGTCTTGTCAATGAAACTATCGGGATTGAGCAATTGTAATGATGTCATTGTTTTGTCGAGAGCAAGATTGCTGCGGGGCGAGCGCTCGCTCACACACACACACACACACACACACACACACACACACATACACACGCACGTACACACACACACACACACACACATGCACATACACACACACACACACACATGCACGCACACACCTGTGTAATCCTCTTATGTAATTTGTACATGACATTTTTGCAAGCAATAAATAAATAAATAAATAAACAAACAGATGTGTTGGTGTCGGATAATTATCGTATGAAAATACTTTAACTGTACTGCGGGTGATTTACATGCAAATGAAAGACCTCCGTTTCCAGGAAGTCTGTAACTTTCAGAACTTTGTGTAAACACTGAAAATTGCTTTATTTCGTCATGTGATGGATTTCCCCCGCAGACGCACACTCTGACATAAACGTCTTTCAAACTTTCCCCCCAAAAAAGCAATTAGAGGCAACTTACATTTACAATTTTTTTGTGCTTTGATTTTCAATAAATGGTCATTTATTTATTAAATAGCGTGTTTATTAGAAACATTCCAAATGAAGGTCTCCTCCTGAACTCTTGTGTATGAAGAAGGTCTTCTACACTTCATATGTTAAAGCCGAGAGAAGTCGAGGTGACGTCACTTTCACCCTGTGATGACGCATTGTGATCAGCAGGTGTGAAAAAATGCTGTAAACAGAGAATGCTGTCAGATATATAAACAATGATTGTTTATTTTTGTCAATATAGTGAGCAAACATCAAATCAATATTTGTTGTGAGTAACGTTTAGAAGAAGTAGAAGTAGTGGAAGTGATGGCACCACAGAGTCCTGATCTCTACATGATGGAGTGTGTGTGGGATTGATATGAAGAGACAGAAGGATGTGTGAACGTCGACATCCACAGAAGATCTGTGTTTACTTCTCCAACATGGAACAAACAACCAGCCGAGTTCCTTCATAAACACTGTGTGTACGTGTACATAGAAGTGTTACTGCTGTTATGAAGGTAAAATGTGTTCACAAAGAATATTGATTTTATTTCCATTTCTCTTCATTCACTGAATTTCATGCTAGTAAATAATAAACACTTCCATGTTTGAAAGCTTTCTTTGTTTACAGTATTTTTTCACACCTTTTACACAGACGGAATATAAACTTCACAGTAAATCTGCAGAATTGATCCTGACAGCTAAACTTAAGTGTGTTTTCCAGTAATTCGACACTTGTGCGTGCAAAGGCGTGGACACCATCAAAACATTCCTCTGGACGTGAAAAGGTGTCGATTTCCTTCTTCACGAGCGACAAAAGCAAACACGGCGGAGAGGGAAAATACGGGCGAGGCCACACCAGACTGACGTTCTCGTCTCGCGCTCTGTTCCGAGGCCTTCCCGTTCCCGGCCCTGAGACGAGCCTGGCTTCAACACAAGTGTGAATCTGCGAACGATCTGCTTTCTAAAGAAACACGCCGAAACATCACATCCTCTCGTGTCTCCTTGACTTTTCCCTACATGCGTTCCGTAGGAGATCCGCCGTGTGCCGTGCGTCCCGACGTGAGAACACGCGGAGTTTAAAGCGGGACGGAATTTTGAGGATGGAGTTACAGCGTGCCTCTGCAGACCGTCGAGCAGGCCATGTGGACATCTTCACACGTGCCTTTACACAAGTCTGACTCAGATCAGAGGAATGCTCAGTCACACTCTCAGTTTCTACCTGCGTCACATGACCTGATGGATCATCCGGCCTCGATGAACTCGGTGAAGCCGTATTTCAGCGTTTAACTTCAACCCTTCACGGAGCTTCTTCAGGAACATTATACTGCACAATCATTCAGTCAATTAATTAATTAATAGAATATTATTATGAATATAAATAATGACTGCTCGCTCACGGCATGTTGGAGGTTAAATGTTCCAGTGGGATCTCAGTCACATGACACATCTATCACACATTCTATAATTCATAATAAATGATGATTACTGACTATAATACGAGCAATATGGGAAATCTGAAAGAATATTAATGGGAAAGGCGGAGGTGAATCACCACACGCTCAGGGGTTATTTTAGGATGCCCCGTCGTGTTCTTCTGTACGAGGGAACTACAGTACCATTTACAGAAGTGTCCTCGCTGGAAAGTAACACCGTGTTCTCATTTATCTGCCGGACATGTATTCTGCAAATCAGAAATATAATATCACCACTTCTCTCATGAAACAATCAGTCCCGTGTCGTCTGTGTGGAGCGGCATCTCTGGTAACGCAAGATGATGACAGAAAGCTAAATGGGCTGTAGATTTTATGGCTCTGGGCTCCATGACATGTTCTACACACACATACACACATACACACACACACACACACAACACACATACACACACACATTACACACACTACACACATCGCACACA
>JACRUU010000005.1:11897488-11932488 GCA_030449085.1 Kryptopterus vitreolus | reverse complement strand
GCACTTCCTTCTCGCTCATTTGCATAATGGAAGTTTTACGGATGGATGTGTAAATAAGTCCTGGTTGTGTCCCTGATTTCTGCTGTAACTGATGAGACGCAGACAGTTAATCTCAGGTGGAGATGTTTGGCCTGAGACGTCTCCACGAGGTGCCAAGATCCGTATCCGGGCCTCAGAGCTTTAATGGCAGTAAGACTGACCTGGATTTTCCATGTGCCAAAAATTATTTTTATCTTAAGTGATTTGGATCTGAAGCGTGTTTACTCGTTTACATTCAGACAAACAGGATGGCGCTGGATTTTCTGCTCTATTTACACGCCTGGAGTTTGCCTGTTAGTGCGCTGTTTATATTTAGAATATTTTATAGCCGTCTCTTAAAGTAGTGCAGATCTAAAAAGGGAATGTCCCGAGAGCGGATAAAAGTGGGGAGAAAACTCATTTGCATAATCAATGAAATGGAGTTTTGAGTGAAATACATCTTTATTCATCTTCTAGCGCTTTATCCGATCTTCCCTCGGGTCACGGGGAGTCTGTGTCTATCTCAGGCGTCTATGGGCGTTAATGCAGGATACACCCTGGATGGAATGCCGACCCATCACACACACACACACACACACACACACATTCATACACTAGGGACAATTTTCCAAGGTGCCAATCAACCTACCGTGCATGTTTTTGGACCGGGGGAGGAAACCGGAGAACCCGGAGAAAAAACCCCTGAGACACGGGGAGAACATGCACAAACTCCACACACACATGGCCGAGACGGGAATCGAACCCGGACCCTGGCGGTGTGAGGCGAACATGACATGCACGGTAGGTTGATTGGCACCTTGGAAAATTGTCACTAGTGTATGAATGTGTGTGTGTGTGTGTGTGTGTGTGTGTGATGGGTTGGCATTCCATCCAGGGTGTATCCTGCATTAATACCCATAGACACCTGAGATAGACACAGACTCCCCGTGACCCGAGGGAAGATTGGATAAAGCGCAAGAAGATGAATGAATGAATATTTAGACACACACATATTTATTCAGTGCACTTATGATGTTTTAGATAAAGATAAAATGAAAAATGGAGGAATGTTTTATGTTATTTATACGTTGTGTTGAGGACGGATTCTCTTTAATTCCTCTCCAGGTTTCTTTTGCACTCTTTTGACAAACGTTTACATTCTAACTTGGAAATCCTGCACATTGTTCAAAATGATTGTATTGTTTTAACTCTCCGTTTTCCCCTCGTAGACGATAAACACAGTAACACACATTCCTATTGGATCACATGACCACGTGCACGAAAACGGCGAGCAGCTTTTGTCCGATCGCTTATCAGAGCGACGCTCCTGTAAAAACCTGCAGCCGCTTCCAAACGAAACACTTTGTTCAAACAGAAGTAAACGATGCCTGACTCAGAACACCGAGTTCTGTTTTCCTTTTCTCTTGTTGTTCCTCTTTCAGTAAAGTTGAGCAACAGAACATCACGTGATTCTGCGACGCAGGAACGTAATCCGATTTACTTTCTGTTCTGTTTAAAGCACGAGAAAAACACACACACACACACACACATCAGCGTGCGGATCGTTCGTGCTTTACAGGAAACAAACGATGAAAACCACACGACCCGAGCGTTCAGGGTTCGGGCGAGAACGCGTCTCCGGGACAAAGTCTGGTGTTGTTCAGCCAAGAGATGTGCGTTCAAACGTCGCCTGATCCGAGTCAATAGTTTCAATCTATATTTATATTTAAATATTTGGATTGGACGCCTGGTGAAATCAGAGGCAAACAAACAAACAACTTTGTTTCACTTTTATTAGAAATCCATTACGAAAATATATATATTTTTTTTTTCTTACATGAAATAAGAACAAACCTAGAAAATACATTCGTTTATTTTTCCATGAGTGCCATAAACAGTACATTCAACATGTTCTTATTACCTGATGTTTTTCACTATTTGGAATTGAATGAGCATCTTTGGAATGTTAAGTACACTTCAGAGTGGTAGAACAAGTTTTTTTTTAAAAAATACAAAAAAAAAAAAAAAATCCCTGCACTCGCTCATGCTGCTGTTTTTAAACAACACAAAAACAACAAAAGGCACCGTGAACAATCGTGGCTTGTTATTCCGGCTGTGCGGCGTCTCCGCGAAAGAGTGCGCACGGAAAAATAAAGCACCGCGTTAAAGCCGATATCACCGTTTACAAACGCTTTCGTGCCGACAGCACCTTCATTTTCATCATCATCATCATCATCGTCGTCGTCATCATCATCATCATCACGGGCAGCTTCCTACTCAGGAAAACTGTCCCGCTTCCAGGATCTCCGTGAAACATTGATCCTTGTCCCGTATCGCGCGTGCGGGTCGCGTGCGGGTCGCGTGCGGTCCGACTCCGCGCTCTCGGGGTGTATTTTTTTTTAACCCCCCGCCCCTTTTTTTACCGGCGTATAAACAAAACACCAGAACACCGACGTTACGTTACGCAATCGGAAGAAAAACGGAAGCACTCGGAACACCACGGATTTAACGCTCCGGCGGTGATTACAGGACACCGAGCCGGCGTTATTACGTTCTTTTTTTTGGTTTGGATAAAAATAAAAACGTGTGGTTAGGAGTTAAAAAAACACGACAAGGAGAAACAGTTGCTCGGTCGGACGCCTCCGTAACGCACGCAATGAGCTCCAGAGGATGTTAGTCGTTAGCGAGGACCAAAGACGGATACAGATTAAAAACAGATACGCGAACGGAAAGAAACAATCGTTCCGCTCAAACGTCTTTCTAAAAAAATAAATAAAACAAAATAAACAGGAAGATCCGTCCGGTTCCTCGGTCGCACCGGAGGTCGGCGTCGCGACGAGCGGCGTTCCGAACCCGGCGAGCTCGGCCGGTTCTCGGGAGTCAAGAGCGTCTCAGAGGAAAGCAAAAACCTCCGCTTGGTTTCGAATCATGACATCACATGATGCGCGGCGCGATCTTCAACACGTCATGCAGCGCGGTCTGATGTTGGCGGCTTGGGGATTCGGATCCACCTGGAAACAAAAAAAAAACAAACAGGAGTCAGCACGGAAAACCTCTTTAACGCGGAATTTCATCCCGAAGTCGTTCCCGGGAACGTACCTCGCTGTACACCGGCGGTGGCCTGAACCGGAACTCCTGCACGTACGCCATGAAGGGGCGCTCCAGCACGGCGCCGAGATCCTCCTCGATACGGGTAATGACGGAATTCTGCTCTGCCTCCTCCTCGGTGACGACGGAGCTGTAATCCGGAGGAGCTGCGGAGGGAAAAAGTGCCGTGAGCAAAGCGATTACGAAGGAGGAGAAAACTTGCATGGGAACGGTGGGAAAAGGCGCCGACCTTCACGCTGCTCGGGAACGGTCATGCGGAACCACTCCAGGTTCAGACTGTACTGGCTGCTGACGCTGGAGGTCCGGCTGCCGAACGGATGCAGAGGGATCGTCCCCATGACCAGCGGGAGCTCCAGGGACAGTTTGGAAGTGCCGGGAATGTCGACACACACCTGATGGTGGAGAAGAATGTGGGACGTTAAAGGTGTGAAGGTTTTACACGAGAAAGCTTCCAGTGAGTCGTGACGGGAACGTGACGGGATCGTGACGGGATCGTGACGGGATCGTGATCTTACCCTGAGCGTGTACTCCACTTTGATGATCCGGCACTGGAGGATTGAAGGGCCGACCGGTGGGATCTTGATGGCGCGTCCGTGCCAGGTCTCCCTGCGCCGCGCTCCCACCACGTCTCCACACAGCGTCGCCACCACCGCCTGCTTCTGCTTCATGGTTCCCCTGGCGACGAAGGTCTGGGTCTGCGTGATGAACGCCTTCGGCACCACGGATCGGGACGTGGCGTTATCGAATTCGGCGAAGACCGGAATCACCTCGCCTGCGGAGAAAACCACGAGGCGTCGGTGGACTGCCGGCGTTTGCGTTTCTACACTTTGTGTTTGCGAGGGGGGGCGGGTGGGGGGTGGGTGGGGCTTACCTGGCGTGTGTAACCTTTGCGGTCGATCTTTGCAGTGATGGACACCTGGCCAAAGTTGTGGTACCACATACGAGCCATCTTCTCTTTGGTTCCTGCCTGAGGCGCCTACAAAACAACAACAACAACAACAACAAATCAGAACAAGCTTCTTCTTTAGCAAACGCACGCGCGTGGAAGAAAACCCGCCGTAAGTCGTACCAGTAAAGACGGCGTGTTGATATCGATGGGCTCGATGACCGTAAACTCTTTCTTGATCTTCTTGACAGGAGCCCAGGGTCTGTGCAGCTTCACCTTCACCCAGTACCGGATACTGCCGTGCTTTCCTTCGAATGATGTCACCAGCGTCCTGGAGAGAGAGAGAGAGAGAGAGAGAGAGAGAGAGAGAGAGAGAGAGAGAGAGTGAGAGAGAGTGAGAGAGAGTGAGAGAGAGTGAGAGAGAGAGTCACACACACTTTTCATTCACAGGGAGGATATTCTCTATAAAGTCAAACAAACAAACAAACAAACAAACAAACAAACAAACTTCAAACTCACTCTTCAGGGAGCTGGAAGCTGAAGGCGAACTCGTGTCTTCCTGCCGGAAGTGTCGTCGCCTGTCCATTATCTGCAAACAGGAATATTATTGATCAAAACTTTTGGGAGTAAACAAGCACACAAACAAACACACACAGAGTAAAGATCACACATGCGTTATGAGGTTCGAGTCCCTGTCCCTGTCTGGTATGTGACGTCAGCAGATGATGGATGAAGTTTGTGAGTGAAAAAAGCGATAAGACGTAAAAAACACAAACACACACACACACACACGCGCGCGAACCGACCTGCCTGCAGCAGCACCTCTCTCCGGTTCAGGTACTCCACCTCGTCGCTGTAGTTCTGCGTGTACGCCGTGCTGGATCCCGCGCTCCGAGACTCGGTCCAGTGCACTTTGGCGTATCCCTCCGCGTGGAGCTTCACCGAGTCCACTTGCGTTACCGAGCCGAGCTCGAGCACGACGCGTCCGCACACCACGTCCCCGCTGCGGAACAGGGGCGCGCAGGGGCCGTCACGGGACTCGAACTCCACCAGGAACTTCTTCACCTTGCCGAAGATCATCTCGAAGATCTCTGTCTCACTTTCTTTCTTTCTTTCTTTCTTTCTTTCTCTCTCTCTCTTCTCGAACAGTCTCTCCGAGCAAAACAAAACCCGCACGCCTCTATGGGTGCTTTAACTAGCAGGGCGAAGGGAAAGGGGCGGGGCTTTGCGGGTAATTATGCGCGGTCCGGTGCGCGGATTGGCCGCGCCTAATAAACACGAGTGGGCGTGACGAACGCGCGGGGGCTCGATGATTGATAGCTTGCAGGTTCTTGGTGGAAAAACAAGCGGACTGAGCATGCCCGAGAGGCGCGTTCAAACACACACACACACACACACACACACACACACACACACACACACACACACCGGGACCACGTGTGCAGACAAAATAATAATAATAATAAAAAAACCCGACCGAATTCACACCGGAACAAGTAACACGCACAAAACACGCGGAGGAAATTAAAGTTCAAAATGATGCATGCACTTAATTACACACACGGATTCTGATCGCTCTTCCGCGTGCGTGCGTGCGCGTATGTGTGTGTGTGTGTGTGTGTGTGTTCAAAACAAAAGTTCAATGAACATCGTGTACTTTGCGTGTCCCGTGTATTTCTTGCTCCCTCTGGTGGTTACAAATCAGAATGCGACGAGATGTCGCGCCATCAAAATCCAATCCAAATATTTCTTTGAAAAAAATTAAAAGCCTTAATTAATCATCTTCCGAAAGTATTAGTAAATGTTATTAAACAGCATGTTCCATTTTACATCCCTTTTACAACAAACATGTGAAAAGGTTCGACGTAAAACGGACATTTATGGACATTTAAGGACTTATTTCGGACATTTAAGTTCAATCAATGCAACAACTTGGTTCAATAAAACTGCATTTTTACTTTAAGACTTGGTGGATCGTTTGCGCTTCAAACTTATTGCCGATAATTTAGGAATATTTTGGTTTTGATGGTCAGGTTTCCAAATATTTTATTCCATTCTGCAGAGTAAGTTTAGATTAGAAGCATGGTGATGGAGGCGGAGGTGGTGTAACTCAGTGTTTTAAGGCACCGGGCTGCTGATCGGAAGGTCCAGGTTAATCGCCTCAGCTGCTACTCTTGGGTCCTTGAGCAAGGCCCTTAGCCCTCTGTTCTCCAGGGGGCACCGTGAATTTCACTGTAATGTATATGTGACAAATAAAAAACGATTTTATTCTATAGGAGGGTGTAGCTCAGTGGCTTCTAGACCAGAAGGTCACAGGTTCAAATCCTACCTCCATCACCAAGCTGGCACTAGTGGGCCCTTGAGCAAGGCCCTGAATCCTCAGTTGTAAGTCACTCTGTATCAGGGCGTCTGCCAAAATGTTGTAAATGTGCCGTATTCTACGTGAAAGACTGAGTTCTCACGTTTAGACCTGACTAATTTTCTTTCTCACCTTTTTTGGGACGTAAATCATTAACGTCAAACAGCCGGAACATTTTTATTTAATTAACGTTTTTTCAGCCAAAAAAAAACACCTTCTGGTTTGAGTGCATTTATTGATTGAGCTTTATTTAGCCCCGTCCGAAGGCTGAAATACCTTTTACCTCGAAGCTCCGGTAATAAACCGTGTTAATAAACACTTCAAAAGGTATTTCATCTCGACTCATCATGCTTATAAGCAGAGAGAGAGAGAGAGAGAGAGAATATCATTGCATTAGTGGAAATTCTTTTATCTTTTCCACGATTACATCCTACTTTTCCATTTACGCGACCGAGGTTAAAGTGTGTTTCTTTATCAGACAGTTTCTTTATCATGACTACTATAAATATGATGCATCTCCAGCGACTGCAGTGTAAAGGGTTATTTATAATGTCAATATCAGAGATAACTAACTGGTTTATTATAAACATTACTGCAAAATGCGTGACAATAGATTTATATGGATTTAAATGCCATCATTTGTAGCAAGCCTAATGCACATTTATTATTTACTGCATTTTAATTTCATTAAACTCCTCCTGATGATCCTTTTTTAAATATGGTTTTATGCGTATAGATATTTGTCCTAATAATTTGTCCCAGTGAGCTCTTTCTGTACATATTGTGTGAATCTTTTACCTAGAGAGGTGCTTATAGGACACACATAAAGCTGGACAAATATATACAGACCTATAAGCATCATATTTCCAGCTGAAATGGGGCAAAAAGAGAATAATTTACCCTATAAATTAAGATTATATGAGGTTTCGATTTTCATGTAGATGAAATAAATCTACGCTAAAATTGTAATTATAAATATGTCTCAAGTGAAAGGTTGTTTTGAAAATTGCAAAATACTCTTTTTTTCCCTCCAGCATGTAATTGCATGGAGGACGTGGTGTTTTGTCAGCATGTGTTGAAACAGATAGAGCGCCCCCTACTGCTGCTCTATTTGGTCGCTAGAAATTGGTCACGCACGGTCGGACCAGATGCCCTGCAAACACACACACACACACACACACACACACACACAGCTACAGCAGTGGATCGGTTACACACCTTGAATCACATGTTGTCTCTTCCTGAAGTATGTGATTTTGGAGGTGTAGTCGTTGTAGACGGTGTTAATCCCGACACCCCTGTGCTCCAGCCAGTGTGCAGAAGCCACCCCTCTGCCCTGCACCTTCAGGGATCTGATGTCCATTTGCCTCTGCAGCTCCAACACCACCTTCCCACTCAGTGTCTCCCCGCTGCTGTACACCGCCTCCCCGCGGCCGTCCAGCTCCAGGGCAAAGCGTCGGAGGCCCGTAAAGTCCATATCTGCTCAGGTCAAGAAGAACATGAGGAACCATGAGAGTCTTCTCGGAGTTACCTGTGAAGGTGCAGCAACAAGAACCTGCAATCTAAGCTTTAAACACGCTATTAAGCTTTCTTACAAAAAATACAAACATGCACATTTTTCTTTATAAAATGCTAAAATAAATAATGTCTAAAAACAGGAAAACAACCTCCAATAAATGCCCGCAAAAGCGCACGCGCTGCTCACCCAAATCCCAGTCCACGCGCTCCACCGAGTCCGGTGTAATTTATCCCCGCCACGCCCACGCGTGGTCCAGGCCACGCCTGTCCACACGGTCCACCACGAAGACCACGCCCCCCACAACAACAACCGTCCTCGATTTTACAGTCCACCACCAAGGCCACGCCCCCTTTTCCACTATCAATCACACAAAGCAAATCGATGCAAAATAAAATAAAATATAAAACATGTAACGGGCAAAAATCTTTCCACTTTTAAACATTTATTTATAATAAATACATTTATAATTTTTTTTAATATATAAATTTTTAAACGGCATAATTATTCTTATCAAAGATATCATACAATATTCCTAGAAATCCTGTTCTTAAAGAACATTTTTATTCCTCGAATAGAACAACGAATAAAAGAAAATATTTGAATGATGTGTTAATGATTAACAACATTTTAAAAAAAGATAAGAAACAGAAAAATAAAACCACTTTAAAAATACAAGTTCATTCATTCATTCATTCATTCAACACCTTCATCATGCATCACACTCATGTACACATCTTATGCACTGACCACACAGACATCACACATTGACTTGGATCTGATCAGAGATGGAATTAAGGTTTCTTTTATGCAGCGTTATAAACACGCAGAAATCACCAGGTTATCTCTTTCATCAGTTTAATGATAATGACATCATTAAGGACGTTTCCAGGATCGTCACCACTTTTTAATGGAAACATTTGATCTTCTGCACGTCCTCGTGGACTTGATGTTATCACTGATTTCAGACAGGATTTACAAATACATGGTGCACTTTTAGAACTATTACGTAATGGAGAAGTTATCGGCAAGCGGTCGGAATTTCAACAAATGTGATGTTCATTATCAAATCAATTCACCGAACACGAAAAAAAAACAAAACAAAGTGAAAATGAGTCACGGTGATGTTAAATTTGCGGTTGGTTTTGTAAAACACGGAGTTTAAAGTCCGTCCTGAGCAATCGCTTCTGTTGAATTAGTGGTAAATAAACAGGGATGTCCAAAGAGACGCCACGCGATTCACAACAAACACGAGATCCGATACAGTGCGCAGAACAAACAAACGACTTTCCATTTTCACCTTGTTTACACGTCGTAAGGATTTTCTGTTACTATATTTGTTCCAAACCCACCGACACACACACACACACACACACACCAATGCACAGCTGAATGTTTCGTGGACTGAAGGTTCCACCGCCTGCATTTGTGATCCTGAATAAATGTTGTGTGTTGTTTCACTTGAGTTCATCTCACCTGGTGTCACCTTCAAATCCCACAACTCCAATACACGGAGAAATCTTAGTCGTGGTTCGATGGGATGCTGTAAAATGTCCACGAGAGCTGGGAATTGAACTGGGAACATCCTGAGATCTTCAGCAAAAAGAATGTGAAGTGGAACTGAGGACAAACAAAACTGCACTTCTCACATCGACATTACAAACCTGAGAATAAGTTTGTTTTGGTTGGACATTTTTGTGTTTGTGTCTCCTCTTGATATTGAGCTTTAAGTGTCACATTTCCTGTTTCTACATCAACCTGCTCTTGTGGACTTCTATAATGTCCATAAACATCAACACCCGGGAAAAGATACGATCTCTGTGATTTTTACTCAGAGATTTTGTACGTGTACACACATCACACACACACACACACACACACACACACACACACACACACACACACACACACACACACTCATTAATTTTCTACCGCTTTATCCGATCTTCCCTCGGGTCACGGGGAGTCTGTGCCCATCTCAGGCGTCTATGGGCGTTAATGCAGGATACACCCTGGATGGAATGCCAACCCATCGCAGGACACACACACACACACACATACACACACACACACACACACACACACACACACACTAGGGACAATTTTCCAAGGTGCCAATCAACCTACCGTGAATGTTTTTGGACCGGGGGAGGAAACCGGAGAACCCGGAGAAAAGAAAAAAACCCCCTGAGGCACGGGGAGAACATGCAAACTCCACACACACATGGCCGAGACGGGAATCGAACCCGGATCCTGGCGGTGTGAGGCACACACACACACACACACACACACACACACACACACACACACACACACACACACACACACACACACACACACAGTGTCTGGTAAAACCATTGTATATGTTTTACATTCTTTTAAGGAAAATAAGCATCACAACTCGACAAATAGTTTCTGTCTATTTACGTATATTATATTCCTATAATGTAGCAAGTGTCAGGAATATTAATAAAACAGTATCAACAAAAAATAAGGTGAAATGCAGTAAATCACAACTCATTTCCCCCCAAAACAGTTGATATTTGAGGTTAAAGTCAAACACTTTGGCTCCAAAACTGCGGCAGTGTTTACCAGCACAGACGTGATCTTGTAGATCGACATCTGAAATGGCGCCACCTGCTGGTCCAAAACACACAAATACTCTCAACAACATTAGTCGAGGACAGAGATAAGAAGAGATTTTATTGTCGTTGTAGCGATCCGACGACATTTGTTAACCGTAAAAAGTAAATCTTAAATGAGTATAAATATGTAGCAATAAATATTCAGAATTAAATATAATAATTGACAAAAATGAATTAAAATTAAGACATTGGTTTTATTTCATCTGCATTGTTTATTGTTGCATATAGTATGTTGTCTATAAGCTAATTGTATAGTTATGTACTTTTTTGGGGGAAAACGAGTTAATATTAAATCAATAAGCTTAAATAAGTGCTGGAATGCATTGCAATGCAACAACCGGAACTACAAGCATCATTTAAAAAAACATATCGTGCAACACTCGGTCACGTGTCTCTGATCAGATACAGAATGTAAAAAAAAGTAGATAAGGTGGTACCTTTTATTGTCACCCCATAACAAAAAGACATTTCTCATATTCAAGTGTTAGAAAAATAGCATTTCTGAACAAATCTTTAGTGTAAAAGGAACGAATAATGTACTTGTGGAGAAACCGGAGCGAGTGTGCAGCTGCAGGGACGAATATTTCTGACGGCTCTGCTTAATTATTTCGATATTTCACATCTGAAAAATGAACAGTCAACAAGTTATTATTACAGCATGTAGTTCAGATCACAAATCCTTTTTGTTGTTAGTCAAACATGTACGCTGTGTGGCCAAAAGTATTTGGACTGTCAATCAATTAAACATCTCGTAACAGATTAGCATTAGCTGTTTAGGGCGTGGCTATGGGGATTAGTGTATCTACAGCTACGAGAGCATTCATGGGGAGGTCTGGGGTTCAGTCTGGGATTTGAGTTGAGAAGCTCAGGGTTCGGTGCAGGACACTCGAGTCCAGTCATGATCCAGTCCTGGGGGGGGGGTCCACTAGGGGGTGCTATTGTTCAAATGTGTTCAGATACTTTTGGAAACACGGCATATGCGCAAAACAATTAAGGATATCTACGATAATCGAGTTTCAGCTTCACTGGAAGGTAAATACAAACACGTTAGACATGAAAACAAAAGCAGATAAACTCGAATGAACAACTCTATGTTGAATGTACAAATGAATGTCATGTTTCGTCGCCTTATTGAAAGTTCTACGGCCAAATCTCAGCCTTTTTTGGAGCAAACTAATATATCAGCATAATATAGTGTACACACACACACACACACACACACACACACACACACACACACACACACACACACACATCCTTCAAATTAGTAATTGGTTTCTACTACACAGACCCCATCATTAATGTACACACTACGATTGTTATTATTATTATTATTATTATACATTTATAAAGATGTCTAATTTAATCCTAGTTGTAAGAATCAACCAAGACTTTAGAATCTCCCAAATATTTAAGGATGATTTGTAATAATAAACAAATCTGATCTCCTTGTTTATTTCTGAAGTTCGGGGTTATTTATCCTCAGTTGGTGTGAAATAAAAGGGGCGGATGATGTTTCAGGATCAGGATGTGAAGAAAGTGCAGGAATGGAAACATTCTGGAAAAATTCAGTGGTATACTTTTTGTTTGTTTTGTTTTTTTTTTACAACCATTAGTGATAAAGAAATTCACACGTCTGCATCAACATTTCAGCATTCTGACGAGCCGCCCAGCTGGTCCTTATCTAGAAAGTTGGCCAGACTCCGTCTCAGGCAGTTCAGGTCAAAAATCTTGACGTCCAGCACATCGATGACTTTCCGCACTTCGCTCTCGGCCTGCTGCCTGGCGTCCAGAGAAAAGAGCAAACTCTGCTCCGCTTTCAGCACTTGCTGTTCCAGCTCCAAGTTTCTCTGCTCCAGATCCTAACCGCAAAGAAAAAATAAACAAACGCTGAATCGTCTCCTCGGCCCAAACCAAGACGCATTAACAACCTCAAACTTACCTGCATTCTTTTATTTACCTCCTCCCTTTCCTCCTCCAAATCCTGGAAATCAGATTTCCTGCCCTGTAGCTTGTTAATTTCCTGCAAACACAGATTTATCCATGAGAACTTACTTGCAAAATGTGTGTGTGTGTGTGTGTGTGTAGTAAAAAAAACTCCCCACAGTAAATAAAACTGTAAAAGCATTAATAAGTGGAAGCTTCTCCACTAGGGGGTGCTATTTCTCCAATAATCCAAAATGTCCTGAAAATTGGCAGCCCATAAGCAAATCACTTATTTGTTCGAATAATAATAATATTTAATTTCAAACTTAAAAAACAACAATATATGGCCTTTTGTAAATGAAATTTCCGACAGCGCAGGAAGGCCGTTATTCGCTCATGCTTCCCTTCGAAAAAGGACAAATCGCTAAAAAAAAACTACAAAAAGCACTCGTACTTCATCTTTAGCCTTTAAAAGGGCCTCCATTTGCTCCACAGACTGGAACAAATCCTGGCTCCTGTTCTCACATGCAGCAGCGTTTCCTCCTCGTTCCTCCAACTCGGCCACCTGGAAAATCCAGAACGAGCGACTTTAATCACACTGTGATCATTCATTCATTCATTCATTCATCTTCTACCGCTTTATCCGATCTTTCCTTGGGTCACAGGGAGTCTGTGTCTATCTCAGGCGTCTATGGGCATTAAGACAGGATACACCCTGGATGGAATGCCAACCCATCGCAGGACACACACACACACACACACACACATTCATACACTAGGGACAATTTTCCAAGGTGCCAATCAACCTACCGTGCATGTTTTTGGACCGGGGGAGGAAACCGGAGAACCCGGAGAAAAACCCCCTGAGGCACGGGGAGAACATGCATAAACTCCATACACACATGGCCGAGACGGGAATCGAACCCGGATCCTGGCGGTGTGAGGTGAACGTGCTAACCACTACGCCACCGTGCCCCACACTGTGATCAATAGAATCAAATACATTCTTTTCTCATATAAATAAAAACGATGCACAGTATGAGATCTGACTCTTTTCCTTCTCAAAGTTGACGTATTAATTTTACCGTAACCACGACACGCGTCTTCCGAAGCATCTATTTTTTTCCATTTATACATAATTGAGACCAAAACAGGGCGCTTTAACTTATGAGCCACGAAATTCCCCATATTCCAGACAGGATGATAAATGGTTTTCCTGCAACTTTTTCCCACGAGACCTGAACTCCATCCTGTAGCGCCACCTACTTGTGTATAAGGTAAGTTCAAAAACAGCTTCGAAAAACACTGGAAATATAGACGGAAAATGATCCCAAAAATACTGCAAGCACAGAAATCAAATCGGTGTGTACAGTATACACAGCAATGACCTGGGAATGAAAACTCTGAACAAATAATCCGATGCTTGATTAAACTGAACAATATTATTCATTATTCAAAAGCGATATAAAATAACACCTGACTCAGCACATTCTACCAATCTGCATGTTATTACTATTTTTCCATTGATGTAGTATATAAAAGAACAGAAGTGTGTGATGACCTGAAAGCTACAGGAATAATAGAATAGAATAAATAATGCACTACACGGACGTGATAAAGAAATCATGCTGATGGTTTAAAGGCGGAAAACGGAGGCACGTTTTATTGCATATAAATGTATCTGAACCAGAATCCAATTCATAGATTAGATTAATCTTTCAGATGTGTGTTTAAGAGTTACCCGAGCGCCTGGGTGTCTCCTGGATAACACACACACACACACACATCTCAGATGGTAAACCTCTGACTGAAATACAGCCCAGTCTGGAACACGTACAGTCCAGAACACGTTCGGGCAGGAGGAATCGGCCGACCTGGTCTCGGAGTCGCTCCGTCTCCTGCTGATACTCCGCCAGCTGGTGCTTCCAGTGTTGGATGCTGCTGTTGGCCTGGTGGAGCGCTGACACCAGCTTCAGGTTGCTTTCCTTCAGAGTGAACACTTCGGTCTCCACGCCTGCGTCACATATCGACCTGCAGGGAAAGCGGAGCGCGTGATCGCCTGACTTCCAAATCCTGTAACGGACATCCCATAATTCCGAGCGTATCCCTATATTTATAGTCCTGGTGCTTTCTACATGCATTCATGGAGGGGATTGGAACTGATGCATTACCCTTCTGAGGGAACCTTCTTGACGCACTCCTTCTTCGAGGCCGGTTCGAGTTCCGCACTCTTGCTGCGAAACAGCTTGTCCTCGCCGTTCACACACAGGAACGCCGTCGGAGATCTCCGGCCTTCACACGGAGCCTGCGAGACACCGAGACACCGGAGGGAAACCTCACAATCTATTTATTTTATACCAAAGACGCAAACGTTCAGCGATTTTATGAAGCATGTTCTGTATTACACACACACCTGTAAATAAATAAATAAATTAATTAATTAATGAGTGGCTTTTAATGAACCATTCTAAACACGTTCCACAATAAATGAGATGTTTAAATCCGATGTGGAAGGAAATGAAATCTGTGACACCTTCTATTATTAATATACTATATTAATAATAAAGTTAAAGATGTCGAATGCCGTTTGTTTTTAGTTCCCTGAGCAGGAATTTTTTAAATAAAAAGTGTTTTGGTGTAAACGCGGGTTAAAGACCTGCAGAGGTGCGAGGGTTAAACCAGGACTGATCAGATCAAACTTCTCCTGCGATTTCTCCCTCACCATGCGAGCAGCTTCCTTCACCTGCGTGAAGTGTTCCTGAAACTGGACAAAACACACGGAAGAAAGAGGGAATGAAGGAGGGAATGAATTTTTAACTACACTGGAACGGAAGAACGGGTGGAGAGTGGGTGGATTATATGGGATGGTGGGAATAAAATAAGGAATGTGGATGGATCGATATGGATGGGAATGTAATAGAAAGGAGGTGGAGATGAGCTTGAGATGATGGGATCGGGATAGAGGGATGAATAGATGGATGTATGCGAGATGGATGGGGATTAAAACGATGGGACTTGGTATGGATGAGGGGAGGAGTAGGAAATCAAGAATTGGGTAAATGTATAACTAAACAGATAAGTGGATGAACGGATGGATGGAGGTATTGATGTATAGATGAATGTATAAATGGATGGATGGATAAATGTATGGATGGATGGATGGATAGATGTATGGCTGGATGGATGGACAGATGGATGAATAAATGGATAGATGGATGGATCTACAGATTCGATAGATGTATAGATGGATGGATGGATGGATGATGTATATATGGGTAAGTATAGAAATGAAAGGAGAGAAGGGAACGAGAGATGCATGGGTATGTGGATAAATGGATATGGGATAGATGTATGGCTGGATGGATAGATAGATGGATGAATAAATGGATAGATGGATGGATCTACAGATTCGATAGATGTATAGATGGATGGTGTATATATGGGTAAGTATAGAAATGAAAGGAGAGAAGGGAAGAGAGATGCATGGGTATGTGGATAAATGGATATGGGATAGATGGATGGATGGATGGATGAGTAAGTGGTAAGCATTGATGTATGGTATGTTGATGAAGGGATGATGGATAGCTATGCAGATGAGTATTACGATGGATGGATGAATGGATGGATATCTGTAGGATGAATATTTTAATGACCTTATAAGGAACCAAACACTGAACCCTGTGTGTGTTTTTTTTTACTTCCATTCTAATTGGAACGCAGGAAGAACATCTGAGGAACGTTTGTGTACCTGCTGCAGGTGCTGCTCAGTGGAGAAGCCCAAGCCGTACACGGTGTTCGCCCTGCTGTCCGCCCACTGCCCAAACTTCTGCGACGTCTTGGTGAAGGTCATGTTGGGCGTCACGGTGCTGTTTATAATCGCCTGAGTCACACCAGAAGAGATTCCACGTAAAGTAAAAAAAACCCGTACACCAGGTGGCGCTATGGATCCGGAGCTCGTACCTTGGTTCCTCCGACGCTGATGATGCGATACACCGTCCTGCCGGCGTCGTAGAAGAACGACACGGTGGCGGCGTGCTTGCTGGCAGGAATCCAGTTGCTCTTGGGTCGGGGTCGATCTGGACACGTGCTTCGGATCCAGTGGCGTGCGCTTGGTGTCGGGGTCGATGCTGGATTCCAGGTCACACCGGTCGGCGGCGTGCGCCTTCGTCGATCTGGAACACGTGCGCCTTCGTGCTGAAGAGCGGCTGCTCCCTGAAGATCATCACACACACACGGCCATCAGAACATTCATCATGTGTGTGTGTGTGTGTGTGTGTGTGTGTAGGGGCGGAGCTTTAATATGGGGGGGCGGGACTTTTATTGCATTATACAAATGAGTCCCAGAATTTATTCACTTTTATATATTTGTTTTTTTTTTGTTTTGTTCCAGAAAATCCTTCAGCAGCTACACATTTCAGCTCTCAGCTCCAAAATTATTGGCACCCTTCAAAACAACTACACACAATTAACTTTCCACTTAAACAGCTGTAAAAAAAAACAATAATAATAATAATAATTTGCAAATGTAAAAAAAATAAATAAACAATTTTTTTTTTTGCAATTACGGTTAATTATCTTAGAACCGATTCTGCTGAATTGCACTAAAATCTATTTTATTAATAAAGATTTTATTTTGATTTTATTATTTCTATTTATTATTTAATTTCATTTTTTTTTTATATATATAAGTTTTGTTCGTTTAACAGACGCGATGGGGGGAAAAAAATCCCGCGCACAATCCTGGGGTTTATTTATAGCAGCAGTTACTTTATAAAAGTGAATAATGTATTACAGACGTCTGCTGTGATGCGATGGAGAGAGAAAAAAAAGAAAAGAAAAAAAGCTTTGATCGATTTAAACGGAGGAAAAGGCTGATGCCGAGTCCACACACACACACACACACACACACACACACACACACACACACACACACACACATTTTTGGTCCATATCTTTGTTATACGCTATAAATTGGTCGTCATGACGTCACACTCCGGATTTTCTTCCCAAGTGCAAATTTAACACCGAATCATCGCGACGTGTTTTAAGGGCTGATGATGGAATTCTGACCGGACGTTGTAAGTTCGAATCCCAGCAATGCTAATGACAGTGGGTTAAAAAATATGAACTTTATGCACATGATCTACAAAACAAGAAGCACTAATGTACTCTTTAACGCAAATGTAACGTAAAAGTGGTGTGGATAGTAATTATTCTGAGGTTATTTTGGTTCCAGGAGCTTTAGTGGTGATACGAATCAGGATTTGAACCCCAGCGCCCTGGACACCTTGGATATATATTATATTTATATGCATTTTAAAAGGGTGTGTCAATAAATGAATGCACGTCATCTTCATTTTCTGGAACAACATGATAGGGTTTTCTGTCGACTTCCAGAAAACGCACCATCTGATGCACTAATCCTCAGAGTGAAGTGTTCGAGTCTCTGCAATGCTGAACTGTTTGAGGACACTTGATCCCCTCTGTAATCTACTGTAAAGGAGGATCTCTGGCAGTAAAACAAGTTCACTGCATTTCCAGTTTCGAGCCCCGTATTGGCGCTTTATCGGGGAGGAAACACGCAAACACATGATGGGGCGGAACCTCGAGTGAAAGATTATCCCGATAAGGCTTTTAGTTGGAGATCATGCGGACTGGAGCAGGGGAGTGTGGGATAACCAGCACGGGGAAAATAACACTTTATTTGAAATAAGAGTTTAAGGTTAAGATTAAATGACTGGATTGGATCAGTTTTTTTTTATCAAACCATTACTCTTTTTTTTAAAGGATAAAGACTTTTGGAGGAAAAATGTTTGCTGTTTGCAGAAGGACTGGAAGATGAAGCATGTCATGATGATCCTCATCTTCACATCTGGACTGCAGATTGAAGCTCACTAAGTGTGTTACCCACTCCAGCGCGCTGTTTGGGACCGAGCCCCGCATTTGCCACGTTACTAGAAACACGAGATCATCCATGTAGAAGCCAGCCAGATGTTCCATGCAGATGTTCAAAACAAACAACAACAAAACACACACTCACCCCATTTCCAACACGGAGTTGGGAAAGTAGCTCCAGAAGACTTTTCCTTTTCTTTCCCAGACAAACAGCACGAGAAGCGCTCCAGATATCACGCGCACTTTCAGGGTTTGTTTGGTTTTCTCCTCTCGCGACTCTTGTTTTGTCCTTTAGCATTCTTGGATGATTGTTTTGTTTTTGTTTGCTTTTTTTCTCTCCGTTTCTCATCTGTCGCTCTTTTTTACCTCCATATCCACTCCGGTGTGAGTGCTGTTTGTTGTTGGAGAAAGAAGGAGAGAAGGACTGGAAATGTTCTCCGACCAGCAACAGAACAGAAACACTGCAGGGGGGCGGGGGTAGAGAGAGAGAGAGAGAGAGAGAGAGAGAGAGAGAGAAAGAGGGGGGGGGGGGGGGGGGGGGAGAGAGAGAGAGAGAGAGAGAGAGAGAGAGAGAGAGAGAGAGAGAGGGGGGGGGGGGAGGGGGGGGGGGGGGGGGGGGGGGGGGGGGAGGGGGGGGGGAGGGGGTGGGGGGGGGGGGGGGGGGTGGTGGGGGGGGAAGGGGTGGGGGGGGGAGGAGGGGGGGGGGGGGGTGGGGGGGGGGGGTGGGATGGGGGGGGGGGGTAGGGGGGGGGGGGGGGGGGGGGGGGGGGGGTGGGGGGGGTAGAGAGAGGGAAGGAGGGAGAGATGGGGGGAAGAGGGGGGGGGGGGGGGGGGGGAGGGGGGTGGGGGGGGGGGGGGGGGGGGGGTGGGGGGGGGTGGGGGGGGGGGGGGAGAGGGGGGGGAAGGGGGAGAGGGGGGGAGGGGGGAAGGGGGGGAGGGGTTAGGGGGTAAGGGGGTGGGGGGGGCTCGGTAGAGAGAGAGAGGGAGGGGTGGGTAGGGGGGTGAGGAGGGGTAGGGGGGGGGGGCGGGGTTTAGGAGAGAGGGGGGAGGGGGGGGGTAGAGAGAGAGAGAGAGAGAGAGAGAGAGAGGGGGGGGGGGGAAGCACGTGATGGAGTTTCTGCTGCCACCTGCTGTTCACTTCGGAAACTACACATCGTTTCTATCATCTACACTTTCTTCTTCTCTCTCATTCGTATGTAAATGTACATTCACTCAATGTCATGTAAAATACATTTATTTAAAAGAATGTCAGAGTAATCGTGTGGGTGTGTGTGTTTGTTTGTTTGTTTGTTTGTTTGTTGTGTTTGTGTGTTTGTGTGTTTAGTTCGTGCATTCTTAGGGCTTTGCAGCAGACAGTCTGAAGAAAATGAATCTCTCCTTTATTTAAATAGAATTATTATGGATACAGAACTAATCGGATTAAATCTGTTCTGTATGAATTGGTTTTTGATTTATTTTGGAGTATACTTTTGCAGAATGTTATTTACAGAGTCTCTTTAGTCAACTTTCTGTGAATTGACCATGATTTTGTAACAAAAAAAGAAAAGAAAATCATCACACATTATTAACTCCAGGCTGAAATTGGATTTGTTTGTTCATTTCTTTTCTTTTTGTTTTTTGTTTGTTTGTTTGTTTTGACTACAGCTGGGGAACTTTGTGTATCCCAGATTGAACACGATATTAGACACAGGACAGAAAAACTGCTCAAACACAAAACCCCCCCCCCCTTAGCTGCCCCTCCCCCTCCCCCCCTCCCCCCCTTCCCCCCCCCCCCCCCCCCCCCTCCCCCCCTCTCCCCCCCCCCCCCTCTCCCCCCTCCCCCACTCCCCCCCTTCCCCCCCCCCCCCCCTCTCCCCCCCCCCCCACCCCCCCCCTCTCCCCTCCCTCCCCCCCCCCCCCGCCCCCTCTCCCCCCATAGAACTCCCCCTCCCCCTCCCCCTTCCCCCCCTCTCCCCCCTAAGCTCCACTCCCCCTTCTCCCCCTTCCCCCCCCCTCTCCCCCCCTCCCACTCCCCCATCCCCTCCCTCCCCCCCTCCCCCCCCCCCTCTCCCCCTCCCCCCCTCTCCCACTCCCCCCCCCCCAAAAAACTATTCTTTCTGACATACAATTTCCACGTTGAGAGACGCCATATTGGAATGACGTCATAGACGTTCAACTCGTATATTCGGGTTGAAATTCCGATTTGGAAAGTCGTTCAACAAAATTCTTTTTCGCACTTTAAATGTATTAATTGTAACTTTATATTATATCTTAATTTAACACGCGCATTTCTGCGTCTTGTTTAATTGAGAGTGACGTTTGAAAGCAAACAGAATTATCCTTCATTACGCGCACATTTATAAAGGAAGAAAGTTGGGATCGATGCTGTTGTCACTTTGCGTTGTAGTACCTAAAGCGGCCAGCAGATGGCACAAGCAGACACTTATTAGATAATCACATAAGCAATGATTCAACTCGATTATTCGCAATATTGTTCGATCTAAATGTTCAAACTCGATTATTTACAGCCATCACCACCACGAATATCCCGTAAATCCTCTTCTGAAATGGAGAACATCAGCAGGAGATCATCTACACCACATATTTACCACAATAACACAATGTTGGTTCTTCACAATAAAAAAAATAACTGTGAAGGGTTTCTTTTTTTTTGGCATGAAGCAATTGGAAATGACAACATGCCTTTGCATATCTGTTGAATAAAAAAGGGCAATTATTCCAAAAGGAATGTTGACAGTGATTATGAAACGTGTCAACCTTAAAAAAACAAACAAACAAACAAAAACCCTGAATAATTAGTTGCACCAATATTCTGTGCTTTTGCTTTTGAGAGCAAACTTTGACTCATTATTTTGCACTTTGATGCAAGTCGCTTTTTCCTTATTTTCGTTTATTGCAGCCACTGTAAAACTTTTTTTCCTTTAATGTAGCATTTGCATATACTGTATCTGTAATGTGTGTTTTGTATGATATTGTCATGCACCAAATGAAAAATAATAATAACTTGAATTAAAAAAAAGGTGTTTTGCATCATCTTTACAACAAATATTTAATTTTACACATTTTATGAAGCATGGATATTAAATCTTAGGTGTATTGTTTTTTTTTTTTATAAGTTAATAATCTTCAAACCTGTTTTACAGCATGCTCATGAGCGACCCACTATTCACTTATTTATAACTCTGAGGGAAGGAAATACAAGCCAAATGTAAACTCAGCACGAAAAAACTATTACAGTGAGAAATCTTGAACACACTTTTGTCTAACTGTAAATCTATAATCCACAATTGCGTGTTAATAGATTATTTACCTCTTCGTTGTACTGCACTCTTTCCATTTACCATATAATGTAACCCTGGTTTAAACTTCTCCACATCTTTATTCCTGACCCGTCTGATGTGATGCACTTTGCTCACTAACGTTCTCTAACAAACCTCTGAGGCCTTCACGCAACACCTGCAATCATACCCGGATTTAAATACACACCTGTAAACTCTAATTACTAATTATGTGACTTACGAAGGCAGTTGGATTTTATTTAGGGGTATCGGAGTAAAGTGGGGGTGAATACATATGCACACCACACTTTTCACATTTTTATTCACCATTTCACACCATTTTCCATCCACATCACAGTTATGCAAGTGTGAAAATATTCACGAAATCCCAATAAAAAAACATTTAAATTTGTAGTTACAACGGGACAAAATGTGGAAATATTCAAGGAAATATTCAGAAAGTGGAAATATTCAAGGAAATCTTTAAAGAGAATGTGGCAATATTAAAGGAAATATTCAAAATGTGGACATATTCAAGGAAATATTCAACATGTGGAAACAGTCAAGGAAATAATCATCATGTGGAAGTATTCGTCAAGTGGAAATATTCAAGGAAATATTAAAATACACTTTTGTAAGGCACTATTAGCTATTAGTAAATTTAAACCTTGACCAATCAGATTTTGGAGAATTGACATGACAGTGGTATAAATTCAGTAAACAGTAAACACAAAACACATGTTTATTCCTTCCCACTGAAACTTTGGTTAAACCGCCGGTTCGGATGTGTGGCGAGATTTGGGGCACAGCGACTTGATGGAGGTGTACACATTTGTTGTTGTTGTTGTTGTTGATGTTGTTGTGTAGTTTGTCGTTTTTGGTTCTGTTCTCCATGCAGATGTGATTCTCCTACACTTGATGTTGTTGCCTTTGAAGTGGAGGTTTTTTTTTTTTACTCACACACTGAACATTAAACACAACCTGTGACCACAACTGTGTGTTGGAGTGAGTAATCACCACCAACCGAAATCTCATGCTGAGAAGTCTTCAGAACATTTCTCAGAACCTGGTAATTTCCACAACTTCCATCGCAAAGGTAAAAGTTTGGAGACTTTATTTCATTTGTGAAGAATTAAAACGGTGTGTATTTTGTCGTAATAAAGTTGTTGTCTGAATCCGAATCAAATTAAACATGAGACAGGATTTAACACAATGACAAATACTGTAATATCATTGCAACACACACACACACACACACACACACACACACACACACAGGTGGTGTCAGAAGACAAGGACATTTGTGTAGCGTGGAGAATTCTCCCATTCCTTGTCATGTTGTGTATTGCACGGCGGCGATTTGTTTACAGACGGATATTGCAGTAATGCTCGCAGGATTCCACGTGGAATAATTGCACTGATATTCCGTCACGGCCCGAACTTCACTTCTCCAAAAAACAGGCCGTTTTTGTAGACGGGTGTTTTGACCTCACAGCTTTCCCTTTGCACTCCGTCTGTGATTTCCACAAACTCGGGAAAGCCAAGTGTTTGCACTTTATAATTAGGATTCGGAAAGAAACTCGGTTTGTCGCTGGAGATGGAGGCGGTTAAGAGACCTTCTCCTCCTTTATCATCATCATCATCATCATCATCATCTTCATCATCTTCATCCTCCTCCTCTTTATCAGGATTGACCTCCTGTAGTGAAGTGAGGTGTTTCAGAGAGCAGCCGAGTTTCACCCGATCGTCACGCCGCAAGAGAACCACGTCGTCCACCACCTCGCTCACGGGCTCCATGTTCTGAAACGATAAACACGTTAGCTCTGATATCTACACACACACACACACACACACACACAAGAAAGAAATATATCTTTCTCTTTAACGACAACATGAAGCTTCTTACGACCGTATAACATGTAAACATAAAAGAGAAACAAAACGAAATAGTGCTGCACTTCTATAAATAAATGGAAGAAAATAAAATAAAAAATGACATAAAATAAAATGTAAAAAAGATTAAAATAGTGCAATAAATTGTTAAAGTGACCAGTGTAAAGTGTCTATTAATATCGTCTTTAAAAGAAATCTTTACACTTTAGACACTATTTTTATATATTTCTTTTATAAAGACGTCATTTTTCTTCCATTTTATTTCAATTTCTATTCTACTTTTTTATTTACATTCATTTATAATAGCTGCACTATTTTGTTCCTGTTATGTTTACATGCTGGATGGTATTAGAAAGCATTTCACTGCATGTTTGTATTTATGCGACAAATAAAATGTGAATTTAAACGTAAATTTCACTTCTGATTTGAAACATATTTCACGCTCTGTGCAACTCTGCAAACGAAAACGCCAAAGACAGCTTGGAAATGTAAAAGTAGGTCAAATGATGACTAAAACTGAAAACAGGTTGAAATATCAGACGTCTGTTACGGAGATGTTCGGAGCGTCGCACCTGTTTGTCCATCTGAGGCACAGCTGCTGCGGAGATCACGGGACTCGGGATTATCGGGAACAGTTTGCTCCTCAGCCTGGATATCGCAGATCAAATCATTCAAATACGATGTCGCGTCACCGGCGTGGTTTAATAAATTCCATTGGCACTGACCTTCTGACGGCAAAAGACAACGCGACTGAACACACCATCACGACTGCACACACCATCACGATGCTCGATATCTCCGTCTTCATCCCCGGCAGCAAATCATCATCACCAGGTGCAGCTTCTACATGAAAGCCATCACAGATTTCACTCAGGAACGTCATAAAGATCATAAGGACGTAAAATATGAAGGTAAACTTATTTTAATGGCACAAATGCGATAAATGCAGTGTCGAGTCCCTTTTTGATGATTTGCGTTAAATAAATACAAAAATGAAAAACCTTCAATACAAGACAATCATTCAAAATAATTCAACATTTGCATTACCAACTGGATATTAGGTCATAATGTTATGGCTGATCACTGCGTATGTGTTTATTCATTCATTCATCTTCTATCGCTTTATCCGATCTTCCCTCGGGTCACGGGGAGTCTGTGTCTATCTCAGGCGTCTATGGGTATTAATGCAGGATACACCCTGGATGGAATGCCAACCCATCACACACACACACACACACACACACACACACACACACATACACACACACACATTCATACACTAGGGACAATTTTCCAAGGTGCCAATCAACCTACCGTGCATGTTTTTGGACCGGGGGAGGAAACCGGAGAACCCAGAGAAAAACCCCCTGAGGCACGGGGAGAACATGCACAAACTCCACACACACACATGGCCGAGACGGGAATCGAACCCCGACCCTGTCGGTGTGAGGCGAACGTGCTAACCACTAAACCACCGTGCCCCGTGTGTTTATCAAATACGTAATAATGAATTGAACATCATGCACACCAGTATCAGATGATGAGTTGCTGCGTGTGAAGAAGGTCCGGGTGGAATTGGGACCGAGTCCGATTTTAGTTCCACCAGCAATACTGAGTGTGTAAGACGAAGCTGCTTCAAGGTTCCTGAGGTGGAAGATGGTTTCATTTACTGCCACGTGATGGTGACCTGAAAGACACAATGGAGATACAAACTGTCTAGTGAAACGTTCTATACGCTTTAAAGTGTTTGATTTTTCGACGAGGTACGTGGACTCGCTATACTGTGTTGTGTTGTTTATTTGTACGTCCTGTGTGCTCGTTGCTTTATGTATATGTTGGCTGTTGAGCTCCGATTGTTGATTTGTTGTTTTTGTAGTAAACTTTATTTACCGTATTTTTTTGTGTAGTTTTATGGTGCAGCGCAGTAAAAGTTCAGTTGTCGCTCTTAACGAGCAAAAATAAAGAAAGAAACTTTGTGTGTCTCTTTGTTTCGGATGGCAGAGGGCAGTTACGCTACCAGTTATTGTAGTCGTTGATGTCGCAGGACGTTGTTGTACAAAAGTGGTTTGTGGTGGGTTTCAGGTAAGTTGCTTATGTAACAGAATATCGTACATAAGATTGCACACAGACGACAATACACAACAATGACATTTCTTCAAATCTGCAGTGCATGGACACATCCTATGCAAATCCATGCAGGAAAAAAACACAAATTACAAAACAAAGAAATGTATAAATATTTGTCATATTTAGTCTCGCCAAATATGTCTGCTTTTTGATCGTTCCATTCCACAATGAATCTCCATTTGCTGTTGTAAAACTTTCCATTTTTCCAGGAAGATGTTCCACTAGATTTCTCTTCTTTTACATACGACTTTTATCTCAAAAGACAATCCTGTGTACAGTAAATGTCTGTTGTCTGTAATAAAACCTTGCTCCTGGGGAAACGTTGTTTCGTTTAGATTTACGGCATTTGGCAGACTCCTTCATACAGAGCGACTTACAACTGTGTAATTGAGGGTTAAGGGCCTTGCTCAAGGGCTCCCACTAGTGGCAGCTTGGTGGTGGTGGGGTTTGAACCCATGATCTTCCAGTCTAAGACTTTAAGTCAGGGGTGTCAAACTCCATTCCTGGAGGGTCGCAGCCCTGCGGTGTTTTGTTCCAACCCTGCTCCAATATACATACCATGTAGTTTTCAAATAAGCCTTAATGACTTGATTATTTGGATCAGGTGTTTTTAATTATGCTTGAGTTTAGTTAAGTTAGTTTGACACTCCTGGTTTGGAGCCAATTACAACAACAACAAAAAAAGGCTAGTAAAAATATTTTCCCACAAAATCATATTTATTAGCAGAAGATGAAGGACGGTAGGAGAAATTCTTAGCACACTTTGAGGAAGCTCTCAAATATTAGGTTCTAGAAGGGCAGAGTTTTAGCTTTAACCATAATTAAAACACACCTGATCCAAATAATCAAGTCATTAAGGCTTATTTGAAAACTACATGGTATGTATATTGGAGCAGGGTTGGAACAAAACACTGCAGGGCTGCGGCCCTCCAGGAACCGAGTTTGACACATGTGCTTTAAGTCCACCGGGCTCCGACCTCCCTTCATTTCACTGTAAAACGCACATTAGGCTTATTTCAACCTCATGGTCGACTCCATGGTGCAACATTCTCACCTGTAAGTGTTTGTCCTTCTTTTGAGACCCATATTACGTAATAGATCAGGAACCCGTGTTGGTCCTGCACAGGAATGGAACTCCACCGCAGCACAGCGGAATCCTGGGTAATATTTAAGACGCTCACATTTTTCGGCGGTGAGCTCGGCACTGGTGAAATAAACAAATAAACAAACAAATAAACAAACAAATAGATCCTTGTTAATATCCTCTTTTTCTGGCGTAAGAGTCGCCCTACTTACCGCCTTGTGTAGAGTAAACGGGACACGCCCTGACGGTGTGCTGCTGCTGTTTTCGTGTGTCATGGAGAAAGTAGTAATAACGCACATATTTCTGCATTTCTGAAATCAGACAGATCGAGTTACGATGCGTTTTTGCAGACATGCGATTGAACAGAGCTTTTAGTAACACATTTCCCGTCCCGACCTTGTTTAATGTCTTGGAGTGTATTTTTCCTTGAGATGTTTATTACACGTGATGTTCGCTTCGCACCGTCGGCGAGCTGATACCACTCCCAGCAGTAGTGTTTGGGTAGTGAATAGGAATCGTTGTGGCAGTCTGTAACAGACAATAAGAGAGTGAGAGACGCGTGTGTGTGTGTGTGTGTGTGTGTTATTGTGTGTTTAGAGACTTACATGGAAGATGTTGTACAGGTGGGATGAGGATCTCCTGAGAGGCCGAGCGGCCGACATTGTTTACGGCCTCCAGAGTCACCCGGGCTTCAGAATCACTAACTACAAATTTCATCGTGTTGTTCCTAATGATATGACTTTTCATCCTTTTGCAAGGTAGTTTCATAGTCAAGTTGTAAAAAACGCCTCCGAACGAGGATTCAGGAGGTGGATACTGAACAAACAAATGAAAAAGAAAACACGTTTATCTGTGTTAAAGTTGAATCTTCATACATCGTGTACTTTCATTCAAATTCACTTACATTCCATCGGAGTCGGATTTCACGTTTTCCTCGGTGTGTTTTTTCTGTCCAGAGGACAACAGGCTGCGGAATTTCTAAAAAAAAAAAACAAAAAACAAACAAACAAACAATAAAGCACACGCATCCTGAGATGTTTATACACCAAACAATCACACGCCATCAAACTAATCATTCTTATACAGATTGTTTTACTTTACGGAGTCGTGTGTTCGTTTATTCTCACTTAGAACCCTGCAATTGTTTGTAAAATATGTAACTCAATATGTAAAGTTTCAGTCACAATGCAAACGAAACACGTTTGTCTGAAAGTCAACAGGAAATAGATGTTATATAACGTGCAGACGCAACGTTATTCTTCCTGCCCTTTCAGGACGCATTAATGTGTGTGTGTGTGTGTGTGTGTGTGTGTGTGTGTGTGTGTGTGTGTGTACACAAACATTCTATATTTGATATCAAGTCATGCTGACATTTGTAGTTTACGCACACACTCCCTTTTAAACCAGATTACATCATTTCATTCACTCAGTGAAATTGAGTTTCTAAATAGTTTCAATACTGTTGTATAAAAAGACAATATATTTGAATAAAATCAATTATTATTATTATTATTATTATTGTTATGGGCGTCAAGGCAGGATACACCCTGGATGGAACGCCAACCCATCACACACACACACACACACACACACACACACACACACACACACACACAATTTTCCAAGGTGCCAATGAACCTGCTGTACATGTTATTGGACCGGCGGAGGAAACTGGAGAACCCGGAGAAAAACCCCCTGAGACACGGGGAGAACATGCACAAACTCCACACACACATGGCCGAGACGGGTATCGAACCCGGACCCTGGCGGTGTGAGGCGAACGTGCTAACCACTAAACCACCGTGCCACCTTTATTATTCTTATTCTTATTATTGTTGTTGTTGTTGTTATTGTTATTATTGTTATTATTATCACCAGTGGGAATGTTTGAGATTTGGCTCCAGTCGCTCCACAGAAGACTTTGCTTGGCCTTGCGGCGCATTTGGACCTGGTACGCGCAGTTCTCCTGCAGCTGCATCGTGTGCGAATCCCAGTCACCTGCAAAATAAAAACATCACATTTGCTCCAAAGACTTCAGATGTGCTTAAGTTTAGTTCATTCGTCTGAAAACATTCTGAAATCTGAACATTTATTACTTTCACTCTCCGTGCTGTCTGTGGTTTGTTACATTCAACACCATTACAGCACAATTTAAAGCTCCATTACGGCTGTATTATGACATTTCTTACGCAGCTCACAGTTTAACTCACAGTGACATTTGTGTGTTCTTCTAAATGCCAATAACGAAGGAGGAGTTTTTCATTGTACCCAAACTGACAATGAGTCATCTTTAATACCATATTAAAAGAAAACTTCAAACAAATTCATTGAATTGTTACAAAACCAGAGAACAGTTTTTATCTACTGATGTTGAGAATGTAACAGAAACATTAAACTTGTTTGAACCCTGGTAGAACCGAAATTCACTGTTGCATGAAGAATAAAAGTTTTCGAAAAAAAAGTGTTCGGTTTCATAATGACAAGAAATATTTTATTCTTTCAAAACAGCAAACAGTTTCCTCTTAAATCCTGCCATGATCTGCACATCGTTATCTGTGCATGTGTTCCGACTCATTCAAAAATGCATCTTTTTAAATAAAACAGTAAAACGTTCTTTATTCAACGTCTCATATAAGCCATTCTGGGAGAAATTTATATGAAGTATAAACCTTCCCAAACCCAGTCAAATAGATCTTTTCTGATTTAATATGAAAACAAAAATAATATGAAAATAAACACACCGTTCTTTCTCCCGTCCTCAGTCATTAAGGTTTTCTGGAAATAAAAAAAAAATATATATATATGCATGTACATCAAAAATCACCACACACTGACAGTGAATATCAAACTTAATGGTGGAAATGCGTTTATACGTTTTGCCATGCGTCATCATCTTTCTTCTTCCATCTGATCTCATGCACAGCACCTTTGTGGTCGCTCATTCTCGGCCAACTCAACAGCAGCTTTTCTGCTGATCTCATCTTTTTCTGTAGATTGGGTGGACTGTATTTAACTGTAGACGAAGTGAAATATGTAAAGTTTTTTATATTTTTAATCAGGATTAGATCTTAATTTTTAGGTCCAAAAACAGTCAAATGTTCTCTTGCAAGAATAAACGTCCAGAAGCAAATGCAAAACAAAGGTAGAAAGAACAAAGAGTCAGAAAAGCGTCATGCATGAGTGAGACAGGAAGTGCTACTGCACAGGAGGGGTCCGAAAAACCCTGCTTGCACTGAATATACAATCTCACGCCCTGGTGTACACCAACATGCCATGCCATACCAAACTTTACTATGGCCTTTTTTCTCTCTTCTTCATTCCTACCTGACTGATCCAGGATCACAGAGACGGGCGTGGAGCTGCATTTCACATCAAACTCTTGTCTGAGGACCCAAATGTCCAAAAAGCGTGTAGTAATGAGATTTTCTACAGGAATTAATTTGGACCACTTTTTGCCAGCAGTGAACTGATTAGCGTACGAGGATTCGTTTACAGATGAAGTCCTGGAGTGAAAAACACACAGTCATTAAGTTTAAGCAGCCAGAAATACAATATATTTTGTATATAAATATATTAATTAATTAACTAATTAATGCAAAAATGAACATACTTCATAAAAATGGTGTAAATAGCGTTTGGGGAAGGATCTCGGTCCTGCCATTCACACAAGAAATCATCGTCGGGCTGGGTGGTGTTTTTATAACACTGTGGACTCGAGACGCTGCACGTCGCACCTGGAATAACATTTTATTTTCGTTTTAATCACCTCATGCAATGTTTAGTGTAAAATCTATTTCTTCCAATTGTAGAAGGTTATTAAGTTGAAATCCAATAAAACACCGGGTGCAGGTTCTCTGTATGATGAATAGTTATATAAAGTAAGAACATGTATAGTGACAAAGAAAATTCCTCTATATATTTTCTAGATCGGATTCTTTATTTTGGTGTTATTGATTAAATCAGCTGGTTAACCTCTGTCCTGGCTGTGATGCGTATCTGTGATGCGTATCTGCGTTTTGTGGTTGTTGATCGAGTGTGATAAGTGCTATACTACATCAAGATATCACCAAACGTACCTTTGTCAACAAACAGAGCAAAAACAAGCACAACAATTCCTGCAGTCTTCATGATGTTCAGGTGCCGCCGGTGTCAGAAGCCGTCAGTAAACAGTCCGGTGTGTGATCCTACCTTCCATCCTCATGAGAGGTTTGATTGTGTCTTAAAGAAGCGTCATCTGTCTGTCTTTCTGTCTGTCTGTCTGTCTGTCTGTGTGTCTGTCTGTGTGTCCTTTTGTCTCAAACTGAAACCGTGAGCGACTCATGTCAGCATCTTACTACAGTTTTGTTGAGCGGAGCTCTGCTGCATTACCACAAACCACACACTGCGTACAGGAGGGGACTTTTCTGATACTTTACAACAACAACAAAAAAAACGAGTTGCTTTCAAATCTCACTCGTAACAAAAAAAAAGAAATGTCTTACCTTCTTTCCTGCTCGAGTCCAATTCGAGTTCGGATTCTCCGCGCGTTGTTTTATTTCTCCACGATTTTCGTCTGTCTTTGTGCGTCGTCCAATCAATCTGAAATGTCAACAAAAAAAAATTAGGATTTGACTCCTGAAAGCTGTTTTTACATCCTCATTCCAATTTCAATTTATCATCTTCCATTTCCCTAAAACTCAAACCTGAACATTCTCACTAATGATGCAGCGGGTGCACTGACTTATAAACATTTACAGCTTTGCAGTGTCACAAATCAGCAGCATGCTTCTGTTAAAGGACGCGTTTATAACGCATTGAATCATCTGGATTATTTACTTATTTATTCATTTTCTGGAAAACCTTCTTCTTCTTCTTCTACTTCCTGAAGCTTCCAATAGGGGTCGCCAAAGCGGATCATGGTTTTGTGAAAAGCCATAGAACTCAAATTCATTCATTCATTCATTCATTCATTCATTCATTCATTCACCTTCTAGCGCTTATATCCGATCTTCCCTCGGGTCACGGGGAGTCTGTGTCTATCTCAGGCGTCTATGGGCATTAAGGCAGGATACACCCTGGATGGAATGCCAACCTATCGCACACACACACACACACACACACACACACACACACACACACACACACACACACACACACACACATTCATACACTAGGGACAATTTTCCAAGGTGCCAATCAACCTACCGTGCATGTTTTTTGGACCTGGGGGAGGGGGGAGGAAACCGGAGAACCCGGAGAAAAACCCCCTGAGGCACGGGGAGAACATGCACAAACTCCACACACACATGGCCGAGACGGGAATCGAACCCGGACCCTGTCGGTGTGAGACGAACGTGCTAAACACTAAACCACCGTGTCCCGTTGTAGTTAAACATAAACAATTTAATTTCAGAATAAAGACATCATGTGATGCAAATTGTGTGAGATGTGAAAATCAGTAGAGAATTACTGCTGAAAGAAACTATACAGATAAAATCATGCATAAAGTAATGCAGGAGGTGGAGATCAGTTCGGAGCGAAATCATTCGGATCAAGAAACATGAATGCTAAAAACATATACATTCTTCAAACAGCTTCTTTTAGAAGAAATTCTGACATCGAAAAATAGCATTTCTTGTTTTTGTGCCTCTTTTTTATTTGTAATGAAACTGATTATTATTAAAGGATCGCTATGCTTAATGAATGAAGTTCAACTTATGAACATAACTGTCTCTTATTTCTACACAACATCCGCACGTTACACAATCATACACAATCATCTATCTGACAACACAACCCTTTATTTTATTCTCAACATGCACATTATAAAAACATGATGTTTTTCCTGCTTCTTGTTCACACTACAAGTTATTTATCACTTTCACCTTCTGGTTTCCATTTCTTTGAAATCGCTGACATATTGTAAAGGCCACGCCTCCTGGTGAGATGACGTCACATTCTGTATCAGGGACAGGTTTCTTTCAGGTGTTTTCCCTTTTTTTATTTCAGTTTGTCGTGAGAGCGTAGCTGTAAAAACCCTCACAGAGATTTTACTTTTGATAGAATTATTATTATTATGTATGAACTGCATTGTGCACGTGCATTATGAGGTATTATTGTGTTATTATATGATTAATTATTCGGCATGAAGTGAAAGCAATGACGTAATGATAATATTGAGAATATCTCCAGTCTTGTCTTGTCTTGTAATTAATGGACGGGACTCGGGGGCCTCGTTTCTGAATTTCTGTGGTTGTGGGTGACATAAGGAAAATATTCAAACCACATGTTCGTGGTTGAAAAGTGGGCATGATTCAAAACACCTTTAAAAATACAAAAAAGTTTTAAAAAATCCCCTCCAGGTCAAATTCATCACCAAAAATTGTAATAATGTCAGCCGAGGTTCTCAGTGTTATCATGCACCATAATGATGGTATATATATATATATATATATATATATATATATATATATATATATATATATATATATATATATATATATAAATTGAGGTCATGTGAAAGACAAATTGTCCCTTGTGATAAACAAAGTCTCTTGCAAATGCCAAAGTTAAAACCTTGAACCTCAAACTCCAGACAGTCATATGAAACCAACCTCTAACATCTGCTTTATGTGATGTGTGCAAAAGTGCAGAAATGGGTCACTACAGGTTCCTGGAACTGCTGTTTTCTGAACTACTGAAAAAAAAAAAAAAAGACCCGGTTAGGGAGCCATATCACTCGAACATGAAGTGTGTGAATAAAGGAGAGTGTTTACAAGAACATTACAGCGTGGGAAAGACGCATCGGTGACCCACTGGATTCATTACACACCATAAAGACATTTAATGGATCCAATGAACACGTTTTAATGGCAAGTAATAACGATTTACAAAATGAGTAAAATCATTTACCCATGAAAAATAGATATATAAATAAATATACATGTTGTGTATTACAAACACAGCCCCTATACACACACACACACACATATGAAAAATTAAACACTCCATACTTACGTTGATGGTGTTAAAAAGATGAATAAATGATTGTAAAATAGGCTGGAAGTACCAAAATGAGTATGCAGAATGTATGCAAATTCCACAACAACTCTGAACTTCAGGCCTACACAACACACTCCGCCCTTCACTAATATTATTCTCATCTTTCAAAAGAGGAATTCTATCCTACAGTCTCACAACCATCTGCTCATTGGATCCAATCCCTTTCCCCCCCCATCCCCCCCCCCCCCCCCCCCCCCTGGGGAACCCCCCCCCCACCCCCCCCCCCCACCCCCCCCCCCCCCCCCCCCCCCCCCCCCCCCTTTTAATCATTGCCTCGTTATCACCCGGTCGTGTCCTTTACAGATCAGGTGTTATTATTCTCATCTCAACCCGTTCTCGATCCCACCGACACAAAAACATATCATCTGGTCACTTCTGCGTGTGCGCTGTGGTGCATTATTACCCTGAAATGCATGCAGTGACATTATTTTCCTTTATAAAGGAAGGTTCTTGGTTCCACTGGGGATCGAACCCAGGACCTTCTGCGTGTAAAGCAGATGTGATGACCGCTACACTACAGAATCTGCTGAAAGCATCTCAACATTCTTTAATCCAGTAGAGATTTTGAAAAAACATTTACTTGCAATACAAAATGTGATATTTAAACTTTTGTTTCCTTGAGGCTTGAACTCATGACCTTCTGAATTTAAAGCAGGTATAATGATCGGACACTGTGGAAGTGAAACAAGCGCTCCTGCGACACTTTGATGATACAGAACACTGTTTTATTTCTGATTTAAGAAATAAAATACTGTGGCTTGAGCGCAGAACCTTACACATACAAAAGAGACATGATGACCTCTACACTATAGATGCACTTACACAAGTGTACGCTGCCTAAAGTGCAATTGGTGCTCAAGCACATGGTATAGTACAGTCTTTTATTTCTGTTTTAAAAAAGAAAATAACAAAAAAAGAAATAAATAAATGGTTCCACTGGGGCTTGAACCCAGGACCTTCTGCATGTAAAGCAGACGTGATGACCCCTACACTATGGAACCTCACGAACTTGCACCAGATTCCTTCTATCTTCATTTTATGGTAGTGAATACTGTTTTATTTCTGTTTTAATTAAGAAAATAGAAAAATAATAATAATAAGTGGCTCCACTGGGGCTTGAACCCAGGACCTTCTGCGTGTAAAGCAGACGTGATGACCACTACACTACAGAACCGGCGAGAGAGCCGGGCAGCACCGAGGCACCTGTGATGAAATCCAGTGTTT
>JACRUU010000005.1:11877488-11892488 GCA_030449085.1 Kryptopterus vitreolus | reverse complement strand
TTCACTTTAACTATTGAAAGTTTTCATGGTTCAGTAACACGACACACACCCATAACAGATCACGTTGAACGCTTATTAGCCTTACACAACTCAAATAATAATAATAAAAAATAAACAATAGTATATTTATTTATGTCTATTAAGTTGAGATCTCTCACACTGTGTCCAGGCATTACCGGATCACGTATCAGTTAGATAACAAAGCTTAAATAGACTGGAGTACAACCGAGATACACCCTCCATCCTACACACAATGCGTAACCTTCTGCTTCACTGCCTTAATGAACACAAAGTAAAGCCCTGAGTCATGGCTTCAGATTATTATTTAAAAACAAACTGAGACAGCATGCACGGAATGTGTGTGTGTGTGTGTGTGTGTGTTATTACAAACAATGATCAGAAGTGTATGAATGACATATGAAGTATATAATATATACATTTAGATGTTTCCAGCCTTTACAGATATCCAACGACACAGTGAGATGATGATGATGGACGTGATCACGGAATGATCTGACTCTTCTGTATTTCATGCTCGCAAAGACAGATCCCCTAGATGTTTCCTCCAGATCCCCTCTTCCAGCCTGCTTTAAGAGACAGTCACTGCAGTACTCGTGTTCTGTCCTCCCACTCCGAGCACTATGTAAATATAGCTGCTCTCCTCTGCCTGCTGGATGCTGATCCATATTACAGGCTTCTTGTCAGTTTTTCCCTCCGTCATTAATGCAAACGATAGGATGAGGATGTTCACAATTTTTGCTTCAGTTCACAGAAAAGCAGGGCGCGCACACCACACACACACACACACACACACACACACACACACTCACACACACATATGTACACATACGAGTGTGTATACTTCGCTGCTGTCAGTAGGGAATGATTAAACAAACGCACCGATGGCACTGCAGAGCACTGAGGGTTTTTCTGCACAGTTGGTTCTCCTCCAGTTCTCTCGCATCACTATGACAACACCCTCATGTTTTTGCAGCACATGTTGCACTGTGAGGTGCTCCAAGCTTGTCAGGCTGAACACCATTTGTGCAGGTCTAATGGCTTTTTATTTTTCGTTTCTTCCCATCACACATTATTAGGAGGCACGTGTGAACAGAAAAGAAGGTTTTCTGGATAAAGAAGCTCTGATTTGTGTTGTTTATAATGCTATAGTTTACCAGTGTTGTGGTGTTTAGTTGGACTTTGGATACTTAATCAGAGGCACAACAATAGCCGACGGGACTTTGGCGCACGACAAACAATTAATCGGCGTTTTATATGCGTCGCTTTTTATACTGTTTGCAGAGAGACGGGCATAGCGACACACACGTGCGTAAAGGCGCGGTGATACACGGGGATCAAAGCCTTAAAGAGCCGCGGTGTTTAATCATTTAACGTGGATTAATTCAGATTTTTATGCTTTATAGGTTTAAATTCTAATAAAAGTCAGGACGAAAAAAAAATGACTTCAGACTAATTTAACTTTCAAAACTATTCTAAACTAACCTTTAAATCTAAACGCCGTGAGGAGGTCTTGTGACAGGTTAGCGTAATTCAGCCCCGGATAGGGGCGTGGCCAGGTTATTCCTTTTCTATTTTTTTTTTTGTTCTGTGTAAAATCAGACTGAAATGGTTGAACATTGTTTGCAGTCCTGTTGGTACTGTTGGTCCTATTGGTGATGTTCTGCGTCTGTCTTCAGTTCTTCTTTAGGCCAGTTTGAAAATATGAATTCCGCACTCAAGAAAATACTGACTGTTTGTTTCTGCATTTCTAAATGCGCTGTTTAACTTTGCACAATCAAATGAAAGCATTTA
Source organism: Kryptopterus vitreolus (assembly GCA_030449085.1). Classification (NCBI taxonomy): domain Eukaryota; kingdom Metazoa; phylum Chordata; class Actinopteri; order Siluriformes; family Siluridae; genus Kryptopterus; species Kryptopterus vitreolus. The sequence goes on along the minus strand of JACRUU010000005.1, from coordinate 11,890,676 downwards.
GCTGGATCTGGGCGGAATCATATCTCTCCAGGCTTCACAATCCATCCGGTCAGCGTTCACGTCATTAATCAGTACAACAGAACCGGTTCCACTGAGAGGCGTCCGGGTCCAGATCTCAGCCACAGACTGCCAGTTTGGCTTCAGGCTGTAATTCCAAGCGCGCAGGACTTTCACCTGTTTCCACTTGCTTAATCACTTCATCTATGGGTTGTTGAGTGTGTCTCGTATCTGGCTGGAATGCAGAAGCGCTGAGTGTATGAGACCCCCTGCTAGAAGATGTTGTTGTTGTTGTTGTTGTTGTACATGTTTGTTTAAGGCGTCTGGCCTTCCTGTTTTTGAGGCTCTTGTGGTAAACACTGGTGAAGATTTCCCCTGTTTGTTGACTTCTGCATGGGTTTTACACATGCAAATGCACTTTTTATTTTTTATTTTACTGAACTGTAAATAAGAGAATGAGAGAATAAAGCACAGACAGAACAACACACAGCTGGAACATCTGAGCAGTCTGTATTACAGTCACATCTGTTCCATTAGAAAGGTGTTAACCCTGCGTCTACTTTATTACCTACACACTTCATTTTGGTTTTTGGAAGTCCTCAATTTACAGCAATTCATTATTTTATCTGTGAGTGACTTTAATAAACTAAAATACAGACAAAGATGACAAAAACAAAACTAATTCATAACAGAGCAGGCAAAAAGGTCAAGCGGTGAAACGTATCATTCTTCTTAGAATGTTTATCTTCTATGGAAAGAACTTTCCTCCTGCTGAACCTCTGTCACATATGATCTGATTTCTTTTCTTTTTTTAAAACCGTTCCAGCTGCATTTCGTTTAGGTTTCAAAGGGAAACATTCCCATCCCATCTCTTTCCTCTTGCCCATTCTCTGTGAGCTCCGAACACACCGTCCTTCTGTCTCACACCTTCTTATCACACCATCAGCATCATCATCATCATCATCACTGCAACCTTTAGCACTGTCACTTTTATACACACTGGTTGGGTGGAACCGAAACACACGCAATTCTCACAAAGCATTTTATTTTTCTTAATGTGCATTTAATTTTGCATGTGACAAATCATCATAAAAATCATAAAAAGCTTAGAAAGTGTGTTTGCGTTACATATAATAATATACGACTTGCCTTTCATTTCACAGTGAAAAGTTGCAAAGGCAATAAAACTTGAATTAATCTTGTATATATTGGCAAATTAAAGTGTTAATGCAACAAAAAAAGTGTGTATGTATATATATATATATATATATATATATATATATAGCGTATGTTACTTATAAATCATTAATCTGATTAAGCGACAAACGTGGGCTGCTTATTTGTTGGCAGGAAGAAAACAGTCATGTAGGAAACTAAAAGCAACACAAGGACACTTAGTCAGAGCACTAACGCATGTAAACATGTCTTGACTTTCAGTTTGTCACCCAACCAGAGCCCAAACACTCCGAGCCCCTGCAGCCCCTGCAGCCCATGCAGCCCTTTACAAACCCTTCATCCGTGGAGGTAAGAGTCGCCTTAAAAATACTACATAAATTAGAACCAGCATTAATAATAAAGCAAGAGATAAAAAAAGCAGACTGACGTCACCAACACAACTTAATGTATGTATATAATGTATGTATTAGTTTATATCTATCTCCAAATTGTAGTTTGTCTTGTTTTTATCCTTGCTAATAAATAAAGCTTATATCATTCGGCTATAAATAAAGTATAAAGTCATCTTACAGGATCGCAGGCTGCAGGGCCATTAGTGTCGTTACGGTTACAACAGTTATTATGACTAAAAGGAAAATTCCACTGTGAATAACATGTACACGAATCTTTATAACTAACTTGTGATCTGTAATAATATTCTGAGTTTACTGTTCAAATTTATCGATATATATATTTTTTTTCATTAAATCAAATTTGATTATAGAGTCCTACATTACCCATAATTCTGTTGGACTGCGTGCTAATCGTGGCGCTGTTGGGAATGACGCTGCATTCTTGAGGTTTCATTTGGAAGTCTTGGGATTTTGTTTAAAATAAAACTATAGGAAGCTTCATGGAAGTGTTTGTTTGTCGAACATGTGAAGTTCATTGGAAACAGCACTTAATAATAATAATATATATTATAATATAATATTAATATCCTTTATTGGTCACATATATATTACAGCACAGTGAAATTCTTTTCTTCGCATATCCCATATATTGATGTTGGTATTTGGGGTCAGAGCGCAGGGTCGGCCATGATACGGCGCCCCTGGAGCACAGAGGGGTTAAGGGTCTTGCTCAAGGACCCAAGGGCGGCAGCTTGGCCATCCAGGGCTCGAACCCGGATCTTCCTCTCAGCGCCTTAGACCACTGAGCTACTCCCTCCCTACTTAGATATGTACAGGCCGGAGTGGTGAGTGATTCTGTTCTACTCAAGTGAACGTCATCAAACAGCGAACATAAAGCGTGATTGTTGTGATACAAGCTTAGTGATAACTCTAATGTTGATTGCCTTTTCTGTGTTATAGTGTTATACATTGTGTACGTCGACTGATCTTAGGCAGAAGCTCATTTAATAGAACTTTTACAGAATTCATAGTGTGTGTGTGTGTGTGTGTGTGTGTGTGTGTGTGTGTGTGTGTGTGTGTGCGCGTGTGTGTCTTTTTCACTATGGTTTATGAACTATCAGGTCACTTTGAATGGGTTTTTTGTGAGTGACTTGTTCGTCACGTGACTCACAATTACGCTCTGCAGTTTATAAATACATACACATAAATAACTATAATCAGTAGACATATTGGGGGTCCTTCTTGTTGAAAATGCGAGGTTTTATTTTATTTCTGATTAAAATAATTTATTATCACTAGTAAATGTAAAAGGAATTGGTAGTTCAGAAGGCAGGGGTATGTTTATTGCTCATGACTCTGCTTCCTGTTTAGGGGGTAAACAAAGACAAACGCATATCAAATTGGGATTCTGTAAGGCCCTCTCAACCCCAAGATTGGTGTATGACGTCAGGGACTACGTGGCTACCCCACATTGCTGTGTTGCATGACACACATCCATTAAATTCTTATGGGAATGAGAGAAACACTGCAGCATGCAAAACCACAAATCATGGAAAGCACTCACATTTCACTTATATAACACGTGTGTGTGTGTGTGTGTGTGTGTGTGTGTGTGTGACATGTCAGCACATAGCTATTCGCCCGCCGCCGTAATCACGTTATTATTACCGACATGACATTTCCAAACTCGCGTTATTACACGACTCTATTTTGACTCTCTGCGTTAACACGTGAGGAAATGACGTCAGCGCGGCTCAGCTCGTACCAAGCCCGTTGAAGGAGGAGGAGGAGGAGGAGGGGTAAAGTTTTTTTTTTCTCCACATATCAGGAATGCAGGTCGGGAGACGAACGTGATTCGAATATAAAAAAAACGATATAACTTGTTATTAAGAGTTGACGCAAGAAATCGGATGTTAAAGTAGGGTCGATGTGGTATAGGCGACACCCCTACTGGAACCGAGTTGGTACGTTCCAACGTCAGCGCTGTGTAATGAGCAGAACCGAACACAAAGCAGCAGCAGCGGGGCTGAGAGAGGAGCAGGCGGGGAGGAGGGGTGTGATGGAGTGAGGAGGAGGAGGAGGAGGGGTGTGATGGAGTGAGGAGGAGGAGGGAAAAATAAATCAATAAAAAGTTTCCAAAACTAGTGGGAATACATTATTAGTGCGTGACTGGACCCAGGCGGGGATGGAGCACGCCCTGGGCCGGGTGAGGAAAGCAGAAAGTTTGTGGTGGAGCTCGGGTGGCTAAGCTAACCTAGCTAACTCCCCCTCAGAGAGTACCTGAAGTCAGGCAGGAGCTGGAACAAAGCCCCGGGGATGAAACTCCGTCACTTCCCTCAGAAACGGTTTGGAAAGTGATGCGAACCGGACCCTGGACCTGTGGCTGGGAGCGCTAGCGGGCTTACACCGGAGGACGGTGGGGAGGGAGAGGAGGGGAAGAACCTCTGAGGCGCAGGCTAGCTAGCTAAAGCCTTCGGTACCATGTCTGACCCGAGCTGCTGGAGCGCTGCGACCAGTACCAAACCCCACTTCGTCCCTGGGGCGATGCTGAAGAGATCCAAAAGGTAAGGACGGAGAATCAGAAGAACGTGCTGCTCGGTTCTTCGCTACTTCTGTTCGGGATCTCACCCGGTTCATTCGCACGCGACTCGGAACCGACTCGGAACCGATGATCAGATTCTCCGAGAAGGCAAAGAGTTTTTTTTTTTGCATGGCGCTTTTAACAATACACAATTCTCCCCAACGCTGTTTATGTTTACTTCTTTACAAGTTTTATTCCTTGTAAGTTTTCAGGCATCCTGCGATCTTCATTTAAAGTCCATGCAGATATAGGGATGTCTGGATAAACCGGGCCAGAACCGAAGTGGAGAGCGGGGCAGAACCGGGGGGGGGGGGGGGGGGGGGGGGGGGGGGAGCATGTTTGTCCATGCTGGAGCATGTTTATCTCAATGGCGAGAGAAATAAATATTATTAAGTATTGTTAAGTAAACATATTGGTACTTAAAAAAAAGAGAGATTTTTATTGGCCACATTTCTTTCTTCACATTTCCCAACCGACTCAAGGGACCAGAACAATAACAGTATGGTAATACTGGGCTGTGAACACATGACCTTCTGATCACTGACCCAGAGTCTGAGAGACCTGGATTTTTATTCGCTTATTCTCACGTCCTGTTGCGTTCCTGAAAAACTCTCAACCCTTCCTCCTTTTAACCGATAAACAGTTATTAACAAGTCCTGCTTGTGTGTGTGTGTGTGTGTGTGTGTGTGTGTGTGTGTGTGTGTGTGTGTGTGTGTGTGTGTGTTTGTTGCAGTTGCCGCAGCAGCAGGAAGAACCTCGGGGTTGGGACGCCTTCACCGACGCGTCCGCTCTCACCCCTGTCGGTCCACACAGGTGAGAGTCGCCCGTTTCCCATAATCCAGTCTCTTTTATTTTAATAGGGTTTGAACAAAAACAGGGATTAGGATTTTTGTTTTTATTCAAGACGAAAATAGTAGGCATTAGACGTGCCTTATCCTTACTGGTGGTTCTCCATCTCCTTCCTTCTGGACTAATCTTCCCATCGACATGCCACAAATCAGGTTACTGAGTGACTTTCCTACTGACCTGGGAGCGTTCCCTTTATCAGATCACCGAGGTGCATGTAAACACCGTGTTGGTGCCAAAACCAGATCCGTTTACTGTGATCAGATTTATGTGTAAACGACGCGCGTTATCTGATCGACCGCGAACAAACGAGCGGGCGACGTTACGCCCGAGATCTCTCCTCTACAAACGCACGAGCGGCGTTTTAATGACATAATACAAAATTCCAGATGTGTTCCCGATTCAACCCAACGCCACTGTGCACGTGATCGGCTGCGATGGTTATAACGGCGTAAACGTAACGCCGAGGCCGTTACCGCGTCGGAATCCGAGTTACAAAGGAGTCCTGTCAGACGGTGACGAGCGCCGCAGCAGATCAGGAGTTAAGAGCGTGTCTGAGCGCAAACAATGCAAATGTTTGGGAGTGAGTGTGAGTGAGAGGGAGAGAGAGAGAGAGAGACGCTATGAGAGCAGGAAGAAGAATTCCAGACTGCCGGAGTTTGAACGTTTTTCCCGGTAAGAAAGATATCGGATGAGAGATTTGTTTTGGGAATTTTTTCCGATTCCCTTATTTCTTTAGCGAGTGATCGATGATGGATTTGTCCACATCAGTGAGAACTTGTCGTGGCACAGACGTCCTGGTTGTCCACAGCAGGTGCTGACAAGTTTCTGTTTATTCTCTCCTGTCTGCTCGCCAGATTTGCGTCAGTACAGCCGGTGAATTGGTCAGGCGGTAAGCCGCACCTCCACCAGTGCCTAGATAAAGTAAATATATATTAAAAAAAAAAAAACAAATAAGTGAATGGCGTGCAGTTTAGCGTGCAGTAGGTTTAGGACACACCCTAGAGTTTGATCTGAATCTCAGCATCATTGCCAGGTCTTCAATTTTGCGTATTCCAAATCGGGTAAACGGCATGTAGTGACAATTTTCTACCAGAGGGGGCAGTAAAAGCAGCTGTGTGCGTGTGTGTGTGAGTGAACACGGACTATTTATTTACGTTTGTTGATTTTTTTTTCTCGAACCCTCGTATTTTAAATCGCATGAATAAATGACTCTGCTTTTAATTGGTTTATTAATGATTATACAATTTGATAATAGAATTATAGATTTGATAAAATTCTGATTAAAACAATTTCTATAGGCACGTAAGTATATTAAGTATAAGGAACATTTTATGCTTGTATAAAAAATGACTCTTATTTGTTGTGCGTGTGCTTATTTCTTATATTTATGTACTTTATATATGTATTGATAACTTCTCGGTTTAAGTTGAGATAATTATTGTGCATACGGTGCACAGTTCAGTATATCGCTCCTTCTTAGGTTTTATCACACTTATCCCGGGAGCGTCCGGCGTGTACGTGATTCCGCCCGTCACAGTCATGTGCTTTACTCGCCGTGTGGAAAATAAGCGAGGGAGAACAAAAGCTCCTCTTACAGATCGTATCTGAGCAGTGAATTTCCACTAATACAGCCTCCTTCTTTCTTTCCCCCTTACATTTGCATCGTATTAGCTGGTGATCAGCCTGTTCACGTCGGAAAGAAGAGCGTCTTTACGCTCAAATCATACACTCGAGCCTATTGAATTCATTATTAATAAAACAATTATTTTTTAATTAACACATGAAGCGCACACACACACACGCGCACACACACACACAGGTGCTCGTTAAGGTTTTTAAGTGCAGCACCACTTGAAGTTCGTCCTGTTTTCTTGTTTTTATGGCATTCTGATCTTTATTTATTTATTTATTTTAATTCCTAGCTGCGAGCAGTCCTTTAGACAGCCCGAGAAATGTCTCAGCCATCGCCTCGCTCAACTTCCCTTTCGCCCGCAGGTGAGTAATTGCTCTCATGTCTTATTTTTGGAGTAATCTCTGTCTGCTCTGTGAATAAATCTGATGCTTCTCTTTCTTCACCTCTCTCTCTCTCTCTCTCTCTCTCTTTCTCTCTATATGTCCTTCCTCTCAGCCACCTGGCTCGAACTGACAGGTAGTGAATCTCTCCTTCACTCTGTTGGTTTGTTTGGAATTTCTGAAGCAGCAGTCGTTCAGAGATCCACATTTCTGTCATTTTTTAAAGGCTTTTTTATTGACACTCAGTTCAGGTGTTTACTGAAATTGTTAAAGTACACGAGGGTATTATAACAGTCTTAATAGTGATTCTCTGCTATTATTGTCTGTTAATTATTATTATTATTTTATACATTTATTGGAATGTCTTTGTGCATGTTAGAAGTGCAGTCTTTTATTTATTGTTTATTTTATTTTATTTATTTATTTGTCCTTGCAGGGCGGAGGGTAGGAGGTGGTCACTGGCCTCACTTCCATCATCTGGATATGGCACTAATCCACCCAGTTCCACTGTCTCTGTAAGTGTCTTCAGAGTCCTTTTGATTTAGGAAATCTGGCCGTGTGTGTGTGTGTGTGTGTGTGTGTGTGTGTGTGTGCAAATACAATTCCCCTCCCGTTGGCTTCCATTCTTATGTTTTGCGAACAGCATAAGTTGTTGTTTTTCAGTACAATGTGTGATTAGTATGAACTTTGTACTAAATGTGTTTTTGTTTATGTTTACAGATTATGTTTAATACTTAATCCTTGTGAATTCCGTTGCAGTCGTCCTCCTCTTCGCAAGAACGCTTACACCAGCTTCCGTACCAGCCCACCCAGGACGAGCTCCACTTCCTGTTCAGACACTTCCGCAGCTCGGAGAGTATGACCGACGAGGATGGACGAAGCTCGTCGCTCATACGGCCGCGTTCCCGCAGTCTCAGGTAATCTCTCCGCCGGCCGCGCGAGCCCTTCTTTTCCTTACTTTTTCTATTTATTTATTTATTTTATTAGGTCATAAATTCTGTGCTGTTGCTCTCGCCTTACATGTCTTTATTTTGTGCGTGTGTGTGTAAGGCTTCAGTAGGTCTCCCAGTTTTTCTCTCCCACACACAACCCATAATATACACCTTCACAACACTGCCTACTCACACAATGCTAGCATACAGTCTAGTGTTGTCACGATACCAACATTTTGAATTCAATAAGGTACATAGATTAAATATAATGATACTAATACACTGCCCCCTTTGTAGCCAAGTATTAATAAAAATGCGAATCGTATCGTTTTATAAACGCTGGGTATCGCGATACCTTTCTGATAGCGATATATCGTGCAACACTAATACAATCAGGTCATAAAAAATGTCAATAGCTGGTCAGTTTATTTTTGTAGTTTAATACTCGAGAATATCATAATGCATAAACATTCCTAATTAAACCGCTAATGTCTTTTACAGTCCCGGGCGGACGAGCGGCTCATTCGACAGCGAGACTGTGATGATGAATCATGTTTACAAGGAGAGGTTTCCGAAGGTATCCCATGATTTATTTAACCTCTTAAGACCTCTTGACGCGGAAAGACGCACTCACTTTTCATTCGACGATCAGATAAGCTTACGTTCGGCTCTTGTGTCCAGGCCACGGCGCAGATGGAGGAGCGCTTGCTGGACATCATCACGCACTGTTCTGCCGACAGCACTTTACCGCTGGGAGACGGAGTACTGGGTTTCATCCAGCACCAGCTGGTGGAGCTCGCCAGGGACTGTCTGGACAAGTCACAGAAAGGCCTGATCACCTCCCTCTACTTCCTAGAGCTGCAGGAGAATGTTGACAAGCTGCTGCATGAGGTGCGACATGAAACCGTGTCTTACATTCGTTTCTTCACTGTGAATTTTCAATATCTTCCTGTCGTTCAAGTCTGCAAATCAATTTGCGTTGCAGGAAGTCAAAAGGGCTTTACGTTATTAAACAAGCCCTACATTATCCATCATCGTATTTTCCTTATAGGTGTATATAGGTTCCTTATAGGTTTCCTTATAGGTGTATTTTCCTTACAGGCACTTGGGAAACGCTGTAGTCTTATAAATAAATATTCTCTTTTTGGTCTTCAATTGTTTTAAACAATCCTTAATGTCCACATGTACATGTAACGCTACCTTTAACACTCATTGAAATACCCCTGCTTCAGTTTAGGGTATTGTTGTATGATATACCAGTATTAGAAAGGTATCACGATACCCTGTTTTTAAAACGATACCATTCGTAACTTTATTAACTTCAAAAAAATGACTGGTGTTGGCTCTCGTATGCACTCAGATGTTACTTTTGATGATTACAGGCATGAAACTTTGTAAAGTAATTACAATTTTTTTTTATTAGTTTTAGTTTACAGTTCTAATTTTTCAGCATACAGATTGATAAAAACCCAGTTATATTCCTTTATAAAACATGTTTTTTTTGTTTCATAGTATTGATTCGGTATTGGTATCGTGATATGTAATCTAGGTATTGTATCAGAGTCAAAATGTATCTAATTTAGAATTTATTATTTTTTTTTATGTTTGTTTGTTTCGGTGGCGTTGTAGTTTATTCTTTCCGCGAATCCAAATATAATTCTCGACTGCAATTGAGACCAACAGGCAAGAGCCAATCAGCTTTCTGTTATTAAAGTGAATCTTTCTCTCTCTCTCCCTGGGGATTGTATCACAGACATAAAAACACATCGTGTAAGCTTTGCGTAACATGCTTTCTCTATGTTGCGTAATTTTTAATGGAGATCTGACTCGGCTGCTACCCTGAGGCCGATTTCCAAATCATCAACATGTCGGAATACGTGTTCACGACCCGTATGCAGATTTGATCTTTAGAGATTCTGGTGCTGGGACTTAAAGAAAAAGAAAAAAAAACAGTTTAAACACCGACGTGACATTTCTAAATCTCCCGCTTGGATTTTGGTCTCTTGTTTGTTACTCATCTGTGGGGCGAGCTGCCAGCTGATCTGATGCCGATCTGTGAGACTCGCCCCTGCACGCTTTCAGTCGGTACCAGGCAGGAGCTAGCAGAACAAACCCCCCGCTGTCTCAGAGAGGAGATGTAACATCACGCTGAGCCACGCTGTGCCTGACACCAGCGTGACAAAAGCGCCATCTCCTCTCGTCTCCCTCTCCTTTCACCCATTCCCTCCTCCTCCTCCTCCGCCATGGTGTTCGCTTCTCAGAAAGAGCAACAGGTTCGATGGAGACGAACATATTTATCACGGACCCGAGACATTAATTGTGATTCCACTACCCGGGAAGGGAATTTCCCCGCGCGTCGTCCTACCCTCCGTGTCTCGGGGTTAAAAATGCAGATCTCCCTCTCTCGGGGCTAGAGACTCTTCCTCGAGAGCCTTAGTTTCCATAGCAACCCCCACCTTCTGTGCAGTGTGTAGACAGCCCCAGGCAGGACTCCTCGCTCGCTGTCAGATTGCAGGGCTGCTGTGGACATTATGCACAAGGCTAAGCTTATTAAAGTGTTTCCCACATCCTGCACTCGCTGCCTCCGGTCTTTTATATATTTATATATATAGATATAGTATATATATATTATATATATATATATATATATATATATATATATATATATATATATATATATATATATACACACATATATATCTATATATGGATATATTATTTTATTTATTTATTTATTTATTTATTTTATCTTTGGTACTTTTTGTTTTCCCTCTAATAACTCTTTTCTTTGTATTCGCACCCTTCCAGCGGCGTTTTAAATATTATGACAATTGACCAGAACCGTGACGCGTCACAGTTATCCCAGAAATAGCATTGCGATTGTGGGCGAGGAGAACGCAGCTCTGTATAACAACTATTATTCATTATTATAAGTATGGACGTATTGTACGCAGGAATATATAGACACAAAGTGTGACGTGATTTGTAGCTCCTGTTTGTCTGGGACAGATCAAAGAACAAATCTGAATCAGTGCACCGTCTGTTATAACCTTTTTTTTTTTCTTAGATACCGACTGATGCTTATCATCTTAAACCGCGGTTACGTCACTTATTATACATCTTATAAGCGAAACTGAAGTCGGAAGTATGATTACTCCTCGCAAATAGCAAGTCAATTCACTGAAATAGGAAAGAGCCGGCGCGGTTGCCATGTTACAGGATTTGTGCAGTAGGAGGAGGTAGAGATGTGGCAGAGTGCATGCTGTATGATGCAGTAAATCGCTACAGTGGATGCAAATGAGCAATAATGTGCAAATGAGCTTTAGATAACGAGTGAACGCTGACATCGCACCGAAAATGAATAAAAGACTCGCGTATCGCGCAAGTCATTAATTGGGATGAAAGGTGTCCTCGAGATGATAACCCTCACCCTGTACTTCCTTCTGATCATGTGCCGTGTAGTTAATTACTAATCATTTCCACTTTGCATTTCTCCTGTGCTCTTAGGCGCTGGAGCGTTCCGAGAGTGAGGAGGTCTTCATCATCACCCAGCTAGTAAAGAAGATCCTCATCATTATCTCGCGCCCTGCCAGGCTGCTGGAGTGTTTGGTAAGATGCGGTATATTCTAGAACAATTCCCCAGGGTGGATAACTTTTATTGTACTTATTATAACGCCTTGTTTCTGCAGGAGTTCGACCCTGAAGGGTTCTATCACCTTCTGGAGGCAGCAGAGGGTCACGCTAAAGTTGGTCAAGGCATCAAAACGGACATTCCTCGTTACATCATCAGTCAGCTGGGTCTCAACCGAGATCCTTTAGATGGTACAAGATAACATTTATTTATTGTTTATTTGTACATTCGGCCCCGAGACTGCACAACCTCAGTCATTTGCCTATAGATTGTTTTATTTATTTATTTTCCCTTAGAACTTGACTAATAATTGTTTGTGGAAACGAAAGAAAAGAAATTTCCCCATGGCAATATATACATTTCCATGCTTTTTTTTTTTTTTTTTTAATGCTAAATCATTGGTTTCATTCATAATTGGTGAGGAGCCGTATATTTATATTATATTTTTATTACAGTATATTTTATTAAATTGAATGATCTTATATTTACACTACTTTTAACCATGAAAATGACGGTGCATACCGAAGTAAACGTATTATTTATGTTTGAGCAATGCGAGAGAGAATGCAGCGTACACCTCATACACAGTATACACCTTTTATCTTTACATTCTTTTATTAAGGGGAGTGTATTACGTTTGACATGAAAGTGTTTTGGGACCTATTTATGGTTATAAACTAGAGTTTTTAAAACTATAAATTTATTTATTTATTTATCTCCAAATCCAAAATTCATGTTTTTCCACGTATTTCTGTGGACACGAATTTCTGGGGTCGAATGTTTTGAACTCTCCAATATTCATGCAGATTAAGAACTCATCATTTATTTTGTTCTTATTGTAAAAGAAAGCGAGTTTGAAGAAAACTATGTCTCCGGCCCGTCCCTTAACGTGGACACTGAGGAACCCGATGTAAGTTTTTCTTCCGCACAGATTAAATACACACGGACGGTTCGGTTTTAAACAATTCCAAAGGTGACATCGTGTTGTTTTATATGTGCAGGTGAATAAGTCGGTGCTGACTCCGCCCCGAAGGAAACCACTGGAGAGTGACTTTGAAACCATAAAGCTGATCAGTAACGGAGCATACGGGTAAGTACGGGACTGAAGTACTCCTGTAGTGCATCCAACACAAAAGATCAGAAGATGGGGGGGGGGGGGGGGGTCATCATGTCTCTTACTAAATGTTTAGTATTCACTGCACTATTCTCCTCTTACAGCGCCGTGTACCTGGTGAGGCACAAAGAAACCCGCCAGCGATTCGCCATGAAAAAGATCAACCGGCAGAACCTGATCCTGAGGAACCAGATCCAGCAGGTGTTTGTCGAGCGGGACATCCTGACGTTTGCAGAGAACCCTTTTGTCGTCAGTATGTTCTGCTCATTCGAGACCCGTAGGCACCTGTGTATGGTCATGGAGTATGTGGAAGGTAATGTTGTAGCACAGATATTATTTAAAAAAAAAAAAAAAAAAAAAGATTGGTTGATTATAATTTTTCACTGTCAAAAATACACTTTTTTTTTCATCACTGAATTTGCAGAAGTTTAACTCTGAACCAAATTGGACTTACGTAATTCTCCTTCTGTGATTAACAGGTGGTGACTGTGCAAATCTGCTCA
>JACRUU010000005.1:11859988-11874988 GCA_030449085.1 Kryptopterus vitreolus | reverse complement strand
TATATATATATACTATACACACTATACACACATACACTCATACACATTTAGTTATTTGTTTGTTTGTTTTTCTCCCCCCCTCTCTGACATAGAATATCAGCCATTTTTTGTCACTTTAAATTCTTATTTACGTTTATCAAAAAATTTTAAATGATATTTTCCTTTGATCACGTTGGCACATTTTGCCTATTGTTAGGTTTAGCTTATTTTCAGCGCCAAAATATCCATTTTATTTGACGGGGAATTTGCCATTTGGCTTCTTAATTATTGCCACATCAAAGTATTTTTCACGGTTTCCTGTCCAATAGGGCTTAAATAATGGGTGATTCTGTCGTCGTTTATCAGCATGGGAGGTAAACGTCCATTAAAATCAGGCAATAGCATTAATACACACACTCACACACACACACACACACACACACACACACACACACACACGTGAAACTGCCTAATGCACTGTTAGGGGAAATTGAATGTGTTTAATAGAACCTGGGCTGTAATGAATTGACCTGGAGGAGGCTGCAAATGTATTTTTGCCCAATGCACATGTTTGAGGACGATCAGAGCATTTCACGAAATATTCGTCCATCGTATTGTCTGTAAACATGCTGTAACATTTCTCATTGTGTTGCAGCCTGAGAGCGAGGGCCTCATCGAGCTCCTCCCAGCCAGACAGGTGTGTGAGTCCCCTGGTAGCCAGCAGCACACACAGCCTGGAAGCCATGCCACGCGTCGCTCTCTCCACCGACGACGAAGGTCAGGACCTAACTCAAGTCATTACCTTCCATAGCAGAGTAAATCTACTGAATTAATGTATTCTCAAAAGCTTCTAAAGTAGCTTTGTCAGGTGTTGGTAGATTATTGTATCTCAGAAGATTTGGTCCTTCTAAGTATGATTAAAATACCCATGTAAATATGTATATATATATATATTTTTTTTAAATCCTGCTCCTCTTTGCAGCCGAGGTGGTTGTATCTAACCTGCGAAGAATCCGGCTGCGTAGCAACAGTACAGGAACAAAGCACTCATCTCCAAGGGAACACGGCAGTCCGCGATGTTTTGGCAACCAGCTCGAAACCCCTGACAGACAGCATCTCTCTCCGGGGGGCAAAGTGCCAAAATCTGCCTCTGTGTCCACCTTATCCCTTATTATCACTCCAGGTAAAGTCACTGAAAACAACTCAATCTATTTCATTTTTTTTTTTTTTTTTAATTAAGCTTTTAATGATTATTTTTGTAATTAGATGACATGAGCGGTCTACAAGCCAGCCCCATTTCACCGCGCTCCATTTCTTCCAACCCCTCGTCCCGAGATTCCTCCCCAAATCGAGACTTGTCCCTCAGCATCAGCTGCCTGCGCCCTCCCATCTTCATCCACAGCTCGGGCAAGAAGTACGGTTTCACCCTGCAGACCATCCGCGTCTACATCGGAACGAGCGACGTATACACCATCCATCACATGGTCTCGGTGAGCGCCTTTGATTTCACTGATACGACCCCATATCGTATCAAATCAGAAATGACCCATGATTCAACTGTTGCATTCGTTCACATTGTCAAGACATGCTTGTTATTGGTGTCTGTTATTAATGTTGTCTATTTCTTTTATGATTCCTTTATTTGTTATGAACGTGTTATAGAGCGTGGAGGAAGGCAGTCCGGCTCACGAGGCCGGCCTGAGAGCAGGAGATCTGATCACTCACGTGAATGGAGAATCCGTGCAGGGGCTGGTGCACACCGAGATGATGGAGCTGCTGCTTAAGGTGAGGCACGAGCACGAATGTACAAAGCTGTACACATCATGGCTGCTTAGTGTTTCACGATACACCAGTACCAGAAAGGTATCGCGATACAACTCTTTTAAAAGCAATACGATTTATTAGTAGCAGTAAAAAATAATAATAATACTATAGCTGTAGTTCAGAGTGTTTGACCATAGGGGGCAGTGTATGCGCATTGTGTGCACTGTTTTGTTTTTGTTTAGTTTTTTTGTTTTTTTTTTCACCTCACTATGGACAAGAAAACAATGGCATCACTGACACTCGGACAAACAACGATTGTCACATTCCGGCGTCTTTAATTCCGCGCTCAACCTTACCGCGTTGTTTTACAGAGCGGTAACAAGGTGGCATTGCAGACCATCGCGCTGGAGGACACGACCATTAAAATCGGCCCGGCGCGGAAAACCAGCTACAAGGGCAAGATGGCGCGACGCAGCAAAAGGAGCAGAAGAAAGGACAACCAGGACCGGTGGGAACGCTATTTCTTTGATCTAGATCAGTCATTTTACAGTAAAAAAACTTTAGGATATGTTTTATTCCCCCCAAAAAAAACAATATAACCTGAATGCACGCGTCTCTCTCTCTCTCTCTCTCTCTCTCTCTCTCGTGTCAGACGGCGAAGCGTCCTGAAGAAGTTGTCGAAACAGAGCACAGTAATGCACAGCAGTCGCAGCTTCTCATCCGGCCTCCATCACTCGGTTTCCTCCAGCGAGAGCCTGCCGGGGTCTCCCACACACAGCCTGTCTCCCGGACCCTCCACGCCGTGCCGGAGCCCAGTCCCAGACCACGCTACTGGTACACACACACACACACACACACACACACACACACACACACACATCAAAGGATGTTTTTACCTGGAAGCTTTAAAACCCTGTACTGACACTGGTTGGAGCTTTGATCTCATTTCTTCAAGTGCATCCTAATGAATATTTAAATTAGAATATTTAAAGCGAATATATTTCATGATGACGGTTAAAGATCTTGTTGATTGCTTTATGTCGTCATTTTTAGACGTAAACTTCCCCCAAAGTGGTTCTCCGTGCTCCAGCTCGCCCAGTTCTCCAGCTGTCCAAATGAGACCCAGCTCTCTGCACGGCCTGGGATCCAAACTGGGCGCTCAGCGTTACGCCAAAGTCGGCCGCCGCAAGTCCACCAGCAGCATCCCGCCATCGCCGCTAGCCTGCACGTCGTCCTCCCAGGCCCTGTCTCCTCAACACTCGTCTTCTCCTCTACCCAGCATCACCAAGACCCTTCATTCCTTCCACGGTAAAACGCTGTCCCCGCCCACTATCGTCCGTCACGGGGTTCGACCGCGCAGCACCGAGATTCCCGTCTCGCCCCTGCTCAAGAGAGTCCAGTCCGCCGAGAAGCTCTCCGGCGTCTTCCACGGAGAAAAAAAGGCCCACGGTCCGCGGCGCCACACTTTAGAGGTCCCTCACTGCGAGCTGGACATGGGCGGGGACGCAGAGGCGGAGTCCCAGTACGTCTCGGACCACGGCAGGCTCGGGGCGTTCGCCGGCGGACAGATCGTTGTGATGCGAAAGCTCAATCTGTCCGAGCGCCGGGACTCCTTCAAAAAGCAGGAAGCCGTGCAGGAAGTGAGTTTCGACGAGCCGGACGAAAGGACCGGACAGAACCCGGGCGTGCCGCCGTCCGACGCTTGGCCCAAGCACACAGCCGAGTGGGTGGTGCCGGACTCGCAGCCCAGGGAAGAGGGCGCGGTCAGGAGGGTTCCTCTGGTCCCTCAGATCGCTGTTCAGGGCTCGGAGAGCGAAGAGCTGGAAGACTGGCAGCCGTGTTCCGACGACGAGGCCGAAGAGAAAAACACCAGCGGGAGTCTGGATTCGCATCCGGAAGACAAGGGAACGCCGGAGAGCACCCTCTCAGACGGATCGTCTCAAAGCCAAGGACACGGGACTGATACGGAAGAAACCTCCAGTCCAAGGAAGGGGAAACTCCGCGGGAAATGATCCACCGGAGCGCCGATGCTCGGGGTTCCGCACACCTGTCCCGTACCCTCCCGTCTCCTGAAGCCTCGGAGCGATCGGGTCGGAATGCCACTGTAAATTCCGTTAAAAAATGACGTGCGCTCGATTTTTACACGGGGAATATTTCTAATTTTTTAACGCGCGTGTCGGAATTCTGACGATGGCGGTTTTATGGAAAAGTATTTTCAGATCGCAGGTAGCTTAAGTGGTGAATTCTCACCGAGCAGGTACGAGAACGGCGTGAGGTTTAACGCCAGGGCTAGAACATACTTTCTTTTTTTTTTTGGGGGGGAGTCCAGTTCTCACAGGTTATTTCACTTTCTTTGTTCGGTTCGGTTTTGGTGTGTGTGTGTGTGTGTGTGTGTGTGTGAGAGAGAGAGATATGCACCTATGCGTCTAACCCCACTTTGGTTACGTAGGCTTAAGGGTATTCCGGCTCAGGGCTTTCGGGTGTAAAAATTTCACTGTGTGTGTGTGTGTGTCTTTTTGTTTCCTCCTTTGTACAGTTTGATATGGTGGTGCGTCAGTAGTGACTCTCTGTAACATCGTGACCTGGTTTTATGTTCCTACATCTTTTTTTTTTTTTGTTTTGGGAGCAACTATGCTAAACTGGAAAAGGCGTTTCCATCGGCACGCTGGAATGGTGTTCTCCTTTTTCAGCTGCACTTTCAGGAGGAATCTCCAAGCCCCCAAACCCCACACACACACACACACACACACACGCAATTTTTTTTTAATCACAGACATCGCATCCCTAAACAGCGTTTTAAAATAAAAGATGTTTTTGTCTAAATAAAACCGTAAACACATTTATTTCAACAACACCAAATCCCCCCCCCCCCCCCCCTCGTTTCTTCCCAGACAGACTTTATGCATGCGGAATTATAGCGTGGTTTCAAATCCATTTTCTTTTCCTTGTTTGTATTCTGTAGCCCGTTTATCAAACTACCTATTGTATAGGGAGAATGTTTACATTTATTCTATAGACTTGAGTGTTTTTTGGGGGGGGTCATTTTTTTATTATTTTATTTTATGTTTTTTTTTTTTTTTTTTTTTAATCAAACTAATGTGTCTTAACTCGAGCCCTTTGCAGGGGAATTTCCTAAACTTATCACATGCAAAAAATTTAGCTTCCGCTTAACAATGATGTGTTGAACAAACTCGCTCTCCCCCAAATCTCCTTACAGTGTAAGGCCCCTCCCCCCCCCCCCCCCCCTCCCTCCATATATATATATATCATATATATATATATATATATATATATATATATATATATATATATATATATATATATACAAAGCACCAAATGACTGCATTTTTCCCTCTTTTCTTTTTTTTTCCTTGTATAGTAACACATAAACATGAACAAATGTTTTTGTTTGTTTGTTTTTTATTTTAAAGATAAAAGTTACTCTTTTACATTGGAGTGTCTTAAAGTGCGTAACTGCATCCTTGCTATTCTCTCTCTCCGCTCTCTCCCTCACTCGTGCTCTCTCTCTCCCTCTCTCTTTCCTTCCTTCTCGCTCTCACTCTTCCTCTCTCACTCTCCTGCTCTCTTTCCCTCTCTCGCTCTCCCTCCTGCCCTCTTTTTCTCTCACTCTTCCTTTCTCTTTCGCTCTTTCACTCTCTCTCCCTTCCTCTCGCTCTTTCACTCTCTCTCCCTTCTGCTCTCTTTCAGTGTATATCTCACTCTCCCTCTGCCTCTCTTTCACTATCGCTCCCCCCCTCTCTCTCATTCTCCATTCCTCTCTCTCCCTCCTTCCTTCTCATTCTCTGTGTCTCTCCTGCTCTCCTTCCCTCTCTCGCTCTCTTTCACTCTCACTCTCCCTTCATCTCGCTCTTTCGCTCTCTCTCCCTCCTGCTCTCTTTCAGTGTATCTCTCACTCTCCCTCTGGCTCTCTTTCACTATACCCCCCCCTCTCTCTCTCTCATTCCCTCCCTCACACTCCCTCCTGCTCTCTCGCTATTTCTCTCTCCCTCTCTCGCCCTTTATCCCACTCTCTGTCTCTCGCCCTTTCTCCCACTCTGTCTCTCTCTATCCCTCGCTCTCTCTCCCTCCCCCCCTCTCTCTCACACACCCTCCCTCTCTCTCTCGGTGCTACTAGAACCTGTAATGCATTCCATGTTTGACGGTAAATTGATGTCGGGTTTTGAGACCCCTGGAATAACTGCATGCTGCATGTACTTTATCGTGAGCACACGACAGACGCTCGCATGGCATTCGGTGCAATACGTGTCTCCTGGTGCAACCACGCCTGTTTTTGTTTTCTACGTAAAGTTGGCGGTGATTCTAATCGGTCAGAAAAGTCTTTTTGTTGATTTAATCATCTTTATTCTAATTAATATTATACTTGCTCACTCTATATTGTGATCTCTGATTGGTTCTTCTCCTGACGTAGTCGTGTAGCACCTGATCCTTCTTAACGAACCCTTCGTGGTGAGTTCGCTCGTTTCCGCTTTCTTTTTATCGTGTTCGGATCCGCTCCAGAAAATCCGGGTTTGTATATTTATATGCAATAGTGATGATGATGATGATGATGATGATGTTCTTCTTCTTCCTTTATTACTTCACATCTGTGAAGATCGTCTTTTTTTTCGGTCTGTGCTGATTTGTAAAAATACTTTTATATCTATTTTTTGTAATGTTGTTATACTTGTTGGCCAGCCCAGTCAATGCTTTGTAATAAATCATGTGTTGACTCACTCGGGGGAGGGGGGTTTCTTCCTTCCTGCACACAAGATCAAACAGATTGTGTTGATTTGTAGTTTACTTTTTTTTTTATATAATTACAAACTCGATTTATTTGTCAGAAACAGGATTAATGTAATAACAGCTTTTAGTGATTTTAACATATTTACATCTTTTTTTCCGTTCCTTTGATCATAAATAATATAAATTACATTTATCAATGATGAAAACATGACAAATGATGAATTGAATCTCCTGGTCTGAGTCGTTTGATTTTGACTCCCGTGTCAAGATTCGGACTTTAAAAAATTTTGTCTGGCATTTATGGAGGACGTCACATGACCAAAGAACTAACGAACGACTCGGACCAAGTGACTCGTTATGAACCTTTTTAATTGGTTTGGGGATGCACATAGAAAATGATTCATTCCAAACGAACGAATCATTCATGATCGACTCCCCTGTAAACCCTGCGTGTGGATGATCGACAGCAGGTCTGTGGACGTTCCTCAGAGCAACACTGACCCAGTGAATTGGAATATATATATTTTAAATCTGGGTAAAATAGTGCAGCGAGGGTAAAAAAAAATCCTGCTTTTTATTTCTTCTATTTTACAAACAAAAAAACTCCCGACTTTATGAAGCAGACACACTTTTATAAAAGCTAATCTTTAACTTGTGGTTGCTGTTTGTTTTTCGGGACGAGTGAACCTTGCCTCGGACGTTAAAAGTGGCGTGAATGTGTGTGTGAGATCTTCAGCATGGGGAACAACACGTGCAGTCCGTCTCCTGAAACCATCGACGGGATCTACACGGCCGCTCACGTCGGCGGAATCATTCCTGACATCACGCTCGATAAGACCGTGTCTAATTTCCTCTCTCTGAAATCCAGCGTCGCCCTACAGCGCCAGTACGCCTCCATCCAGGAGCGCCTTTCCCCGGAGCAGCTTTCCGTCCTGGAGAGCAACCTGACCTCCGTCTTCCACCGGAGCACCAGCGTGTCTTACGGCGGCGTTGGCGTCGTGGCCCTGGCGATGTCGATACTCTTGGACTCGCTCGCTGCCGGCGTTCTCGGACGAACCGACGGCGTCTCCGTGGATCCGTACAGGAGGATCTTCGGACCCGGTAACTCCTCGGAAGTCTCCCGGATCGCCAGGGAGTATCTGAGACGGGTTCCGTGGATGGCGAACGACACGGATCTGATGGCGGAGATGACCGACGCGTACGACCAGAAGCTGAAGCACGCGCTTATAGACCTGTACGAGAGCATGGCGGTGCAGCAGCGCATCAGCAGCGAGGCCATGAAACTCTGGATCAACGGAGCAGCCGTTCACCTGCACATGAGGATCCACGGCATCCGGCTCTTCTCGGTCCCTCGAGGATCTGCCGAGTCTCTGCGTCTGTCCTACAGAACCGGCCTGGGGCGACTCGTCCACACGTACGCCTCGTATTTACGCCGGAACGTGAAGGAGCGAGCGCCCACGCAGGAACTTCCTTCCAAGGCCGGCTTTTTAATCACGGAGCCGAGCAGGAAGGTCCGGCACCGCGTGGCCCACAGACCCTGTCAGTCCCAGAACATCATCGCCGCCATCGTGGCCCGGATCCTGGCGGCGCAAAACCTTCGGGCGTCGGAAATCTTTTTCGAGGCGGCAGGAAGAAACATGGACAGGCTGATCCGACACCGGGAAGAGTTCACACTGCCAAGAGGAAACACGAGCTCTTCATCATAAAACACATCTGTGTGGGGCATGCTGATCATTTTCTGATCCTCTGCTGATCACCTGCTGATCATTTTCTGATCCTCTGCTGATCACCTGCTGATCATTTTCTGATTTTCTGCTGATCCTCTACTAATAATCTGCTGATCCTCTGCTGATCTTCTTTTCCCTCTTTCTTTATCCCTAATCTTCAGATTCTTTCTTCCCCTCTTTCTCATTTGCTTTCTTTCTCTTCGTCTTCTTTTTTCTTTCACTTCCCATCATTCTTTCTTCCCTTTTCTCCCCCTCTTGCTTTTTCTTTCTGTCTTTCTCTTTCACTTCTCATTTTTCTTTTTCTTTCTTTCTCTTCCCCTTCTTTTTTATTCTCTTCCACCACTTTCTCCTTTTCTTTCTTTCTTTCTTTCTTTCTTTTTTTCTTTCTTTTTTCTTCCCCTTTCTCTTCCCCTATTCCTTTTTTCTTTCTTTCTCTTCCCTCAATCTTTCTTCCTCCCCCCCCCCTCTTTCTCCTTCTTTCTTCCCCTCGCTTTTTTGTTCTTTCTCTTCCCACTCTTTTCTTTTTTTCCCTCTTTCTTTCTTCTTTCACCACTTTTCTTTTTCTTTTTTCTTTTCTTCTGTTCTTCCCCCTATTCCTTTTCTTCTCTTCTTTTTTCTCTTTCCATTTGTTCTTTTTCTTCGCGTTTCTTTCCCACCTTCTTCCTTTCCCCCATTTCTTTTGTTTTTCTTTTTTCCTTTTCTTTCTTTTCTTGTTTTTCTTTTTCTTCCCCCTTTCATGTTCTTTCTTTCTTTTTTCTTCTTCCTTTTCTATAGTTCTTTCTTCCTTTTATCATTACTGCAAACGTTTTATTCATTTTTATCAGAAAATAAAAATTCCATTGAAATTTTCCTGCGCTGCCGTTGAATTCATTTTATTTATAATAAATGATTTAAATGTAATAATAATTAATAAATAATAATATAATAATAATGTGATTTTTTTTTCTCTCACCGGAGAAAATGTACAGAATTCTATTTTTTGTCTGTGGAAAAAAATCTCAACTTTTCTGTGACTTTAATGCAACTGCACACTTCAGAGCTTCTCACACACACACACACACACACACACACCCCACACACACACACACACACTTTCACTGCAGCCTTATTACAAATAAACACTGAAATTAGGGTTTATTATTATTAAATAGTTTATTTTTTAATATATATATATATATTATATATATATAATATATAATATATATATATTTTTTTTTTTTTTTATATATTTTTTTTTTATAGTTTTTTTTTTTTTTTTTTTTTTTTTTTTTTCCGCCTTCCGCCTTCCTTTAAACCCAAAACCTGCTGCATCACGACGGCGTTCCCGCACGGAAAACCTGCTCCGTGAAAATCTTTCCACGTAAGATGAATTTACATCGACACTCTTTTTGGTAAAAATCTGCTGGAATGATTTTCTTTCCTTTAAATAAAGACCAGCATCTTCCTGAAACACTTCCATTTAAAGCTCTGATTAAATTAGAATATAAATGTGGATTTCCTGCGCTAGAGTTCCGGCACGAACGCGAACGCCGCCTGCATCCCGGGAACGTCGAGACTTTAAACATGGAAATCCACAACAATCTCGAGGAACATCGAACAAACCGGGACTCAAAAGAGTCTTAATATAACATTTTAATGAAATAAATGTTACCTGGTTTTAATGCTGTACACGTGTAACACCAAAAAACAACAAATTATTAGATTTTCATTTAAACTTCAATACATTTACATTTACGGCATGTGGCAGACGCCCTTATCCAGAGCGACTTACAACTGTGTCATTGATCTTACTCAAGGGCTCCCACTAGTGGCAGCTTGGTGGTGTGTGTGGGGTTTGAACCCATGATCTTCTGGTCCAACACTTTAATCACTGGTCTACAAACGTCCCAATATGAATTACTTTATTACTTTTTTTATTTAAATTCGAATTTTAAAATAATAAATCCAACCATAAAGCCTCATTACTATAAATAAACATCATTAATAATAATGATTTTTTGCGTATGGTAAACACCCGCCCGGCGTGACAGTTAGCTGATCGGCGCTCCGGTCGTGACCAGTTTATAATACGCTCCGTTTAAGGCCATGAGCTGCTCGTGCGTTCCTTTCTCGATTACGATCCCTCGTGACATCACGGCGATGATGTCGGAGTTCTGGATGGTGGAGAGACGGTGGGCGATGACGATGCACGTGCGACCTTCCCTCGCTTTATCCAAAGCCTCCTGTACGGTCTGTAAACGGGACACGGAGCGGGATTATTCAAACCAATGGCATTTTTTGGAATGTTTCCTGACGTTTTAATTCCCACCTTTTCGCTCTCGGTGTCCAGGGCGGACGTGGCTTCATCCAGCAGGAGGATTTTGGGGTCTCGGATGATGGCCCTGGCGATGGCGATGCGCTGCTTCTGGCCGCGCGAGAGCTGCGACCCCTGAGAGCCCACGTTAGTGTCGTATTTCTGCAGGGAAGGACGATGAGTAGGACGCGAGCGCAATATCGGAATGTTTCAGGAAAACGAATGTAAGCATTACTTCAGGAAGCGACATGACAAAGTCGTGGAGCTGAGCCTTCTTGGCTGCGGAGATGACGTCATCCATGCCGAGCTCCCTCTGGTTGTCTCCGTAGCGAATGTTCTCGGCGATGCTGCAGTCGAACAGGATCGGCTCTTGGGAAACGATCCCGATCTTCGAGCGCAGGAACGGAACGTTGATATAAGTGGAGTCGCGGCCGTCGATGAGCTGAGAAGCAAAAAAAAATCACAGCTTCATGTGCACATGACGTTTTGTAACACGCCAGCAGGTGGCTGCACAACACAGCACGCACAGTCACAGGGAACTTTAGGAATTTATTCTCACCACTCGTCCTAAATCCGGGTCGTAAAACCTCTCCAGCAGCTGGACGCTCGTGCTCTTTCCACATCCGCTGCTGCCCACGAAAGCCAGAGTCTGCCCGGGTTTCACGCTCACGGTGAGGCCGTTCAAAACCTGGATATCCGGCCGGCTCGGGTACGTGAACTTACAGTCTAAAAACTCGATCTCTCCTCTGAAATCAGACTAGATTCAGAGAAATGATGATATTGATACATAATCCTGAAAAAGTAGCTGGAATTGTATTGATTTATTTCTTTAAACTGGAAACTTTCCACGGGAATAATCTGGGAATTTACACATCTTTAAGGTTAATCTGTAAAATGTATCTTTATAAAATACATTTATTGTGCAGGATAATTATGCATTAAAACTACGACCAGATTTAATGCAGCTGAATTTCTACCTGCTCGTTAACCAATCACATGCAGCGTTACAGAGGCCACGCCCCCCCACATACACTGTATATTCCTCTGCCACATCAAAAAGAATCTTGGCGAGTAAATTTGACGATTTTATTACTACATTTACGTTTGTGGCATTTGGCAGACGCCCTTATCCAGAGCGACTTACAACTGAGCAATTGAGGGTTAAGGGCCTTGCTCAAGGGCCCACTAGTGGTAGCTTGGAGGTGGTGGGGTTTGAACCTGAAAAAAACAAATTACTGAACGTCACATTTGTTTTTTGTTGGTAAGTTTAAGACGTTTACCCATTTATCGCCTTTGTCGCTGTAGACGCTGATTTTAGGGACTCGGTCGAGCAGCTGGAAGAAACGAGCGGCAGAAATCTTGGCTTTGGCGTAGTCGGGGGTGTACGAGGAGGCTCGGCCCAGAGCCGTTCCGCTGGTCACGATAGCAGAGATAACCCTGGCAGGAAAGAAAGGAGTCTCCACTTTCAGTGCTTCAGCTATAATTTGACTTATAAGTATTGTTGTTATTATTATTATTATTATTATTATTATTATTATTATTATTATTATTACAACCTCTCACCTAAAAACCAAACTGAAATGAAGGTCCTCATGACGCACCAAGTAACCGCCGAACCGATACGACGCCGAGTTCGCCATGAAGACGACGCACTGGGCGAATCCGTAACACGCGCCGTAGACGTTGGCCTTCTTCAGCGCCGCCTGGTACGGAGCCTCCAGCTGAGCTTCGTACATCTCCACAAAACTGCGCTCTTTCCCCAAACCGGCGATGGTGCGGATGTTGTTCAGCGCCTCGCCGGAAATCTACACAACGTTCCCATGCTTTTATTTATAATTCTTTACCAAAACTCTGCTGGTGTTTATTTATTTCCTTTATTTACAAAAGTGTAATTACGTTATTTAAAGTCCAATTATCTTCAGTTAAATCCTAAACATCTTTACCCTGGACCCTAATCCCAAAAGCCTTAGCTCGATCTCTTAAACCTTAAAACCGAACCCTTAACCCTAAACTTTAACCCTAACCTTAAAACCTAACCAGACACTTCAATACTAGATCTTAATCCTAATCCTAAATGATCACACTCAATTTAAACCCTAATCCTATATTCACCCCCCCCCATACATGAACTCTAAAACATATCCTTGAATGAATATCTTAATCCTAAAGCTACTCCTAAACCCTAAACCATAATCCTAACCCTAAATCCTGACCTCCAACTCTAAACTTTAATCCTGATCCCTAACTCTAAATTTAAAGCCTAATCCCAAACAAACCCCTAATCCTAAACTATAACACTTAAACTTTAGGATCCCTAATCCTACACTTTAATCCGAACCCCTAAATCCTAATCATCAACCTTAAACCTAGCCCTAAACTTTAACGATAACCTTAAATCCTTACCCCAACCCTACATTTTAACCCTAACTGCTAACCCCTAAACTTTAATCCTAATCCCTAACCCTAAACCTACATTTTTATCCCTAATTCTACACTTTAATCCTACACTGAATCCTACTCCTCAACCTTAAACCTATCCCTAAACTTTAACCCTATCTTAACCTTAACCCCTAAATCTGAACATTAAACATAACCCTAAACTTTAATCCCCTTCTCAGTACTAAATTGTTCATTCTTTTCAAAATAATATTTTGCATAATTTTTATTTCTTTATTTTTCTAATCTTCACCGGATCAGTTTGATTATAGATTATAGATTATAGACTGGATTATTGGTGGTAATATTTTTGATGAAAATGAAATAAAGGGTTAAATGTCCTCCATATAATAATCTGTACAGCGAGAGAAACTGAAAAGTCGAGCGGAATTATAAACGCAGTAAATGATTTGAAACTATTTTATAATGAAATGTCTTCGTTTGTCTGAATCCGTGGTCAGAAGGTTCTTCAGATCCTCCAGAGAGAGAAAAACCCTACATACTGCTGATCAACTCTTTCCTCGTGAGACGTTGGACGTACCTGTCCCGCTGCTTCCATGGCCTCCTTGTCCTGCTTGGCGAAGCCGGTCAGCATTTTGGCCTGGAAGCCTCCGGACAGCGCGAGGAACGGCAGGAAGCACATGATGACCAGACTGAGCTTCCAGCTGAAGTAGAAAGAAATAATGATGGCCACGCCGATGTTGGTCAGAGAGTTGACGATCATTCCGATCTGTGAGCCGGTGGCCTGCAAGAAACAACACCGGCTTTAACCGCGGACGTAAACGCGACTACGGGACGTCAGGATTTGGGGTTTCGACCTACTCCCTGGACTTGTGAAGCGTCTGTAGCGAGTCGTGTGGTCAAAGCTCCTGGACTGTTCCTGTGATCATCAAACCAACCGATCTCCTGCCCCAACATGGAGTGGAAACCCAGACGTCTCAGTCTGCGGGTCAGAAGCTCGCCGGATTTGGAAAACGCGTAACCCTGAAAAAGTACCAGAGTGAGCTGGAATGTTATTTGTTTGTTTATTTTTTATTTTTTTCAACTTTCCACGGGAATAACCTGGGAATTTACACATCTTTAAGGTAAAAATGTATCTTTAAAAAATAAGGTAATTATGTTTAAAACGACCGGATTTAATGCAGCTGAATTTCTACCTGCTCGTTAACCAATCACATGCCGCGTTACAGAGGCCACGCCCCCCCCCTACATACACTGTATATTCCTCTGTCACATAACACGCATCGTTTCTTTCATCCTGCACATCAAAAAAAATCTAAGCGAGTAAATAACGGAAATATTACATGCATGTATGTTTTTTAACGACAAATCAAAATATATTTTTATTTGTTTGCATGCATCAGATTATGTCTAAATAAAATGTTTATATTTATGTTTGGATGAATTCCACTAAATTCCCCAGATTAAGTCCACATCGAAAGTTTCTGGAAAGTTTCCATCGGGAGATTTGGGAAGTTTCCCGTGGAAAGTTTCGACCCTAAAAGTAAACATGCAGTGATTGTTGATGTTTGTTTGAGCTCCTCGGTATTCCTCAGTGTGCTTCAGGATCTCCTCTGACCTTCTGACCTTCAGATCCTCCTTCCATTCCTTCACAGCTTCACATCGTAATTCACATGGAAACGTGGTGTTCCTGCGTACCTGCAGCATTTGGGTGAAAAACGAGAGAACGCCGACCAACACGAAGAACAAACAGATCCCGTCGATCTCTCTCCTCTGCGCTACGGGATCGGCCATGGAGAAGGTCTGCAGGGAGAAGAGACGCTTTCTTTATTTTCCACACGAATGTTTCCACGAGCTCCATCGCGCCGCCGAGTCCTTACCGCCAGGATCTGACTGAACAGCAGCGCGTACACGGGATTGACGCCTCCATTCACGGCCGCTCCGACCGACCCGAACACCATGTACGGCCACTCGGGGGCGTTGTACTTCAGGATCCGGGCCACGGGAGCGGGTTCCACTTCCTCCTCATCGTCCTCAGGAACGGTTCCCTGTAAAACACAGCGAGGTGTAGGTGAGATGATTACTGTGTTATTATAA
>JACRUU010000005.1:11842488-11854988 GCA_030449085.1 Kryptopterus vitreolus | reverse complement strand
AAGATTTACAAGTGATTCATTCATTCATTTTCTAGCGCTTTATCCGATCTTCCCTCGGGTCACGGGGAGTCTGTGCCTATCTCAGGCGTCTATGGGCATTAAGGCAGGATACACCCTGGATGGAATGCCAACCCATCGCAGGGCACACACACACACACACACACCACACACATTCATACACTAGGGACAATTTTCCAAAGGTGCCAATCAACCTACCGTGCATGTTTTTGGACCGGGGGAGGGGGGGAGGAAACCGGAGAACCCGGAGAAAGAAAAAGAAAAAACCCCTGAGGCACCGGGGGAGGAGAAAATGAAAAGAGGGAGAGAACAGAGGAGGAGGGAGAACATGCAAACTCCACACACACATGGCCGAGACGGGAATCGAACCCGGACCCTGGCGGTGTGAGGCGAACGTGCTAACCACTACGCCACCGTGCCCCCTTACAAGTGATTTAATAATTTAAATAAATAAATAAATAAATAAATAAATAACTAAATCAATCAATCAATCAATCAATAAGTAAGTAAGTAAGTAAGTAAATAAATAAATAAATAAATAAATAATAATAATAAAACGTATCCGGACGAATCTATTTCGTTCATGTTTTTTTTAGGCGAAATAAAAATAGTCGTAATAATAAAGTATAATAACTTTAAATGCACACTGTTTTGAACGGTTTGAACTGGTTGAACGAATGCGGTTATTTGTAGAGAAACGACTCTCTGACCTTTCCACTTCTTTCTTCTCGCCGCCGAAAGCCGCCACGGTGCGGATGGACGACAGAACCTCGTCTGCCACCGCGCCCGCTTTAGCGTACGCCTGCAGCTCCCATCCTGTTAGCTTAGCCACAAACTGGAACGCAAGCGGAAACATAAATACACATTTTTATTTCAGACATTTGCAGAAGTGTCAAATAACACAGTATAAAAACGTCATTACGTTACTGAAGGAGAAATGTTGGGTGTCTTTACTTTACTGCAGTAATATTTTTTTACTATTTTATAAATATCCCTATTTCATTTCATCCCCCCCTTATCCATATAAACGACTGAATGTGATTGGATGAGATATAAACATATACCATTCCAACAAGCTATTGTGTTTGTACGCGATCCGTCGCACCTGCACACGACACACACACACACACACACACACACACACACACACACATCACCTCACACTCCAGCGAGGACGTAATCAGTGTCGCTGTCGTTACTCAAAAAACGTCTTAAAAGTGATTATTTATACACTCGTTTATCAAACGTGTGTTTTCTCTCCATCCTCCGCAGATAAAGATACAGTCGTTCTGTAGAGAGACGTTTCAATAAACTAGCAATCGCGACTAGACTTTTATCCTGAATGGTGCTTTATTCCCCTTATATTGCTTTCATACATGAAGTCGTTTTGAAACCTGAACGTTTGCACTTTCACTCGTGTAAAAAGCTCGACTCCATAAGTCTTTTTAAACCCTAATATATATTTAAACGTGAGGATTGAATGGGAATATTTTGCTCCCGGTGCACATGTGAATGGATTTAAGATTTAAAGTATCAGTAAAGTATGAATATAATGCACATGTTTATGGAGGAACTGAAACGTCTGAACGATCCTCACCAAAGCCATGAGCCCGGCTCCGATTCCGATCAGCGGAGACACGGAGATGATAACCAGCGTCAACTTCCAGCCCTTTACAAACCCCATGAGGAATCCGCACAGGAACGTGGTGAAGCGCTGGATGAAGATTCCCACCTGATCCGCAATGGCGTCGTTTATCTTATTGATATCGCTGTCGGAATTCACACATCACACACAACTCACACAGGAGCAGATTTAACTCAACACACCGATGCACACTGTGTGTGTGTGTGTGTGTGTGTGTGTGTGTGTGTGTGTGTGTGCTGATATTACTCGGACATGCGTGTGTTCAGTTCGCCGGCGGAGTTGCAGTCGAACCAGCCGATCTCCATCCTCATCACCCTGCTGAAGTAAAGCTTCCGGATGATCTGGATCTGTCGCGCGGCGCTCGAAACCCACAGAGAGATCTGAGCAAAAAAATGTCAGAGATTTATGGACTCGTGGTCGTGACGGAAAAAAAAACATGTAGTGATGGAACATCCAGGAGGATGGAGAAAGGAGTGGTAGATGATGGAGGGATGAGTGAAGAAGTAGAGGATGGAGGGATGAGTGGAAGAGGTGTAGAGGATGGAGGGATGAGTGGAGGAGGTGTAGAGGATGGAGGGATGAGTGGAGAATATGTAGAGGATGGAAGGATGAGAGGAAGAGGTGTAGAGGATGGAGGGATGAGTGGAGGAGATGTAGAGGATGGAGGGATGAGTGGAGGAGGTGTAGAGGATGGAGGGATGAGTGGAGAATAGTAGAGGATGGAAGGATGAGAGGAGAGCGAGTAGTTGTAGAGGATGGAGGGATGAGTGGAGGTGTAGAGGATGGAGGGATGAGTGGAGGAGGTGTAGAGGATGGAGGGATGGAGGGAGTGGAGGGATGGATGGATAGTAGAGGATGGAGGGATGGATTGAGTGGAGGAGGTGTAGAGGATGGAGGGATGAGTGGAGAATATGTAGAGGATGGAGGGATGGAGTGGAGAAGGTGTAGAGGATGGAGGGATGAGTGGAGGAGGTGTAGAGGATGGAGGGATGAGTGGAGAATATGTAGAGGATGGAGGGATGAGTGGAGGAGGTATAGAAGATGGAGGGATAAGTGGAGGAGGTATAGAAGATGGAGGAGTGGAGTATAGGATGGAGGGAGTGGAGGAGGTATAGAAGATGGAGGAGAGTGGATGGAGGGATAAGTGGAGGAGGTATAGAAGATGGAGGGATGAGTGGAGGAGGTATAGAAGATGGAGGGATAAGTGGAGGAGGTATAGAAGATGGAGGGATGAGTGAAAAACATGACTTACTTGGACGTATCCGAGCAGGAAGACCGCACAGCCGATCCCAACGTAATAATAAGCGAAATTCGTCATTTCATATTCTATATCTAAAAAGCTGCCGGAAACAGGAAGTTCGGGATTAAACACAAGGGGGGGTCGGGGTGGTTGTTGTGTTGTGTGGGGGGGGGTTGTTTTGTTTTTTTGTGGGGGGTTTTGTGTGTGTGTGGGGGGGGGTAGGGGGGTAGTGGTGTTTTGTGGGGGGGTGTTTTGGGGTGGTTGGGTTTTTTTTTAGAGGAGATTGGAGGGGTTTTGGTGGGAGGGGTTTTTGTGGGGTTTGTGGTTGGGGGGTTGGGGTGTTTTGTGGGGGGGGGGGGTAGGGGGGTTGTGTGGGGTGTGGGGGGTTTTGGGGGGGTTTGTGGGGGGGGGGTTGGGGTGTTTTGTGGGGGGGGTGGGGGTGTTTGTGGGGGGGGGGGTTTGGGGGGTTGTGGGGGGGGGGTTTGTGGGGGGGGGGGTAGGGGGGGGTTTTGGGGGGGGGTTTGTGGGGGGGTTGGTGGGGGGGTGGGGGGTAGGGGTGGTTTGTGGGGGGTTGGGTGTTTTGGTGGGGGGTGTTTTGGGGTGGTTGGGGTTTTTTAGGGGAGATTGGGGGTTTTGTTGGGAACGGGGTTTGTGGGGTTTGTGGTGGAGGGTTGGGGGGTTTGTGGGGGGGGGTTGTTTTGGAGTGGTTGGGGGTTTTTAGGGGAGATTGGGGGGTTTTGTGGGAGGGGTTTTGTGGGGTTTGTGGTGGGGGGTAGGGGTGTTTTGTGGGGGTTGGGTGGTTTGTGGGGGGGTAGGGGTGTTTTGTGGGGGGTTGGGGCGTTTGTGGGGGGGTTAGGGGTGTTTTGGGGGGGTTTGGGGTGTTTGTGGGGGGGGTAGTGGTAGGTGTTTTGGGGTGGGGGTTTGGGGCGTTTGTGGGGGGTAGGGGGGGTGTTTTGTGGGGGGTTGGGGTGTTTGTGGGGGGTGGGGGGGGGGGGTTGTGGGGGGTTGGGGGGTTGGGGTTTGTGGGTGTGGTTTGGGTTTGTGGGGGGTAGGGGTGTGTTTGTGGGGGCGGGTTGGGGGGTTTGTGGGGGGGGGGTTTGTGGGGGGGGGGGTGGGGGGTTAGAGGGGTTATAAAGATCTGATTTCTCACCCGCATTTTGTGGTCATGTTGCGCTCGGCGTTCTCCTCTGCTGTCAGGTTCCTCCACTGTATGGTGTGATTGACGCAGTGTTTGTCTGGATGTCGCAGTTCGTTCAGCTCGATGTCGTAGTCGATGAAAGTGTCCGTCAGTAATCCGAACACCAGCAGCATCAGCGGCTGCGCAGATCCGTGCAGCACCGCGCACAAACTCCCGGCCATCATCATCAACATCTCCCGCCATGTGGCAAAGCGGAACTGCGATGGGCAACTTTATCTTTATTTATTTGGATTATTACACGTTATTCACGTTATTCACCAACATCACTTTTATTTTATATGTTACAGAGCAACGACACAGTGTTAATATCCGAATAATCGCACTCATATGTCGGAATTTCATTCTTATTTATAAATGTTTGCGGAATCCGCAATTTGTTTTACGCCAAAATATAATTTTTCATGCGTTTTCATTTCACGAATTTCGGGGGTCGCGATTCTACAAACACAGACAAATAAAATACAGATGTGCTGGTCAGGTGTCCGTATACTTTTGCCCGTATAAACAATAAGGGAAATGTTTATCATTACCAGTTGAAAAAACCCGACACGGATTGCGGCTTCTTCCTTCTTCCTTCTTCTGTCCGGGTTTAAACCTGTGCAGAAGAAGAAGAACAACAACAACAACAACAACAACAAACAACAATAATAATAATAATAATAATAATAATAATAATAATAATAATAATAATAATAATAATAATAATAATGCAGGCAGTGAACACTTCAGGACGGAGGGAACTTTCCGACATTCCGACAGCAAGGAATGGAACTTACTTTTGATGTTTTTTGGATGATCCCATCGTCCTGTAATGAGATTAAATAACTACATTTAGCCGTAAATTACATTTAGTGTATTGATATATTTGATATTATACTAAAACCCTAAAAAAGATTCAGTGTGTAAACATGTCAATAGACACAGAATGCAAGGATTTGTAAATCTTGTAAACTCATTTATTATTCACAAACACCAAATGTGTAAATTGAGGAAATGTCCCATTTTTCAACACGTCTTATAAAAGCTGCCAATAAAAGGCTGAACCGATATTTAATAAATGAGGTTCATGTGCAGCAGCTCCGGGAGCTGATTGAGGTGTAAATACAGAAGTACAAATGTGTCTGCAAATGTTTAATCTGAAATTGCAAAGATTTGAATGATATCATCTACAGAACAAAATATCACTGAAAAAAACGTCTGACAATCTGACAAGGGACAAACTCCAGGGCCCGTGATCTTCACAAAAAATCCCTGTCTGTTTATCTCCGTCATGCAGAGAAGAAGACATGCATGAACCTGATCCCAAAAAATCTCCGCCGTCTTCTCTCTGGACTAAAGTTCATGTCTGTGGCAAAGTTAAAAACTGTTCTGTGATCAGACCAATTAAACATCTTCAATTCATTTTGGAAAACATGGAGATCCGGATTAAATAGCAGAGGGAACATCTGGCTTGTCATTAGTTGCTCATTTCAAAAGCAGCGTCACAGATGTTATTAGAGAACATTAGTGCATCATGGTGTAATAAATAAATAAATAAATCTAGATAGATAGATTAGATAGATAGATAGATAGATAGATAGATAGATAGATAGATAGATAGATAGATAGATAGATTAGATGAATATTAAGGGCCTGTGTGTTTTCTGAGACGTGTTGCTTCTATACATTTAAAAATTTCCTTAATTTGATGCTTTCTATGTAAAGTATGTTTTCCCGCATGTGCAAATCATTACATTCTGTTTTTATTTACATTTTAGACATTGTCTTAACTATTTTGGAACTGGGTTACAATTAATTATGATTAGTTATTATGTGGTCTCAAACCTTTTGTGCTGTAAATGAAATGAAATGATTTTTAAGCGTGATTACTTAATAAATAATGACGCGTCATTTTCAGGTCCAATACTGAAAGAAAAGCATGTACTCACATGTATCCTGCATCTCGCTCTAAAATCATAATAAACACCAATAAACAACAGTCTGAGCGTGTGGAGTAAATACAGATTTTACTTTATACAGTAAATCTTTTAGATCATTTAAGCGACGCACTTTACCTTCATCTGAAAACTCATAAGCATCGTTTTCCTGCCCAAAGCGCTTAATGCTGCGCAACGTCACAGAGCCGGGCATCGCGCAGAGCAACACCACAACAAAACCTTTCCCACAAAATGTGTGTGTTTAATAATCTCTCGGTCATTCAGTGCATCGATGTCAGAGTGATAAAAAGCCGGTGCATGCGCGTGCTTGTGTGTTTGTGTGTGTGTGTGTGTGTGTGTGTGTGTGTGTGTGTGTGTGTGTGTGTGTGTGTGTGTGTGTTGTGTGTGTGTGTGTGTGTGTGTGTGTGTGTGTGTGTGTGTGTGTGTGTGTGTGTGTGTGTGTGTGTGTGTGCTGGACCATGTGGTCGTCTGTAGTACAGAAGGTTGTGGGAAAGTATTATAGAGCCTATTTCCAGCTATGTGCATTAGATCAAACTGCATAACTTGTAACTCCCTTTTCTTGGCCTTGCTTAGTTACTAAACTAATCAAGGACAGTTTTGTTCTTTATCTTATGAAAACAGGTAGGGAGGCGAGCACACTAGGCAATGGTTACACAGTTCGCACACACACATGATAAAACACCTTCCTTCTGTTTGAGTAATCCTGTTCACATCTGTGATTCGTATCTTTTTGTATCAAGCTTCTGA
Organism: Kryptopterus vitreolus; assembly: GCA_030449085.1. NCBI lineage: Eukaryota > Metazoa > Chordata > Actinopteri > Siluriformes > Siluridae > Kryptopterus > Kryptopterus vitreolus. The sequence continues at coordinate 11,848,203 of JACRUU010000005.1, read as the reverse complement.
GAATTGTTGTTGTACGCTTTTGGTCCCGCCCTATAAATATGTGTCTCTGTCTTTGTCAAGAGAGAGAGCATTCTGAATAAACCTTGCTGTTGCTTGCAACTTTGTTTGGGTTTGCTCAGTTCTCTCCCGAGCTCGTATTATTCTGAAGATCGATACCACCTCCGGCAGAACACAGATATCCTCTCGGTTGGAGCAGCTAGCAGCTGAATTCCTTACAAGGTTCATGTCCAGCAGGTTGTGCTTTAAAAGGGTGAATGACCGCGCAGAGTAAATAATGTGAGAGAAAATTTCACAATAGACATTTGCAAGAGTTTATTCACAATTTTACACATAAAGAATCCTGGAGTAAAGAACATCATAATGCAAATTATAAAAATATCACAATAACAGGACTAAAGACATGGTTTATACTGCATTCAGATCATAATTGCAATAGTTGACGTCTCGGGAATCGATTTTCCTTTTTAATCACACTTTAGTGAATCATTTATTCATTCGTTCATCTTCTAGCGCTTTATCCGATCTTCCCTCGGGTCACGGGGAGTCTGTGTCTATCTCAGGCGTCTATGGGCATTAAGGCAGGATACACCCTGGATGGAATGCCAACCCATCACACACACACACACACACACACACACACACACACACACACACACTTTTCCAAGGGGCCAATCAACCTACCGTGCATGTTTTTGGACCGGGGGAGGAAACCGGAGAACCCGGAGAAAAACCCCCTGAGACACGGGGAGAACATGCACAAACTCCACACACACATGGCCGAGACGGGAATCGAACCCGGACCCTGCCGGTGTGAGGCGAACGTGCTAAACACTAAGAGACCGTGCCCCGGGGAAATATTTAGATTCACTTTAATAATCAAAAGCAGTTCATTCTATATTTAGGGTCCATTTGACGATCTACATTCATCTGGGAAGATGTTCGCTGTGAAAAAAGTGCACGTTATCATTCTTTTAGAAAGTGCACTTATTACAGACATAATACACTTCATAAGAGCTTATAAGTAGGAATGTTTTTTGCCACTTAAGTGCATTTTATTTGTAATTAATTATAAATGTATAACAGATTAAATTGATTAAGTAGTTAAATGCGTAGTAGTTAAAACAGTTAAATGCGATTTTATTGCATCTTTATAGATTTACTTTATAATCACAATTAAAGTGCACCGCTCAGTCACTAACAAGCAATTCATGCAAAATCAAATATACTTTAATGTCAGTTAACAATATGCACAAGTGTGACGTAAACACATTTACAGCACATTAAATAAGTTTGTACTTTATACTTAAGTTGACATTAAAATCAGTGATTGTTTATGTGCTTCAGTGTTTTAATCGCTACGGAGAAACAAGTGCACTTCTTTAAAGCACTATAAAAACATCACTGTTAAAAATATATGTTTAAGTAAAACTTAATTAGGCATTAACGCATCGTTAAAACATGCTCTTAATTGTGTTGAGAAATAATGTTAAAGTGAACTCTGTTTAAGTTCAGTTGAGTGCTCTTTAATTGTAATTATACGGTTTAGTGGTTTCACGTTCGCCTCACACCGCCAGGGTCGGGGTTCGATTCCCGTCTCGCACATGTGTGTGTGGAGTTTGTGCATGTTCTCCCCGTGTCTCAGGGGGTTTTTCTCCGGGTTCTCTGGTTTCCTCCCCCGGTCCAAAAACATGCACGGTAGGTTAATTGGCGCGTGTGTGTGTGTGTGTGTGTGTGTGTGTGTGTGTGTGTGTGTGTGACATTTTAAATAGAATCCATGAATATTTGTTTTGTTTTGAATATTTCGCATTTGACGCACGACCTGTGTCTTCAGTGTGTGTGTTTATTTCCTGAAGTCCCCTGACAGGTCGTACTTTAAAGCGAGGTGAACGTTCCCGCGGTCGTTACACCCGAACTGTAGGTGAAATCGGGTTTAATCCGAGGGACGAAGAAAAAAATATTTCCAGGGAAATTGCGGCATAAATCTCAGTCATAAAACACATCTGTGCAAGAAAAAGTGGCGTTATTCCTGTAAATCTCGTTTATAGTATTCTAATATTTGTTTTTATTATCCTTATACTTTAGACTCTTATTTATACTTCATATAAATGCACATCATATCTATAATAAACATGTTTGTTTGTTTCTGTAGTTTTGTTTCAATTGATATCTGTGAGTCGATTCCAAATCATAGAGGAAAACTTTTAGTTCAAATAGTAATATAATTAAATAAATGATGATATAAAAATGTGAAAATACAGGAAACGTGTCAGTATTACAGTAACTGTATGAAATTGTATTTCATCCACATTAATTAAGGAAATCCATGTTTATTTGATTAGATTTCATCCAAGATGTCCAAAATATTATTGTGGATGAGTTTATTTATTTATTTGTTTGTTTGTTTGTTTGTTTGTTTTATTACCCAGAAATTTTGCCTGAAACCTTTTTCTTTTCCAAATGTAGTTTTCTAATATCAGAACTGTGGGATATTATTATTATTATTATTATTATTATTATTATTATTAAGGGTAAGTGTGTGAGCAGTGGCAGAAGAGTGTAAATCCCTCAAGTCCGTTGACCCTGACACCACGGCTTTAGTAAATGTCACCCATCTCTCTCTCTCTCTCTCTCTCTCTCTCTCTCTCTCTCTCTCTATCTCTCTATCTCTCTCTCTATCTCTCACTGTCTCTCTCCCACTCTCTCTCTCTCTCTCTCTCTCTCTCTCTCTCTATCACTCTATCGATCAGATCCGTGCTTGATTTGTGGTTTGCAGATATTAAATATTGGTTTATTGTTTGATTTATCGCAACTCAGCTTCCTTATACAGGTAACACATGTGCGGTTACACAGTACTGGGTGGTGTGTGTGTGTGTGTGTGTGTGTGTGTGTGTGTGTGTGTGTGTGTGTGTGTGTGTGTGTGTGTGTGTGTGTGTGGTTTGACTAAACAATGCAGCCTTCCTGCAAATCAGCACTGAGTCTGTTGGAAGCCCAAACTGTATGAAGGTCTATTCCAGGGATCACCAACCTTTTTGTAACTGAGAGCTACTACATGGACACCGAGTCATATAAAGGGCTACCAGTTTGAAATACTCCTCTGAAATAACAAATTTACCTTTAGTTAATATATATATTATTATTATTATTATTAATGATACTCATTTATCTATGTTAAAATACACTTGACAGTGACTATCAACAAACGAATTAACTACATTTTACATTATAGACGCATCTCACTGATGAGTTGTGCACTTTTTATAGCAAGCCTGAGAGCTACTCATGTGCTCCTTGGGGGCTACCTGGTGCCCACGGGCACCACGTTGGTGACCCCTGGTCTATTCTGTGACGCGCTTTTTAAATAATCAAAGGTTTAGCGCCATCTACTGATCTTATATAGAAATGTAGAAATGATGCACCGTGACACAAACGACAACTTACACCCCATGCACACGTTTTAAAACGCGTTTTAAAAGGAATAATTAAATTACAATATGCACAAACACACACACACACACACACACACACACACAGCCAGAGGTTTTATAAGCTTGTATTTCCACAGTTCCTTAAGTCTTTACACTCTACGCGTTATATAATGTTGAATCTGTATTTTATGCAATTCATCAATGATATAATAAATATTATATAAATATTACATTATATTAAAGTTTGCTCAGCGAAAATGAACTCATTCTGACCCTAAATGCATTCCATCCTCTACATTAGCCTGATATCTGTGTGTGTGTGTGTGTGTGTGTGTGTGTGTGTGTGTGTGTGTATAAAAACGCCTCCTGATATGTTACATAATTGTTGAGTTTGTTGGGATGCAGAATAAAGTAACACACACACACACACACACACACACACACAACACACACACACACACACACACACACACACACACACTTGTATTCATGTCTGCAGGTTTGTTAGGTAACTGCTATGCTGTAAAATATAATATGATATTAAAAACAGGAAAGAAGGATTTTTGTGAATTCTGTCTTTTTTATTTAAAATAAAGGTCTGATTTATAAAATATGTCATTTCTCAGAGGAACACGAATCGAATCTGTGCGGGTGTCGATTGTGAACACTGGTGAACAGTAAACTGGTAAATGTAATTGCTTACTGGAGTTGAGTTTCACTTCATTATAGTTCAAAAGTCAAATATCTTATTTTTTTACTCAAATGAATTTTGCGATTTTATTAATAGTGTTGTGGCTTTTAAATGAATTGTGGCTATAAATTAAAGCCGGGAAAAAAATACCGAGAACAGCGCCCCCACACGATCCGGAGTTGCAATAACAGGGGCGGGGCGTGGGCGGGGCGTGTCTCTTTACACTTAAGTGCACTTGAAGTAGATAGTTTATGAACTTCGTCCACCATTGATTTTAAACGGTTCAGTGTATTAACAAAAAAAAACAAAAAACAAAAAAGTTGATTGTTAAAATAAAGTGAACAACATATTTGTTTAATTCATTTCTTATATTTAGAAAATAACGAGTACAATGAAGAAGAAAGAAAATCATCATTATCAGCTGGCTTTCTGAAAGCCTTCCTTCCTGTCGTTGCTCACTTCCTGGATGACGCCTGTAACACAACACAGTGAGATGAGGTGAGACATATTTAGGGATGATGCGATATAAATAATGCGATACTCTGATACTCTCTCAAACGATACGATTCTTCAATTTTATTAATATGGCTCATTTAAAAATGCCGTCTGTAGTTCTGAGTGTTGGACTATAGGGGGCAGTGTGTGCACATAAAAAAGTGAAATCATACTCACTGTCAAGGACTTTGCGTGCGATGTGGTTCTGTTCCGAATCATTGATCACTTCTGCCATCAGCCAGGGAAGGAATTTAGTTTCTATTTCTGTTGAACACGGAAAGCAAATGGAAACGGATTAGAAACATCATTTTGTTCGAATTGTGCGATATGCGTTATAAATGCGGAATAAATGCAGCATTATAATGTGAGAGGAGATCAAATGAACATCTGCCAGTCCCTGGAATCCCTGTGCATCCTGGTACGTGTGATCAGATTTATATATATATATATATATATATATATATATATATTATATATATATATATATATATATATAATTAAGTGTCAGAAATAACATTCTGGCTAATATAATAAATGATTTATTTATTTATAAGTACTATATTTTGATGGGAATTCTAATTTCTAATTTAGTAGCCATATTTAGATTTTCTCTTTCTTTATGAATGAAATTATTTGTATGTACACACACACACATATATATATATATATATAATATATAATGTTAATTCATGGTTAATCGCAACCGTGTCACAAATTAGTATCTGTTCTAAAGTGTTTCATTCTGTAATTAACATCTGCATGGACAAAAATACGAACGCTTTGTGCAAATGTATGATTATTATTAGTGAAACCGAACGCAACGTCGAGCATGAAGACAAAATATTCTTCTTGTAAATTTTTTTTTGATGGTGTTTCAAACAGTTTTATTCATCAGGACACCGAACTCTGTTTTGTTATGTTTCCACACGGACGCTTTTAATTGCCGGATTTGTGTGTTGTGGTGGGATTTTGGTGCTCGATTTGAGACTTTGTGTAAAACTAAAACTAACGTTTAAAGATTAAAAATCATTTTTTCTTTTTTTTAGATATATATCTGATTAGGACCTCGTGAATAAATGTGGTTGTAATTTCGCCTCTGTAATA
>JACRUU010000005.1:11812488-11837488 GCA_030449085.1 Kryptopterus vitreolus | reverse complement strand
GATGTACGCGTTGGCTCTGGTGGTCCTGTACTACGTGGTGCGCTGGTTCCGCGAGCTGGAACGCGTCCCTGACCGAGGCGAGAAGTACGTCTACATCACCGGCTGCGACTCCGGCTTCGGGAACCTCCTGGCACGTCACCTGGACAAGTGCGGCTTCCGCGTGGTGGCGGCCTGCTTCACAGAGAAGGGCGAGGAGGAGCTGAAGAAGTCGTGCTCCAGCCGTTTGTCGACGCTTCATCTGGACGTGACGAAGCAGGAAAGCATTGACAAGGCAGCAAACTCCATCAAGGAGCTCGTGGGGCAGAGAGGTGATTAACCGTGCGCGAGTTAACGAGTGATTAAACACAACTTAATCTGTCTGTAAATGTGCCTCAAAGCCTTTCATTCTCTAATTAACATGCGTGAATGTGGACGCGTTATGCAAATGTATGATTATTATTACTGACACCAAAAGTGTGTTTAAAGTAATGACGGCATTTTAAACTTTGGCGATGTTTCCACACGGACGCTTTTCATTGCTGCTCGATTCTGCGTCACTAACATTTTACCGTTTAGTGGTTTCTAAATCCTGATGTTCGATCGAAAAAAGAAAGGATGTCATGTGATGTGATGTGGTGTTTTTGCAGGTCTATGGGGCGTGGTCAATAACGCCGGCGTGTCCGTTCCCGCGGCTCCCTGCGATTGGTTGACGCTGAAAGACTACAGGTCCATGTTGGCCGTCAACCTGGACGGCGTCATCGCCGTGACCCTGAGCGTCATCCCTCTGATTAAGAAAGCCAGGGGTCGCGTAGTGAACGTGGCCAGCGTGTTCGGCAGGATCAGTCCCGTCGGAGGCGCTTACACCGTCTCCAAATACGGCGTGGAAGCGTTTAACGACAGCCTCAGGTAGACACGGTCTCATGAACGCTTATTTGTTTGTTTATTTTTATGTACAAATCACCCCCCCTTTCCCCCCCGGTGACGCAGGATCAGTATGAAGCCGTTCGGAGTGAAGGTCCTGTGCATCGAGCCGGGATTCTTTAAGACTAACGTGACGGACTCTAACATCCTGCTCCGGAATGTTCAAATGCTTTGGGACAAATTGCCCAAAGAGATAAAAGAGGATTATGGACACGACTACATGAGTAAAGGTATATCGGGATGTTTATTAGTAAACGTTTGCGACGGCGCCGAGTGGCTCTGATTGGTTATTGTTGTTGTTGTTGTTGTTTGTTCTCTCCAGTGGAAACAATGATGAGAGAGAAGTTTTCCAAGATGTCAGACGCTGACCTGATGAAGGTGGTGAGCTGCATGGAGCACGCCGTGTCGGCCGTGCGTCCTCGTACGCGATACTCCCCCGGCTGGGACGCCAAGTTCTTCTGGCTGCCGCTGTCGTACGCTCCGACCTGCATCTCCGACTACGTGCTGATGAAGGACATCATCAAACCCAAACGAGCCGTGGCTTAGACTGAAGCTGTGCCGATAATAATAACGTCTGTTTAGTTCTGTATTCTAACGTCGTCGTTGTTAACGTGATCCCAGAGTAAAAAGATTTAGCGAACGGGAATCAGACGAATAAACATACTTTTCACAGAAAAACAAACGATTTCTTCTTGCTTTTTGCACTACATTACCAAGAATCTGGTTTTATTCCAGGTATGTGTTCATACTGAATCTACTTATGTTATGCACTACACTTTTTTTCTTTCTACAAAAACGCACGGCAAAAGTATAGCTCACATTGCCCCCTATAGTCCAACTGTCGGAACTACATATGCACTTAATTACTCCTATGCACGAAGTTGGAGGCCTGCAATATTTTTTTTATTACAGATTTGTGTCTTGTTCATTGTTGTCTGGAAAAACTACATATTAAAGACTCAGAGTTTAAGTGGAACATGACCTTTTCCCAAAGTGCCCTGCGGACTTTATAACATCTTATAACGTGTTTAAGTTAAGCAAGTGGCATTGGACCGTGCCCTGCAATAACCTCACACACACACACACACTGCACACTGAGTTTAATTTTAATAAGACTCAGGAGTATTTAATTTTCCCTTCACTTTATCTAGAGACCGAAAAAACATCTCCAGCATGAGACAAAGTGCAGCTCCAGGAAGATCTGGATTTGGTGGAGGATTTGTTTTAGACCCTACTGAACACATTTGGGATGAATGTGAACTTTGACTGCATTAGTGTTTCAACGATACCAATTTTTTGACTTCGATACGATATTAATAACAAAGCGATATTATGGCAAATAAAAAGTAATGAATAAATAAACACTGAATGGTTGAACAATGAAAACAATGAAGAATCGGTTTTAAATAGAAGAAATAAACTGCAATTTTAATCTTCAGGCTGAAAACTTTTTCGGAAAAAGATTCGGAAAGCAAACAATATGCGCACACACACACACACACACACACACACCGCCCCCTATAGTCCAACTCACGGAACTACAGACGGACCTAATTATTGCAGATTATCCCCGAAGATTAGTTTTTAATCAGGAACGACTTGTTTTTATTGCACGGACTTTGGCGTGTACAAAGCTTTTTTCCTAAAGACTTATCTCAAAGATTATTAGGGATCATTATAATGCAGTTTTACTGGTTTGCTTAAATTGTGTAAAACTCTTTATAACACATTTACAACACCGAAAGCAAAGTCTACACGTGCACAATTCTGCTCATCCGTCATGCTTTTCTTATGTTTTATTAGATCATCTTGTGTTCATGTAGAATTTATGACATTTGGAAGACGCGCTTATCCACAGTAACAGGGATCTTCTTCATGAGCGCAGGCGTGGCAGGACAGGAGTTTAAACTCACAATCTTCACATCCACGTTCCAATGCCCAAAGCAAGAATATCCCAAATCCCCTATTTATATCCTTTATATCCAGTTTAGGATGTGGTGAAGGAAATTTGTGATTTTTATTTCATAACAATATAAAACTCAACGCTTCACCACAGCAGCACCAGAAATGTGTTTAATAACATGAATCAACAACGTGGTACTGCGAATTCTCGATGCATCAGCGACACCTTGTGGACAAACACACATTACAGCTCAAACTCCATTTTTAACAAAACTCTAGTTCCTAAATGCTCAAGGAGTGGAATTACATTTACATTTGTGGCATTTGGCAGACGCCCTTATCCAGAGCGACTTACAACTGAGGAAGTGAGGGTTAAGGGCCTTGCTCAAGGACCCACTAGTAGCAGCAGCTTGGTGGTGGGGTTTGAACCCGTGATCTTCTGCTCCAGAGTCCAACACCTTAACTACTGGGCTACCACGTCCTTACTCAATTACATCAACGTCGGGAAGAAAAAGCCACCAGTGATTTTCAGGAATCACAAACACTGACCAATAAACAGGTTTATCCTCCTTTACACGATAGATAGATATATATATATATAAAAAAATCCACATTTCCCCTTTAAAACACCCCATAACAAAAGTTAGTGTTCGGATAATACGACCCCATAAAAGTGTCTCTAAACTTTCACTTGAGTAAAAGTATAAAACCCTTCAAAAGCATACATTAAATTGTTATAATGGTGTTTAATATGAAAACACTTAATATATACATTTTTTCATCTGTTAGTAAAATGATCGTCAGAAACCAATACCTAAACTATCAAAAACTAAATATCATGAACATTTATCTTCTTGCGTTAAGTCTGCTTTAAAGCAAGTAAAGTCTGTTTGACTTTGAAATGTAGTAAAGACGCCATAAATGGAAAACGTCAGTAAAAGCACAAAGAAAAAAAAAAAAAAAAAAAAAAAAAAGACCAACAATTACTTTCACTAAATGAGAGACATTCTATCCAGATAAAGCATTTGAATATAAATGGAGCATTTCACTGTGTACATGATTTAAATCACGTTGTGTGTGGTGACTGAAAAAGCCCAGAAAGAGAAGAAACAGACGTCTCGCGGTAAGACAGATTTATTTCCATCTTTGTGAGCGGAAACATTTAAATACAACTTCAGAATGACTGAATACAGGGACAATTGTTCAATATGACTTTACAAACCAAGTGCTCCTCATTCCATTGCAAATTCTTTTTAAATCCGGATCAAAAACGATTGAGTTGCTTTACGAATGTTCCTCAGCCAGTTTCTCTGCCTTCTGGACCACTTCCTCGATGGGGCCTACCATGTAGAACGCCTGCTCGGGCAATGCATCATACTCACCTGCTCACAAGAGAGAGATTATTCAGTAAAACTGCACTTTATAACTCGGGTGTTGCACGATATACCGGTACTAAAACGGTATCGCAATAAGTTGCTTATAAAAAAACGATACAATTCCACTGTTCGATAGTTAAACGGTATCACCATAGTATCTATAGGATAATTTAATTTGTGAAATAAAACAAACCTCCGAGAATGCTCTTGAATCCCTTGATGGTCTCCTTAAGAGGCACCAGCTTGCCCAAGTGTCCGGTGAAGACCTCGGCCACCTGGAAAGGCTGCGACAGGAATCTCTGGATCTTGCGTGCACGAGCTACAGTGAGCTTATCCTCCTCAGACAACTCGTCCATACCCAGGATAGCGATAATATCCTGCAGAGACTTGTAGTCCTGGAACCACAAGGATCATCAAAGTGAGAGCAGAACGTAATCACAAACAGGCGTGCAAATTGCTTCGGGTTGGACCAAATACCTGAAGGATCTTCTGCACGCCACGGGCCACGTCATAGTGCTCGGCTCCTACGATGTTGGGGTCCATGATACGGGAGGTGGAATCCAGAGGGTCCACGGCGGGGTAGATACCCAGCTCGGCGATGGCGCGGGACAACACGGTGGTGGCGTCCAAGTGGGCAAAGGTGGTGGCGGGGGCAGGGTCGGTCAAATCATCAGCGGGTACATAGATGGCCTGAAGAACATCGAAAACTCATTATAAACATATTGCATGCCATATACATATACACACAATTTATTTAATATACTAATCCCTGTACAAACCTGTACAGATGTGATTGAGCCTTTCTTTGTGGTGGTGATTCTCTCCTGCATGGTACCCATGTCAGTAGCCAGGGTTGGCTGATACCCCACGGCAGATGGGATACGACCCAGCAAAGCGGACACCTGCGGAACAAACCTGGAGGTGAATCTCTGGAAGACAAATTCGTATCACGAAGCCTCAGAAAGCGCGGGCGGTAAAGGACCTCTGATCCGGCCTGGGTGAAGCGGAAGATGTTGTCGATGAAAAGCAGCACGTCCTGACCCTCCTGATCACGGAAATACTCTGCGACGGTCAGACCGGTCAGAGCGACACGGGCGCGGGCGCCTGGGGGCTCGTTCATCTGCCCGTACACCAGCGCCACCTGGAAACGACACGCTCATAAGTTTCTGATGGAAACGGCGGCAGCAGCGGGCACAAACCAAATCCACCTGCGCGGGTGAAATACCTTCGAGGTAGTATCCTTCAGGTTGATGACCCCAGACTCGATCATCTCATGGTACAGATCGTTTCCCTCACGGGTTCTCTCCCCGACGCCGGCGAACACGGAATAACCACCATGGGCTTTAGCCACGTTATTGATCAGCTCCATGATCAACACGGTCTTTCCGACGCCGGCGCCACCAAACAGACCTGGGAAAGCGCAAACGTTACGTTCATCATCGATTCCAAACGTATCCGGTTTACGATCAGGGTCTGAACCGTACCGATCTTTCCACCCTTGGCGTAAGGAGCCAGAAGGTCGACCACCTTGATTCCTGTCACCAGGATCTCCTGCTCCACACTCATGTCGGTAAACTCTGGGGCCTCAGCATGGATGGGAGCGGTCCTAAAGACAAAACGGCGTTAACGCACGCGCACACACACCCTGTGAAACGCTACACCACAAACTCGTGAGCTTACGTTTTGGTGGTGATCGGGCCTCGCTCATCAATGGGCTCGCCGATGACGTTCATGATCCTGCCCAACGTCTCGGGTCCTACAGGGATTCTGATAGGAGCACCGGTATCCAAAACCTTCTGGCCACGAACCAGACCCTCGGTACCATCCATAGCGATGGTACGTACAGTGTTCTCCCCTGGAGGGCAGAGAAAAGAAATTAAACCATATAAAAAAGTCCTACACCACCATCTGTATCCTAATCACCCCAAAATCCACATGTCAACTTTGAAGACCCGGAAAAGCCACCAAGACCTGATGATACTACAGGAGAGATTGTTGATATTTTTTAGATACTAAACCAGCATCACATTTCATGTAAACAATAGGATTTTCCCACCCAGTTGTAACATGTAACCCCACTACAGTGTCGGAATATACACAGGTTTGAAGTCGTCCATGTTTACACACGGATAACATGTTCCATTTCTTCTATTGTGTAGATGCGCATACGAACATTTTGCCTTTTCTTCATCCGTTACTTTTACCATTTATTATCCTACAACAGATCTAAATTTCCCTGGGGTATAAATAAAGTATATCTAGATCATTTGAGAGTCATTTCTGAGACAATTCCTGGACCTTGAAGGTCACGAGTTCAAATCCCAGCTGCCAGTCCCAGAGTAAAAACCCATAACCCCTATTCAGTGGTATTAATGCGATATAGTAAATTATTATAGATGCGTCTCAAAAACTAAAACATGCATTTTCTTTGCGCGTATCTTTATTCCAATTCTCTACAAGTTCAAGTTCGCGTCTTCCAAGTTCGATTCTGCGGTGACTAAATAAGACTAGATGATAATCTTTACCCAGATGCTGAGCGACCTCTAGGACGAGCCTGGAGTCACGGCCGCCCACCTCGAGGGCGTTGAGGATCGGCGGCAGTCCTTCGTCGAACTGCACGTCCACGACGGCACCGATGACCGCCACGATGCGGCCGCTGGCGGCGGCGGCAGCAGCTGCGGGAGCGACATAATCCCTTCCTGGAGAACAGACACAAAACATACAGTAAATATATTAATCCATGTTTACAGGACACACGTGACATTTCCGCTTTAGCGCAAAGGCTGATCCGAGGTCAAAACATTAGCTACTAACACTTAGCATCGGCTAATCCTGTACAGGTCTGCTAGCGGAGCAGGAAAGATTATATTTATTGTTTTTTAATTAAATACTGAAGTAAAATAATGTAGAAAATGTGAATCCAGCTGAATTGTTTGTTTTTTTTTACTATCGACATGAAATCAGGGACGAGCTCCGTCACTTTACCTCAGCGCCGCTAGCAGTTATGTCGCTTCCACCATGACATATAAAGGTCATTACGTTTTTACTTCAATCTCCGCTCCGGACGCGTCGTACTTCACTCCCGAGCACCAAAAACGCGTCGTTCTTGCGATATAAACCCGTAAATCGTGTTCATCCCGCACACAAATACGTTATAACCCGTCATAAGGGAGTTTTGCGGCCTTCCCGCATGTCTCCACTCGGCCGCACCGTCATGGCGCCGTCATTGATTCACCGGAACGCGAAAACTTGTTTTTTTCTTTATGTATAATGATTTTAAAAAAAGGGACTTACGAGAAAAGAGCGCGGCTGGAGCTCCGGTGAAAGCCTTGAGGGGGGCGACCCCGGGCTTGAGCGCCTGCAGAGCCCCGGTGCAGCAGCGTCCTACAGCTCCCAACATCGTCAAAATGGCTGAAGGTGGACCGGGACAGAAGCTCGCCGCCACTTATATATGACCGCGGTGTTACAGAGGGCGCATGCGCCGAGTATGGCGGCGTCCCGAAAGCGCATGCGTGGCGTTTCCTGAAGGGCAGCTCATGGCATACATACAGGAGACAGAGGAAGGAAAACCTTATGGGTATTTTTAGGAATCTAGTTTAATCCCATTGATCAAATGTTTTAATCTATAAGCAAATTTATAGAAATAGCTGCTAGTGGAGACAGATCCGGGTTACTGATCAGAAGTTTGGAGGTTCAAGTCCCTATAACACTACTTTGTGGGCCCTTAAGTAAGGCCCTTATCACTCTCTAGTCCAGGGGTACTTCTAACTTCCTAACATGATCTAGATGTGTAAAGGAAAGAATTCCACTGTGCTGTAATGTACACATCTAAGAATTTGTTAAAGGAAATGAAGGAAATATGAGTTTATATAAAGAACAGATACTATATCACTTCATTAAGATATTTCATTAAAGTGATTAGACTCATATTTCACTTAGTCTGTGGTCTAATTATTGTTATTATTATAATAATTATTATTATGCTTATGATGATTATCATTATTATATATTATGATGATTATCATCATTATTATTATTATTATTATTAGTAATTTATTATTATTATTATCATCATTATTATTATTAGTAGTAGTAGTAATTTATTATTATTATTATCATCATTATTATTAGTAGTAGTAATAGCATATTATTATTATTATTATTATTATTATTTATTATGCTGTGAGGCATGGTGGATTAGTGATTAGCACGTTCGCCTCACACCGCCAGGGTCGGGGTTCGATTCCTGTCTCGGCCATGTGTGTGTGGAGTTTTGTGCATGTTCTCCCCGTGTCTCAGGGGGTTTTTTCTCCGGGTTCTCCTGGTTTCCCTTTCCTCCCCTCCTCCCCCGGTCCAAAAACATGCACGGTAGGGGTTGATTGGCACCTTGAAAAATTGTCCCTAGTGTATGAATGTGTGTAAGAATGTGTGTGTGTGTGTGTGTGTGTGTGTGTGATGGGTTGGCATTCCGTCCAGGGTGTATCTTGCATTAATGCCCATAGACGCCTGAGATAGACACAGACTCCCCGTGACCCGAGGGAAGATCGGATAAAGAGGTAGAAGATGAATGAATGAATTTATTATGCTTATAATGATTAACGTCATTATTATTAGTAGTAGTAGTAATTTATTATTATTATTATGATGATGATGTTCATCATCATCATTTTTAGTAGTAGTAATTTATTATTTTATTTATTTATTTATTTTTATCATACAGACAGGATTTCACCTCATTTCTATGTATAACTAATAGCATTATCTTGTATATCTGACTTTATCCATGCAGAATAATTCTCCAAATTGCTTTATTTGACATTGCACACAAGTCTGTATATAAAACTACAGAACACCTGATAAATAATGTATAACACGTTTGGATAAAAAGATTGAAACTTTGCCTGTTTAATACAAAAATAATAATAATAAATAAATAAAATAACCAGACTCATAGTTTAAGCATCTGCACTGTTTGCCTTCATAAAGCAGGAGGGAGTTTATATGATAAATATATTTAGCAAACAAGTCAACTGTTTGCAGAGGGTATAATGTCATAAATAGATAATAAATAGTACAAATGTGTAATTTTATAATACTTTTGAATGTGTATATTTAATTGCTATGTTTATTACACATTTCTTCTTCTAATTATATCTCTCACTTGTTGTTACATTATTCTTATTTGCAAAGAAAAATACATAAATCCAGTCTAGTATTTGAATAAGGAGAAGAATAGCGTGTTTGTCCAGTCCTGCTGTGTGTTTTCGGACGTTACAGGCTGATTTGCTGTGCTTCGGAGGCAGCTGTAATTGAGCTGTAATGCACAGATGCTGCCGCTGCTTCCGCCGCTGTGATCCCGTGACTAACATGACTAACGGATTTAACATCATTAGCTGGATGTTTGTCCTCCGAAGCACCGGCACCTGCACGAGACGCTCCATTTTAACTTCATATGGCTTTTAATCTCTTTGTAAAAAGCTGCGGAATCTTTCAGTTTTATGACGTACAGCAAATAATAAGACATTTTGGTTATAATACAAGTAAAGGATCAAAACAAATGGCTTTATCCTTCCAGTCGGGCGATTTTCCTCTCAAATCAACACGGTGTCCTCAGTCAACGATCTCAGAAGGACAGATTCCTATTTATATGTGAATATCGGGTATGATTGACTTACTGGAATGGACGAAACAATCGGATGATCTTTGGCATGTCAGTAGAAGAACACTCTTAGGTGAGGTAGAATTGTGGTTTTGTTCCGTTCCACACTTCACGATGGTGCAGGAAGCTCTGGATTCCACCTGTCACCAGGAGCCAAACTTATGCATCATAAGAGTTCAGCGGAATCACGTCATCTTCTCCAGGAGACCCCTGAGCGCTTCCGTTGGGAAGATTCCCCGTCTCTGAAGGCAGGCGGATCACGTCGGATAGCAGGGTGGGGCTGGAGTGGTGGGAGGAGCTTAGAGAGTTTGTGGGGCTGAGCTGGATGGCCGTGGTGTCCTGCAAGGTGTGTTCACTGGTGTCCATCTCAAACGCCGGTCCACTCATCCTCATTAAACCCCAGCGGTCCGATCCGGCGTCGGCACGCGCAGGCCCGGCGGAAGCCTGCCGACTAAACAAGCAGCACGCTCCGAAAAGGGACAGCGCCACCAGCAGGAGGAGGGGCCCTATGACGATGGGCGGGTTGCTGGCGGGAAGCATCTGGGCAAAGCCGAAAGCACCTACGAGGGTGATGTTGATCCCAGCGAGCATGATGCAGAGTCCACAGGCGCAGCACAGAGCCGGGGACGGACGGCTGTGCAGGGATCGACGCTGAGTCTTCTTCTTCTTCTTCGCTGTAGTTAGATGTGAGTCTCGTTCGGAGCGAATCATCCTCCCAACCTGTGTTTATGAAGGTCTCTGCTGTGACAGAGGGTCATGGGTGATTACTGAATGCAGCAGGGAGGTGGAAAAAATAATAAACACTAATGTCCATCTGGCTGCTCGTCGTTTCACATGGGAGGGGCAATTCAATTAGTGCAGCCAAGTCCAGATGACCGGCTTTGGAAACGACTCGAGTCATATAACTTTATTACATGGTGTGGCTTTTTTTTTTTTACAGGCTTCGATGTCAGACTGAGACATTAAACGTGTGTTTATTTAATCCAGTCTTCTGTATAACATGATAACATAGATTAATGAAAGTATTGGGACACAGACAGCCATCTCCATTTATTCTAACACACATCCTTCTTTCTGAATGAGAGAAAATGGAGATTAAAAGGATGAATGGGATTCTCACACCAATCTTATAATCAGGTGTCTACAAACTCTCGTCCCTGTATCCCAGGCAGCGTCCCCGACACGTCCCGTACGTTAAACATATCGATTACTCCAGTGATTATTGTATATAATAGGAGCATTTTTTATACTTACCAGCTTTCCACTCCCAAAGCTTTTTAAAAAGGGGACGCTTTGCTCATGAGAGTCACAGCAACCGAGAGACGTCCATCCGAGCGATCCGACCACTTCCCTTCCGACTGATTTATAGAGAACGCCGGCTTCCACGCCCACCACCATCTGCACTCCAGACTACAGCGGCGCCACAGCCGTTATCACCACACCGTGTGGACTTTTAATACCGATTCATATTTACATTATATATACAGGATTGTATGTAAAGATCTAAATGATAATTTAGATTTTTTTTATCTTTAAGCATTTCTGGATTGATCTGAGAAAAGAAACCGATGCATCGGGAGAAAATGGTGTACACTGAGTCTCTTTCTGCCTTATAATATATATATATATATATATATATATATATATATATATATATATATATATATATATATATATATATATATAACTCCAGGATGAAAGCTTGAAAAAGAACTATTTACACAGAAATACAGCATTCCCAGCACTGATCTGGAACCTGCCCTGGTCGAGGCGGATTTTTATCTTTGTGATGAGATTAGCACCGGTTACACCGCGCAGTGAACTTAAATATGACTGCCAGTGCTTCCTGTGACTCTGAGTGCAGCCTTGTGCTGCCATCTGCTGGCAGATTCCATGTAAATCAGATGCTTCAAAAATGATTTTATCAACAATAATCATAATGTTTACCTTGAAAATTAATTCCCCACAATAAATTACATTTATCAAAAAAAGACAACACAATATTTTGGGAAAATAAGTACCAGTTTAATCATCTGGAAAGTTGTATAAATAAATCCTAAATCTGTAAGTGTTCGATATAAATCTGTAACCCATTCGCATCAAATTCAACGACGCTGTGAAATTGATCACCGTTCGATAAAAGTTCACTCTCAATTTGCAGAAGACTAAAATAAAAAAAAATTAAATTAAATATCGTCATATAAAAACAGGGGAAAAAAGCATAATGTGCAAAAAACAATACCTGTGACACAATTGTGTCTTAATGTTTATGAGCTCCTGATCTGATGTGCAAAATTGGGTGAGAGAGGTAAAAGTTATATAATTAAATAAAGTCATAAAATCTCAAATGTTCTTATAACCCCACCATTCACTGCAAAAAAGAAAATCACAAAAATCACTATATATATATATATATATATATATATATATATATATATATATAATATATATATATATATATATATATTATATATAATCACATAACAAAACAAAGCAAGCAAACTGAGAGTAAAAACCAATAGGGTAGATATTTCCATATTTCTCAGCACCATAAATATTTAAATAAAAGGTTTAGAAACATTTCACAACACTGAGTAGGTTCCATCATGAGCATCTATAATATAATATAATCCATAATATTCACTGTAAACGTGTTTTTTTCACTCTGGGACCCGAGTAGTGCTGCGGAGGGCGTGAGCCTGCGCCCTGCGTCTCGCCAGTCTGGAGTTGGAAGGGGGCGAGAGCCTCATGGAGCACATGATGGTGCTCTCGTCGTCCTGCTCTTCATCCTGCTGCGACAGATGCCTGTTAAAGGCGATGGCTTCTGCTGCAAACTGGGTCAGGTCCTTAGTGCTGGAATTTCTAATACGCAATACAAACAACAAAAATGGGGTTACATTCCAGAACCACAACGATAATTAATATTATTCACGGTGCCATCAAAAAGATTCTAGAATAGCAGTTCTGTAATACGCCAGCAGATGGCGCCATTTCTCCTAAAACCGTTTCTAAAAAGTTTAGAATAAACAAATAAAAAATACCTTTGTAAGACACGTGGAGTCGAAAGCCCTCTCTCAGGAGCGTTCTGGAAAGAAAAAAAAACACAACATGAGCAAAAGTGAGTGACGAGAGATAAAAGAGGGATAAAGAGGAGGAGAAGCAGACGTACCCCCTGAACCCACGGGTGTTGCAAAACCTGAGCAGCACTCAGTCTCAGCGTGGCATCTCGCACCAGCAGCCGAGAGATCAGGTCTTTGGCGCCATCGGAGATGTGAGACCAATCACGATCCCCGAATTCGTATTTCCCCTCCTGGATTCGCTCAAACAGGCTGTTCTGCATAAACACAAGACATGCAAACACCTTGAGTACGACATAGAAGCAGTGCGAGGGTCCGAATCAGCTATTTTATTGGACCGAGATGAACCAAAAATGCAAGTGGCATAGAAACGAAAAGTAAACCTTAAAATCCACCAGCAATGTGGAGAAATTATTTTTTTTAATGTTGCAGTATCATAATTGACCAGCAGGTGGCAGAGAAAGGCGTATTGGAGCACAGAAGTGAATTAGGATAAAAGTCATTAGAGGTGAAATTATATATATATATATATATATTTTTTTTTTGGCTTGTTGGATATTTGAATAACTGATGACATAATTGCTTATTTTGTCAAATAAATATATTTTAGATTTTACAATATATTCAACTAAAACAATTCCAAAATTAAATTTTTTGAAAAATAAAAATGATTAATGCTTCACCAGAAAACAAAATGGAAATAAGTTATAAATCTAGTGCTGATGAGAATGGAAGAATCTGGACCTTCTTCACTATTTATGACCTTCTACGTGGCAACAACGGTAAAGATACACCGCACGGATCTCACCTGGCACGCACGGCAGGTTTCCCCGTGTTCCCAGCCACAGTTAGTGCCACAGTGGCCAGTAAAAGGCGGACTCCCACTAAGCAGAATGTACAGGATCACACCAAGGCTCCAAAGATCACATCGTTTATCGTAGAACGATGCTTCGTCTGTAAATACTTCCACCACCTCGGGGGCCATGTACTCGGCCGAACCGCACTGACGAGGGGGGGGGGAAAAAGAGATGCTATGTGATGTCTGAAAAACCCTTTAAATACAAAATGGTCTGTTTACTTACAGGTGTAGTGAGTTCAGGTGTTGTTATAGGAGTACAAGCGCTGTTCAACTTCACACCACTTCCCAAGTCAAAATCACAGATCTTCACCGGAGACACCTGCGAACCCACGTACAGTCCTTATTACAACAACCGAGCACGGCTGTCATGATACGATACCTCGATTAAATATCACAATACCGATACCAAATCGATACTATGGCAAAATAAAGTATACATTTTTATTTATTAATAAATACCCAGTGTTTGGTGTCTGCTTATACAACTGTTCAAACTAAAAATAAAATAAATACAAAAAAATTTATTGCAATTTTAATTATTTACATTAAAAAAGGGAGACAAACTAAATTTCAATATTTCACAAATTCAGCACACAATGCCCCCTATAGACCAACACTTACAACTACAGCCACAATTTCTCCAAATACCGATAGCATATCGTTTTAACAGCAGGATATCGTGATACCTTTTTAATACCGGTGTATCGTGCAACACCAGTTCTGACCTTCAGCTCAAATACAAAGTAAACACATCAGAAGAATGACAGTTCTTTAGGTGTGTGTTAGATGTTCATGTCAAATTTCAATTTATCCTCTTGGATAGAAAAAAAACACCCAAAATGCATTAAATACCTTGTCGGAATATTCGCACAGGATATTTTCAGGTTTTAGATCCCGGTGAGCAATTCCTAAAAAAAAAACATCCATTTTTATTAGATTTTGAAATGCAAATAAATGAATGAATGAATGAAGTAAGTAATTAATTAATTAAAACGCTACACACATTTATGCCCTTTATTTACTCAGATATTTTAAAAAGTAATTTTCCATTGGAAATTTAAAAAGAATTTTTTTTTACATTTTACATCTATATATATATATATATATATATATATATATATATATATATATATATATATATATATATATAATTGTACAGCCGAGTTGTGAGAGGAACTGCTACCTTTGGTGTGTAGGAAGTGCAACGCTTGAGCAATGTCCCTCACAACGTGACTGGCTTCCCTTTCGTCGAAGTGCTTCCTCCTCTGGATGTGAGTTAAAATGGAGCCTGAAGGCACAAGCGAGTGAAGACGGAGAAGTGAAGACGGAGAAGTGAAGATTTCAGCGTTAACAGAAAAGTTGTGGTTTGATGGCGTTTACCTCCGCAGAGCTTCTCGAACACCAAATAAAAGCAGCCGTCGTCCTCGAAAAACTCGACGAGCTCCAGGATGTTCCTGTCGCGAGACATGACACGTTCTGAGCACTTGAGCACCTTTTTTGTTTGTTTGTTTGCTGTATGTGATATTAAACACTTACTTGTTGCCTTGACACTGATATAACGTCTCCACCTCCCGGAACACCCTGCTGCGACTGTGCCCGGCGATCTTCTCGATAATCTGCGTGTACAGGTGATTATTAGTGTACGTTCATGTCACGCGTGGACTGATAAACGCGACGCCTCACCTTTACAGCGTACTCCCTGCCGTTTTGCAAATTTGCGCACCCTTGAACTTTAGCGTAAGCGCCCTGACCCAGAACCTCGTCCGTGAGCCGGTACAGATCTGCGACACAACAAAACATGTCAGGGATTTGAAAAAACGGCAGGGGAAAAAAAACCCCACTTTTAATCACTAGTGTCACCGGTGCACCACGTCTCAAATCCACCACGATACAGACAATCCGGCAATTAAAAGCGTCCGTGTGGAAACATAAGCAAAAGTCATTCATTCATTCATCTTCTAGCGCTATATCCGATCTTCCCTCGGGTCACGGGGAGTCTGTGCCTATCTCAAGCGTCTATGGGCATTAAGGCAGGATACACCCTGGATGGAATGCCAACCCATCGCAGGACACACACACACACACACTCACATTCATACACTAGGGACAATTTTCCAAGGTGCCAATAAACCTTCCGTGCATGTTTTTGGACCGGGGGAGGAAACCGGAGAACCCGGAGAAAAACCCCCTGAGGCACGGGGAGAACATGTAAGCTCCACACACACATGTCCGAGACGGGAATCGAACCCAGACCCTGGCGGTGTGAGGCGAACGTGATAAACACTAAACCACCGTTCCCTAAGCAAAAGTCCTGTCATTTAAAAGATTGTTGTTACTATAAAAAAGAATACTTTTTGAGTTCAGTTTCACTAATAATAAATAATAAATAGGCAGACAAAGGTGATGCAATAGAGACGATTCCTGGAGCAACAAAAGACACTTTAATCCAAAAATAAAAATTAATCAGTGTCAATTTTGAAGCTATGATCAAATAATATTCAGAAGAATCACCTTTAAATGTTCCTATGGCGCTGTCTACAGGCCGAGTCCTGCGTTTCTTCTTCCGTCGTATCCCAGTGTCCTTAATGTCCACGGCCTGACTGCTCTCTTTCACTACTACTACAAAAAAAAGAAAGATTTTAACTCTATTTTCTGGGAATTTCGTCCATGTTAAATGTTCTTTTTTGGAATTACCTGAGGAGGTACCATTACTATCTGCTGGTCCAGACCCTAAAGAGTTACTGGGCACCTGAGGAACAGGGAAATACATCAAATAAACAAGCAAACAATTTTTTATATACATTTAAACCCAATATGCTCCAACTCGTTTAATCACTTCCACACTCTGTCCAACTCAGGGGTTAATTTTTAGGAACGCTCGCTCGCCTGCCAAATGAGTTACTGAGAGCGAGCATCCCGAGCGCTCTGAAACGTTCCAGATGAGAGATTTGACGTGGCTAAATACAGAGAAAGCGTTTTGTAATTACACAGTCGACATTATAAGTGTTTCCAGAAAGGCAGCTTTCCAGGTGGTGGGGGTGGTGGGGGGTGGTGGGGGGGGGGGGGGGGGGGGGGGGGGGGGGGGGGGGGGGGGGGGGGGGGGTGGGGGGGGGGGGGGGGGGGGGGGGGGGGGGGGGGGGGGCAAAGGGTGAATTTATTGGAAACCCACGCCATGACCTGGAATGTGTGCAGTGTGTGATCTAACTGCAGCCAAAAACACATTCGTGACACATCAGCAAGCATCACGAGTATAAATAGAGCGTCTGAAACACAAACCTTGTATCTATTACTCGGATGTCAACAGTAGCTACATCATCACACGTACATCAACCACGGCAAAAAGGTCCAAAAAAACCCCAATAAAATACAAATTACAGTCAAACTGCATGAAGCCTCGGCTCAAAGTTCGCCGTCTCGGACGCTCTGCGATATTTTCTGTAGAGCCTGAATATTTCACGGAAAATTTTCAATTTTTTAAAATTATTTTACCGTTTTTGATGAGCACCTGTACATTTGACTGTATTTTTATTACGTTAAATGATTATATTATATTTTATTAAATTGAATTATATTGCATTTATGCGACTTATAATACAATCAAGCGTACTGGAGAAATGACAGTACATACTGGGATAACATGGGTATTTTACATTGTAGCACTGTGGGAGACAAAGCACTTTTATACCGTATACACATTTACATTTTTATTATTATTATTATTTTAAATAAGGGGAATATATTAAGTTTGAATAAATTAAAGTGTTTTAGGAAGATGGTAACTCAGTGGTTAAGGCATTGGCCTCTGGACCTGGAGGTTCAAATCCCAGTACCACCAAGCTGCCACTAGGGGGCCCTTGACCGTTAGTCGTAAGTGTCTCTGGATAAAGGCGTCTGCTGAATGCCGTAAATATAAATGCTTTTGGGGTTATTTAGTATTATTATATACTATTGGGGTTATAAGTATTTTTTCGCTTTTTCGCAGGTGAATTTAACCCCTAGGGGGCGTTTTTCTGCTTATACATTTTTTCATCTCTATATATTATATTATTATTAAGGGAGAAATCACGTGCACACGACATTAAAAAAATCAAATAAACCACTAACAAAGTGGGAAAATACAAATTATAATTTCTAATCTAGTTTAATAACTTTTGTCACCCCACACGAAGAGCTCTCCGATCACGAATCGTACCTGGCGCGTGCAGTGAAGAGCCCGGAGATCCGAGCGCTCACTCTTCCTCACCATGTCTGCACACTGGAGAAAGAAAAATAAAACCAGTTTCAGTATTAAAATATCAGTTATAAAAGCGTTTACAGAAGGTTGTAATGAGATCGCGTGATCGTTAAATGAGACACGTCGTGCGTTTGACGACCATCAGTGCGTGTCAGACGTCTTTCATTATTCAAGACGATTTCAGGCCTTCTGCCATTCCCATGACGTGTTGGTAGAAACCGGAGTAAGATCTACAGGTTTCATTCTGAGCATGAAGGACTTGAGGGAGGAAAAAAAACCTGATGCAGACATGAGAAGGTAAAGATCAAACCCCAATATATATTTCGTTCCATCCTGAGGGAATCTGAGGAGGTAAACCTGGGAGAAAAAGGGAAGTCCGTCCTCCTCCAGGTTAGAGCAGGATTATGAAGCCTTACAGAGATGAATTTAGAGACACCATATTTATGGTTGTGGATTTGATGAGAAGATCTTTAAGAGCTGAATTTCAGGATCTGACTGGAATAATCCGGTCTCAGAGGCCACGTTGATGATTGACGGGTTAATGAAGCGCCCCAAGACGAAGCTTCTGAGACGTCTCACGTGACAGACGCAGAAAAGATTAGCTGCATAGTTAACATGTCTGAACATCTCAGGCACAGGGTTCGCCCGCAAGAAGAAATAACTCAGCAACATCATAACGCCAATTTACAGGTGGTTCATCATCATCTCCAACACACACACACACACACACATCGTGTAATGTTTGGACAGAGTAGAAAGAACGAAAATAATATCAGCACCAGTCTGTAAAAGAACCAAACAATGTTACGATCTCTGTTAAAGAACATCACACCAATGTTACAGCTTCCACACCTAACGTACAGATCTACCACAGCAATCAGACCTTCCACACCATACAACCATCCACATCTACTACAGCTCACACACCATCCACAGCTCCCACACCATCCACAGCTCCCACACCATCCACATCTACTACAGCTCCCACACTCCCATCTCCAACCCCATCCACACCTCCCACACCATCCACAGCTCCCACACCATCCACAGCTCCCACACCATCCACACACCATCTCCCACACCATCCACATCACACCTCCACAGCTCCCACACCATCCACATCTACTACAGCTCACACACCATCCACACCTCCCACACCATCCACATCTCCCACACCATCCACATCTACTACAGCTCCCACACCATCCACATCTCCCACACCATCCACATCTCCCACACCATCCACATCTCCCACACCATCCACATCTCCCACACCATCCACATCTTTCACACCATCCACAGCTCCCACACCATCCACATCTACTACAGCTCCCACACCATCCACATCTCCCACACCATCCACATCTCCCACACCATCCACATCTCCCACACCATCCACATCTCCCACACCATCCACATCTCCCACACCATCCACATCTCCCACACCATCCACATCTTTCACACCATCCACAGCTCCCACACCATCCACATCTACTACAGCTCACACACCATCCACAACTCCCACACCATCCACAGCTCCCACACCTCAGGTTCTCCCCTGGTTCTCATAAGGTTCTCCTTATATAAAAGACGGTAAATGAACGCCGGCCTTGTTTATGTAACACAACAGGCTTCTTCAGATCTTTTACAATACAAACTGAAATGTAACAGCCTGCAGACACACACAACACACACACAACACACACACACACAACACACACACAACACACATAACCAAATCATCATACACACCGGAAGCTGAGTGTGAATCCTGGTACCGGTACCGCCGCCGCCACCACAGTACCTCCACCTCGGCAAAACCTCCACCGCCTTCCGCCTCAGTAAAACCACCGCCGCCTCAGCACCACCGCCTCAGTACCGCCACCTCAGTACCTCCACCGCCTTCCGCCTCAGCACCACCGCCTCAGTACCTCCACCTCAGCAAAACCACCGCCGCCACAGCACCACCACCACAGTACCTCCACCACCTTCCACCTCAGCTCCTCCACCACCTTCCACCTCAGCACATTCACCTCAGCTCCTCCACAGCACCAGCACCTCCGCCTTCCGCCTCAGTCCGGGAGCGCGCGCGCGGGCACGCACGCAGAACAAGGCGCAAAGCGAGACCGCCCGGCCCCGCCCCCAAAACACGTGTATACGGCCTCTCATTGGCTCTGTTGATAGAGTGGCGTGATGACGTAATCGAACGGAAGTTTCTACCCCGTGACTCATTTCTATTTTATTTGTTTATTTGCAATCATCCAGTTTATTTAGTGCACTTCATTCAATGGCTTAAATTCAATGACAAAGCACTATACACACAATAAAAGGTGGTCTATAAATAAACTTTTGATTGATTGATTATGTATTTAGTACCTAAATGATGTTTACTTATTTAAGCATAAATGATGCCTTACCATCTCCAGCCATTAGACTACATTTTTATTTGGGAATTTCCTCTACTTTCTCTCACTTTATTTTACCTCACCAAAAGAAAAACAGTATGGAGTTGTGTGTGTGTGTGTGTGTGTGT
The DNA here is from genome assembly GCA_030449085.1 of Kryptopterus vitreolus. NCBI lineage: Eukaryota > Metazoa > Chordata > Actinopteri > Siluriformes > Siluridae > Kryptopterus > Kryptopterus vitreolus. Next base: position 11,816,948 of record JACRUU010000005.1, on the reverse strand, counting down.
GTAAATGTGTGTGTGTTCCTACACCTTTGATTTACTGAAACTCACCAGGATCAAGCGATTATTCAAAAGAAATGAATGAATGAATGAATGGATAAACAATATAAAACTTTGTATTATGTACTAAACATCTAATAGTAATAATAATACATGATTTACTTGCCAGAAAGTGCATATAAGAGTGATTCATGCAAATGTTTCTAAAATATGTTTTACACAGTAAAAATACAAAACCGAGGGCAATAAAATCCAATTCATGTGGGCCATCACAATAATAACCTGGCAATATTTATTTATTTAACACTTACATAGTTATATTTACATCGGTTTCTTTTTACACGTACAAGTGCCATATGGCGTAAATGAGCTTTACGGTTGGTTTGCATGCTTCTGAAGTATTAAAGATACAATAAAGTTCCCTTTTAACCTAAAAATTCGACCCTTCTCCTCCTCCGCACATTTCTTACAAATACATCTTTACGTGCAATGATTTAATTTATATGTGCTTTGCAAAATGATGATATTATAAATAAAATAATACAAGAACAGTACGCATTCACATCGTCTTGATGATACAAGCAGGAGAAATGCCACAGTCTGCCCTTCAGGCAATTTTGCATAATAATGTCGGTTTTCCAGCTGCTCTGAGTACCCAGGCGTTTAACATGCGCCACAAAGAACGCAAGTCAGTTTACTCCTCACGGGCAAATATAATAACACATATAATAACACTGTGTGTTTTCAGGTTTCAGAAATGTTAATTATAAAGTAAAAAAAAAAAACCTCTCTTATCTTTCACATACAATCAATTGTATAAAAAAAAAATTAATTTCGCATAAAACTGACAGAACTGGCAACTCTTATTTCCCTATAGCAGATTTGAAGGTTCTTTTCTCTATAAAAAATGAAAAAATAATAATAACATTGGCTCATCTCGCATATTTTAGTCCGCTCCAGCTTTTTAGGCTCAATTACTCGAATACGATTCTAATACAACAAGGTGAAATGTACAATATAAAGGTTTCGCATGTGAGAGGCGAAGACATTGGTGTACGATGATATTAAAGCACACGTTCCCCCTTCACCAGCCTCAGTTACAGATCCGTTCTGTCATGGCTCTCTGTAGGAACAGAAAGGAAATGTGAATTACAATTTTATTCATTATGAAATATTATTATTATTACCAACACTTTCCTTCTCTCACCAGTGGTTCCAGTTCCGTGTGATCGATGAGACTGAACTCGGAGATGAAGTAGTAGTAGTGTTTGTAGCAGGTGTTGACGTGAGCCTCGGCCCCCATGTTGCAGATGCTGTCGAAGTGGTGGATGTAAACGTGAACGAACACGCGGAAAAGCCGACTGAGGATTTTTTTACAGACCTGCTGGAAGTTCTTTGGGAACGGAACACCTGAAATGGGAAAATTCACGAACATAAAACTTTGGAACGACATGTGGACAAAAGCACCGGAGCATTTACGGAGCAGTACATTTACAATGTGTATGTATGTATTATCTATATATATATATATATATTGTGTGTGTTTATATATATATGTACACACACACATACATATATATATATATATATATATATATATATATATATATATATATATATATATATATATATATATATATAGCATATATCATGTTTCACTCATTTATCATTTATAAATATAACTGCATCTCTTCTCCTCTAAATAGATTCCACACCATGTATAGACCAGAGTGATTTTTGTCCATTCTTTTAATCAATATGTTTCTATCAAAATATGAAATTTTGCAAAACTATCTTACAATATTGATTTTTCTTTACATCTTGCACTGTCATTTTTTTTTACATTTTAATCCCAATTAATTGCGATCAAATAAAACATTCAGCTTTTTTTAAATTAAAATTCGTATTTTTTATTATTATCCCACTGCTCCTCCTGTACTGGATCATTTTCACAGTGAGTATTGGGACAGCAGGAATCCTGCCCTAATGTGTATTATTGTTGCAGTACCTCCTGTGACCATTTTATATTGTGTTCCTGCACAGTCGATAATATTCGACAATGAAATATGTGTACCACAGTGCTATATAATGTAATATAGTATAATATAATATAATCTATAGAGGAGGTATGAGTGTCTCTCTCTCGCTGACAGAACGTTATTTCATTCATTAATTTATTTATCTTCTATCACTTTATCCGATCTTCCCTCGGGTCACGGGGAGCCTGTGCCTATCTCAGGCGTCTATGGGCATTAAGGCAGGATACACACTGGATGGAATGCCAAACCATTGCAGGACACACACACACACACACACACACACACACACACATTCATTCATACACTAGGGACAATTTTCCAAGGTGCTTTTGGACGGGGAGGAAACTGGAGAACCCGGAGAAAAACCCCCTGAGGCACGGGGAGAACATGCACAAACTCCACACACACATGGCTGGGACGGGAATCGAACCCGGACCCTGGAGGTGTGAGGCGAACGTGCTAACCACTAAGCCACCGTACCCCTTTAGAACGTTATTTATGATGTATATAATGTACCAAAGAGCCTGATGCACACACCTACACGCGTAGGGAAGATATTCTCATTGTTGATAAGCGACTCAATCCAGTCCATCAGCAGGTTCATGTAGTGTAGCGCTGGAAGTTTGGTGGGCTTCTTGTAATGGTCTCCGTCCTGCCATCGGTACTCATAGCGAGGGCCCCCGGACATGATGGGGCAGGTTCTCTCCGAGCAGAACTCGCTGACCGTTCCGTAGATCAGGTTGATGCGGTTAAAGAAATCCACCACGTGCACAGCGATCCAGTCGTTAATGCTCTCGCCATCGGGCAGCTGCACCACCTTCCTGAGGTCCAGCCCGGATTTGAGCGAGGCCTGGGCTCTCTTGTACAACTCAAACCTCTGCGTGCCGGGTTCGAATCGCTTCCGAGGCCTGAACGTCTTGTCTTTGCTGAACACTTGGCCGAGGCACAGAGCCATGATTCCACACCTCGTACAATCGACAGCCGAACCGCCAGCAACGATGAGATGAAGTCTTCTGTTTCATCAACTGGTGCTTGTAAAAAGAATAAACATTGGATAAATCAGAGGCTGTGTTTATCTATAATAAATTATAATCATATTATTATCAATAATAAAATAAAATAAAATACAATTTTAAATTAAATAAAATCAAACTAATATTAATAATTAAATAATAATAATAATAAGCATTTGTGTTGGATGAAACACACAAACCATGAGTTAAAATAAAGATAATGTATGACTCCAGTGAAAAATAGTCCCTTTAAACTTTCACTTAAGTATTATTACAGCTTTAACGTTCCTATTAATATTTCTGTCACTTAATCAGATCATGTGACTCTTAACACAGCCAATCAATGAGTAGAACAATATAGACTAAAACACACTAGCTGATATCGATGACAATGATCATGAACTCAAAACATTCTACAATAAAAATAAATGGCGTAAATAGAGACAAATCCCCTGTTCAGAGTTCAGAGTAACATTTTATCCTCAATATTAAAAAACAACTTTACAAAGTGTAGAGTAAAAGCTATGTCTCCGTAATTGTAAATACTACAATAAAGCGACTTAAATACAGTAACATTAACTTCCTTACTGTCCGATACTGTATTTATTATTATTATTATTTCCGCTTTATTATTTAGTTTCAGCTTTATTTATGGGTCTGATAATGATTCTGGCCTATAAACTGCTCTCGCATAACACGTGTGACACGTTTTTTTTTTTAGCACTTCCCGTGTTATTGTGCACTCTGACTGCGTGTGATAACGAACCGGCGGGGTGTTTTTATTCACATTATATTTTTCTGTTTTTATAATCACTACATTTTTGTCTCTAGAGTTTTTACACAGCTGTTTATCTGTAACCTGCAAAACTAAACCTGCACATCGATGGAGGTCCTGCAAACTCCACTGGAACGTTCCAAAAACACAGTGCTTCTGAGAGAACCTTCATCATGTGCTTAGAGTTTGGGTGAAAAATGCAAGACTTTTAATTATCACACACAAACAACTGCAGATCTTCTTATCTCACTGTTTATCTTTAACCCTAACCATCTAAGTGTGTGTGTGTGTGTGTGTGTGTACTCTACACCCTATCTGTTATTTACCCTTTTCCACAAAGTCTACCAATGAGAGGATTATAACTTCTCCATGAAAAACATCTCAAAGACGTGCAAAAAAAGTCAGAGATTGATTACAGATAAAGTGTAGAAAGAGAAAAAGAAAGAAAGAAGGATCTTCTCTCCAGTACCTGGCTCAAGTCCCGACCTGAATGCTTGGAATGCTGTGGGGATCTATGGGAAAGCTGAGGAGAAGATCTCTGCCTCCTGGTCACCGAGAGAGGACACGGATTCACACGGCACTGGAGAAAAAGTCTCAGGAACTCATCATGGAAACAAAAACAACAACAACAACAACAAC
>JACRUU010000005.1:11792488-11807488 GCA_030449085.1 Kryptopterus vitreolus | reverse complement strand
GACTGAAGGACACCTTGACTCACGCTGACTTATTCAGCACATAGCTGAAGGATGAGTAAAGGCGTCTCCGTGGCACGAGTCGAGGCTTCGGCCTCATTACAGCCGCCGTTTCCCCTTTGTTTCAGTAGGAACCTCTTTTTAGTGGTGTTTTTGTTTTTTTTGATCAGATTGGAGAAGACGATCCTTCCTTAAACAAAGCTACCATGGAGATGCACTTTGTTCCCCTGCAGTCCCACACACACACACACACACACACACACACACACACACACACGGCCCTGCCTCTCCTTCATTCAGCCAAACAATCAGTTCAATTCTAGTGACACTGTCAGGAATTATCGCACACATTTACACCTGATTAGGGAACGTTTGAGTTTACTCGCATGCATTTTATCGTAAACGGTAACGACAAAAAGTGTACTTTATATTCCTAATAAAGACGTTCGTGTCTTTCCTGTGCGTCTGTAGCGCGTGTAGGCCGTCAAAAAGAGAGAGAGAGAGAGAGAGAGAGTGAAAGTTATTCGCAGCGGCACACAGAAGTGCTTTTGTATGAAATTTGAGATGTTCTCTCAAGGTCACATCAGGCATGTGTGTGTGTGTGTGTGTGTGTGTGTGTGTGTGTGTGTGTGTGTGTGTGTGAGAGACCTTTTTCAGACTCGTGTTGCATATAGAAACAATTTACAAACTCACCTTTTGTGAATCCCCGGGACGTTGCGAAATCATTCCTCGGGTCGAAGGAATAATCTTGCACCCTTTCTCCGTTTCTCTGTTCACACTGTAACAGCATTTTTGATTTGATTATAGTGAAGAAATCTGAAAAATCCGAATGTGATGAAAAAATTCCATCAAACCCGTCAGAAGGAATGATATTGTACGGGAAGCTCGAGTTCTCGCGCCTGCGTGTCGAGTGTCGCAACATTCTCTCCAGCGAGTTCTCCTGAATGTGTAATTACACTTTACAATGCAGAAAGTTCTTTCTTATTATTATAATGATTATTTTTCTGTTGCTTATGTAATGCCTGTGTACGGTGGAACGTCAGCCTCTCGGAATTTAACACATCATTTACAGGACACAATATTTGTTATGTGAGGGAATAAAAACTGTATAATTATAATAATAATAATATATACCATATTATTGTTATTATTATTATTATTATTATTATTATTATTACCATTATTATAATGCTGTAACATTTATCCTGGACGGTGGGACCTCATTGGTTTAGGCATTGGGCTTTGGACCGGAAGATCACAGGTTCAAATCCCACCAACACCACCACCATTAAGATGCCACTAGTGGGCCCTTGAGCAAGGCCCTTAACTTAACCCACAACTGTTGTAGATAAAGGCGCCTTGCCAAATGCCGTAAATGTATCATATAACGCTTCGGAAAAGCAAAACTATTGCTCGTGACTTTGGGAGCTGCTCCCGAGCGAGTCGCTTTGAATCCAAAAGCTCAATATTGCAGTCTATCAATGAATCCCTGGAAATGTAAACACACCTGTCCTGAGACGCGCCGCAGGAAAGAAAACACAGGCGTGGACAGTCAATGTAACTCCGTACATAAGTGGCTTTTCAAATATCAAATGTCAAATATCTTACTGTTAACTACATTTTGCAAAGTTCTTTATCCGGATTAAAACGTATCTATTCAATCCACCAATCAGGGACAGGGGGCGCTGTGTGTACAACTTGCTTTTTATTCATTAAGCAATGAGTCTTGTGACGGGACACGGGGGTTTAGTGGTTAGCATGTTCACTTCACACCGCCAGGGTCCGAGTTTGATTCCCGTCTCGTCCATCTGTGTGTGGAGCTTCCTCCCCCGGTCCAAAAACATGCACGGTAGGTTGATTGGCACCTTGGAAAATTGTCCCTAGTGTATTAATGTGTGTGTGTGTGTGTGTGTGTGTGTGTGTGTGTGTGTGTGTGTGTGTGTGTGTGTGTGTGTGTGATGGATTGGCATTCCATCCAGGGTGTATACAGCCTTAATGTCCATAGACGCCTGAGATAGACACAGACTCCCCGTGACCCGAGGGAAGATCGGATAAAGCGCTAGAAGATGAATGAATGAATCTTGTGACAAAATGATAATAGTAACATTATAGCCGTAATAAAAGACAGTCCTTTGGCTACTTAAGTGCATTTGGAGGCAGCAATTTACTCGAGTGAAAGTGACACTTTTACTGGTGTCATATTTTAGCGAGTCGATCTCGTTCATGTACTTCGTACACACTCTGAGGACGTGGCCTCCAGGGATCGTTACGTGAACATGGCAGGTTCTTAGCCTCGAGGAAAAGTCCGTCCTGCAGGCGAAGACGTCGTTCTTTGACGATAAAGATCACGTGTTCTAATTGCCCGGAAAGTTCCTTCCATTTACCGCGGCAGAAAGAAAAACGCCTTCGAAAGAACTTGTGGGTTTCAATTTCCTCATTTAAAGAATCCTGGCCAGAGGTGACGTGATCTTCTGGGGTTGTAGCTCTTTATCTTGTACTCGTACCCGAGATGGTTTTCATGTTAAGACTGGATCCGATTGGTGCTCGTTATAAAACCGCCGATGGAATAATTCCAAAATATCACAGGTTAAAGATTGCACTCGGTTTTACAAAGCGCTTTAATCGCGGCCTTATCTCGCCGGGAGGTGGCGGCTTAGTGATTAAAGTGTTGGCCGATCGCAGGTTCAAACCCCACAACCACCAAGCTACCACCAGTGGGCCCTTGAGCAAGGCCCTTAACCCTCAATTGCTCAGTTACGGTATAAGGATAATGGCGTCTGCCAAATGGCATAAATGTAAATGTATCTAAGGAGACCCTCGTCCACAATAACGTCCAGGTGAGATGAAGAACCAGAATATTCCCGGTGCAGAAGAGTTACATCGAGATCATATATATATATATATATATATATATATATATATATATATATATATATATATTATTTTTTTTTCCATTCATTAATACTCGCGGCGGTTGGCGTTGTTTTGCATTTTATTGAGGAGGTGGAGATAAAGAGCGTGTTGGTGGTTTCCGGTGAGGCCTGCTTGACCCATTTTTGCTTCTAGGTAAGGTGATGATAGGGAGAGAAGGAAGCTGCTATCTTTCCCTCTCTCTCTCTCTCTCTCTTTCTTTCACTCTTTCTTTTTCTATCTGTCGAAGACTTGTTTATCCACTAGGGGTAGAGCGACTGGTCCGACAGGCTCTCGGCGTCTAAGAAACGGAGCTGTTTATGCGATAAATGTGTCTCGTTGGAAACCGAACACTCGATACCCTCATCACCGATGGCTTTCTCTTAACTGGGACACTTTATTAAGGCTGTACAGGACGTCCCTCTGGCCGACAAAAAGCACTCGTTATCCATTGAAGCCTCTGGAAGACCAGCGCACACACAGCCAAAGGTCACCAAGATTAGCGATATTTTGTGTTTGCCTTGGAGTTTGTAAAAGGTTAATCACATGCCCCAAAAGCGTGAAGAAATCGTTCACCCTGGCCCTCGAGCACGGCGTCGCTACGACGACAAGCGGATTCCGATTATGAGTAGCTTTTGATGCAGAGCGTCACAGGTGTGTAACTTCTCCAGTTCAGCGTATTATGGGGACCGTATCTCACTTAGGAGGTTCTCATTGGGCCGCAGAGCTCGTGTGCTTGAATAGGTTTTAATCCGCCGTGTTTTCAGGGCAGCTTTGTGTGTTTAGAGACGTTTGCGTGCGGCTCTGGATGTTGCTTTGTGTACGAGGGTGTGTTTGTGTGTCGCCGCTGCAGAACAATAGGCCCCTTCATGATAACAGAGCGGCTACTGATTTCTTGCTCTGCGCTGGCGAATAATCCTAGGGGTGAACGCGAGCGGTGCGGGTCAGGACACGGTCCTGGCTTTTGTTAGCGACGGGAGGACGCAGTGGGAGGTTCGAGGCATTTCTGTTTAGGCCAAGTTGTTAGTAGGACTCCACTTTTTCCTGGTTGCGGGGGAAAAAAGTAGGATTTTCCTGCTCCTTGTGCACACACACACATACACACACACACACACACACACACACACACACACAGCTGCTTCCTCCCTCGCTCTCTCCTCTCTCCTTCTCTCTCTCTCTCTCTGAGCTAGTTATTCATCCACGGGTTGAGTCAGGGAAGGCGGAGTCTTTGAGGCTAGCAGTACCAGTCACCCTGTTGAATCTCACTTTTTTTCTCTCTCTCTCTCTCTCTCTCTCTCAACTTCTCCTTTCACCCCCCTTCTCTCTCTCCCCCCCTCTCTCTCCCCTCTCTCCCTCTCCCCCCCCCCTCTTTTCTCTCTCTCTCTCTCTCTCTCTCTTTCAGCCCTCTCTGTAACCGTTCAGGTCGTCTCTTCGAGCTGACCCGAGCGAGCAGTGGAACTCGGAGACTCGGCTGTTTGTGGAAGGTGAGTAGAACATTTTTTGTGTGACGGAAACGTTCCCGCAACGCTTCCTGGTCTAACGCAAGAGGAAGCGGCTATGAAGTACGACGCGTCTATAACGGCGCGGGTTTGGTCGACCGCTTTCTCGCCGCCCTGCCGTGTTTTGCTAGAAAGGTGATCGCGCCGCTTTAAAGCCGACACGCCCCGTTAACAGATGCCGGTTTGAGTGTTTGCCTTGTTGCCTCGAGTCTCAGGAATATACACCTCCTCCCGCTTTTCATCATTAACTCCCAACCCTTTTTTTCCCCCTCTTTTCCTTTTTTTTTTCCACTGCATGATTCATTGACAGGATGCTCGTGACTTGAGTCTGAGCCTCGCCCCTTATTTTGGGCTTTGGCTCTAGTTAATCATGCCCTCTGAGGTTTAGGAAACATTCAGGGTTTCCTCGTCCCACTTTAAGCGGAGACTGTAGTCACATGACGCCCAGACGGCCGAGGGAGGTTACTCGTCGTTTCACACTTCCTAGTGAACTCGAGTTCGAGACGGATTAACTGGACACGAGCTGGTGTAAAGCAGAAAGGAAAAGCGAATCGGCCGTCTACAGTCCATTTAAAGCACTGCGTTATATGCGATGTTTTACTTCGGAGCGTCGATTCGCTCATCGCATGCTGATCTACATTCCTGGTGAGATTCAGGGAACGTTCCGGCTCATCTCGGCAGCTTCTCCGGCATCCTTTAGGGCACTACAGGAAGTCAGGCCTGCATTAAAAGTAAGAAAGTTAGAAAATGTATATTAAATTTGGCCTCATTGACATCACGTTTTCTCTACGCCGACATCAAGAACACTTTATCATTATCTATAAAATGTCCTGAATGTAAATACAAGATCGATGTTCTATAATACACAAACCCCAAACCGCCGCGGCGAGGACGTGTATTTGAATAGAATAAACATAAACATTGCAGCACAGTGAAATTGTCTTTGCGTATCTCGGGTTGTTTGGACGTTGTGGTCAGAGCGCAGGATCAGCTATGATACAGCGCCCCCTGGAGCACATTGGGTTAAAGGTCTGGCTCAAGGATTCAATAGTGGCAGCTTGGCCATACCGGGACTCGAACCCGCGACCTCACGATCCGCAACCCAGCGCAGGACTTGTTGTGAAAGGGAAATGTTTTTGCGATCATCGTCGCTCAGGACGAGATGTCTACCCGCGATGTGGTTTCGTATCTGATCCTGAACGAGATCGGACCGATCGAGTCACGTCGACTCAAGTCACGTTTAGAGCCACTAATCTCCCAAACAGATCTGAGGCTAGCGTTGGCCAGATGCCAGAAATTCACTAAAGAATTTCAGGTAGGCGTTAAAAAAAAACCTGACGGATATCGCCCTGACGTTACGTAACGATAACGCGTTCCCTGATATCACTTGCGCATGGGTGGATATTGTGGATTTTTCTTTTGTGCGCCTGGCGTTATTAGGTTAATCTCATACGCCAAGTCAATACGCTTTTCTTTGTGAAAGCAGGACACGGTGTTACTTATAAATCGCCGCGGAATGCAGACGTTCTTTAACCTTCTCGGTTCCGTTCCAGCAAACGCGGCGATAGATTTACATCTGTATACGTCATGACGCGTCTCATGTGGGCCTCGTTTCACAGATTCCAGCGTTGAATCAGATCAGTCAAGTGTCGTCTAACACAAACCGGCTTCGCTTTAGGACCAAGTTGTGATGTTCATCCAGAAACGCTCCCATCGCTACCATGTAATTACACAACAAACTCGCGTAGTGTAGGGTTTAACGTATTGGATTTCTGCTCGGGGTCGGAAAACAGGACGAGTCTGGGCTTCCCCTCCAGCACCATTCTCCTCAAGGTCATAACCAAAGATGACAGTCGAGATATATATATATATAAGTAAGATATATATGATATATAGATATATATGATATATAAGTCGTAAGATCATTGGAGCCATATCAATACAACTGATATCGTATGTGTATGTGTATATATATATATTATTTGTTGGTGTTGGATTGGGGTTGGTGGTATAGGAGGTTGTAGAGAGCTGGAATGGTGTTGGTGTTGGTAGTGGTATAGGAGGTTGTAGAGAGCTGGAATGGTGGTGGTGGTGTAGAAGGTTGTAGAGAGCTGGAATGGTGTCGGTGGTGTAGGAGATGGTGTAGGAGGATGTAGAAAGCTGGATGATGGTGATGGTGTAGGAGGTTGTAGAGAGCTGGAATGGTGTTGGTGTAGGAGGATGTAGAGGGCTGGAATGGTGTTGGTGTTGGTGGTGTAGGAGGTTGTAGAGAGCTGGAATGGTGTTGGTGTAGGAGGATGTAGAGAGCTGGAATGGTGGTGGTGGTGTAGGAGGTTGTAGAGAGCTGGAATGGTGTCGGTGGTGGTGGTGTAGGAGGATGTAGAGAGCTGGAATGGTGTTGGTGTTGGTGGTGTAGGAGGTTGTAGAGAGCTGGAATGGGTCGGTGGTGTGGTGTCTGGAATGGGGTGGTGGTGGTGTAGGAGCTGGATGGTGTTGGTGTAGGAGGATGGTGTTGGTGGTGTAGGAGAAGAGCTGGAATGGTGTTGGTGGTGTAGGAGGATGTAGAGAGCTGGAATGGTGTTGGTGTTGGTGGTGTAGGAGGTTGTAGAGAGCTGGAATGGGTGGTGTAGGAGGATGTAGAGGGCTGGAATGGTGTTGGTGTTGGTGGAGGTGTAGGAGGTTGTAGAGAGCTGGAATGGTGTTGGTGGTGTAGGAGGATGTAGAGAGCTGGAATGGTGTTGGTGGTGTAGGAGGATGTAGAGGAGCTGGAATGGTGTTGGGTTGGTGGTGTAGGAGGTTGTAGAGAGCTGGAATGGTGTTGGTGGTGTAGGAGGATGTAGAGAGCTGGAATGGTGTTGGTGTTGGTGGTGTAGGAGGATGTAGAGAGCTGGAATGGTGTTGGTGTTGGTGGTGTAGGAGGTTGTAGAAGAGCTGGAATGGTGTGGTGTGTGGTGGTGTAGGAGGATGTAGAAAGCTGGAATGATGGTGATGGTGTAGGAGGTTGTAGAGAGCTGGAATGGTGTGGGGTGGTGTAGGAGGATGTAGAGAGCTGGATGGTGTTGGTGGTGTAGATTAGAGAGCTGGAATGTGTTGGTGGTGTAGGAGGATGTAGTAGAGATGCTGGAATGGTGTTTGGTGGTGTTAGAGAGCGGGAAAGGAGGATGTAGAGCTGGATGTTGTGGTGTAGGAGAGAGCTGGAATGGTGTTGGTGTGGATGTAGGAGGATGTAGAGAGCTGGTGTTTGGTGTTGGTGGTGTAGGAGGTTGTAGAGAGCTGGAATGGTGTTGGTGTAGGAGGATGTAGAGGGCTGGAATGGTGTTGGTGTTGGTGGTGTAGGAGGTTGTAGAGAGCTGGAATGGTGTTGGTGGTGTAGGAGGATGTAGAGAGGCTGGAATGGTGTTGGTGTTGGTGGTGTAGGAGGTTGTAGAGAGCTGGAATGGTGTTGGTGTTGGTGTAGGAGGATGTAGAGGGCTGGAATGGTGTTGGTGTTGGTGGTGTAGGAGGTTGTAGAGAGCTGGAATGGTGTGGTGGTGTAGGAGGATGTAGAGGAGCTGGAATGGTGTTGGTGTTGGTGGTGTAGGAGGTAGGAGGATGTAGAGAGCTGGAATGGTGTTGGTGTGGTGGTGTAGGAGGATGTAGAGGAGCTGGAATGGTGTTGGTGTTGGTGGTGTAGGAGGTTGTAGAGAGCTGGAATGGTGTGGTGGTGTAGGAGGATGTAGAGGAGCTGGAATGGATGGTGTGGAATGGTGTTGGTGGTGTAGGAGGTTGTAGAGAGCTGGAATGGTGTGGTGTGGTGGTGTAGGAGGATGTAGAGAGCTGGAATGGTGTTGGTGTTGGTGGTGTAGGAGGTTGTAGAGAGCTGGAATGGTGTGGTGGTGGTGTAGGAGGATGTAGAGAGCTGGAATGGTGTTGGTGGTGTAGGAGGATGTAGAGAGCTGGAATGGTGTTGGTGTTGGAGGATGTAGAGAGCTGGAATGGTGTTGGTGGTGTAGGAGGATGTAGAAAGCTGGAATGGTGTTGGTGGTGTAGGAGGATGTAGAGAGCTGGAATGGTGTTGGTGGTGGTGGAATGGTGTTGGTGTAGGTGTGGAATGGTGGTGTAGGAGGTTGTAGAGAGCTGGAATGGTGTTGGTGTTGGTGGTGTAGGAGGTTGTAGAGAGCTGGAATGGTGTTGGTGTAGGAGGATGGTGTAGGTAGGAGGTGTAGAGAGAGCTGGAATGGTGTTGGTGTGTGGTGGTGTAGGAGGATGTAGAGAGCTGGAATGGTGTTGGTGTTGGTGGTGTAGGAGGTTGTAGAGAGCTGGAATGGTGTTGGTGGTGTAGGAGGATGTAGAGAGCTGGAATGGTGTTGGTGGTGTAGGAGGATGTAGAGAGCTGGAATGGTGTTGGTGTTGGTCTGTGAAGCTGGTGTGGTGTGTAGGAGGTTGTAGAGAGCTGGAATGGTGTTGGTGGTGTAGGAGGATGTAGAAGAGCTGGAATGGTGATGGTGGATGGTGTAGGAGGAGGTTGTAGAGAGCTGGAATGGTGTTGGTGTAGGAGGATGTAGAGGGCTGGAATGGGTGGTGTTGGTGGTGTAGGAGGTTGTGGTATGTGGCTTTACAAGGGTGGACTCTGTAGAACATCTGCTGACATCGAGGGATTGTTCCACAACATATTTTCTTTCCACCCATCATTTAGTGCTGGACCCCCCCCCTCCTCCTCACAGCCACACCTGCTTCCCCTCCTCTGTTTACCTAAAACATGGGTGCGATAACGACAGCCTTTTATCCCGGCATTGTGTGTGTGTGTGTGTGTGTGTGTGTGTGTGTGTGTGTTTTATAAAGCGTAACGCTTCCAAGTTAATTCCTGACATTTTTGTGTGCATGAGGCCATATTTGTCCTCATCCCTGAAGCTGTGTCTGCACCTCCCCTCCTCCTTCCCTATCTGTAACTCCTCCCCGTCATCATCAGACCATGTCTGGCGAGAGGAAGAAAGGAAGGGATGTTTACAGGGAGGAGGGATGTGGCCGAGAGCCGAGTGAACCTCATGCACTTATTATTATGATTTCTTTCCCTCGGTCACATGCGCTGTAATTATGATTTCTTGTTTGCTTTGCGTGATTTTTACACACGAGAACAAATAACCGTGTGATTTTCATTCCCACAGATTTTTTGTTTTTGCACTAACCCCTGAGGTACTACAGACGCCCGCGAACATGCTGGAGACGGTCCGAGACAGAGCGCTGGAAGCGTACGACACACTCTTAGCCATGACAGGTACACGAACAATTCTGCTCTTAAAGGAAATTTAAACAAAAGTGCAAATCCCATTCCAGGCCGAATAAAGAAATCTGATTGGTTCAAGTACAAAGTCTGAGCGTATCTGTGTTTTGTATTTGTTTGTTTTTTTCACCCCCCAACATACAGACCCGCGGCTGAACGGATACCTGCTGATGGGGAGTCCGGTCACCATGACGGCCATCCTGCTCGGATATCTCTTCTTCGTGCTGTACGCGGGCCCTCGGTTAATGGCCAACCGCAAACCGTTCGAGTTGAAAGGGCCAATGATCGTCTACAACTTTTTCTTGGTGTTTCTGTCTAGCTTTATTGTATACGAGGTGAGACAAAGTGCTGCAGAGCTCGTCCGCATACTGATGAAGTTTTATTTTTTATTACTGCTGTCAATATGATCGTTTTTAACTCCACTAAATTTTGTATGATAAATAAATAAATAAATATAAAAGAGGCAGAATTGAAACCTGCAACACACATTTATTCCTGCCCTCTATATATATATATATATATATATATATATATATATATATATATATATATATATATGTGTGTGTGTGGTGTATGTGTGCATATATATATATATATATATATATATATATATATATATATATATATACATACACATTCTATACATTTCTCTCAAAATCTCTCCCTTTAATAATTAATGATTATTTACTATTTACTCTACTCTGGAAATTATTATTTTAATATTAAATGTCTTTTTAAGCGGTTGTTTAATTGTAAAAAATGTGGACGCGGCTCCTTTAAGAATTCTGTTCCGGTTGCAAATGTGCCGCTCAGGACAATTGTGTGATTAGATTTCAATTCACTGCCCTTGTTTTAATCTCTTAAAGCCTAATAAGTTCTTTGTATTTTAATATTAATTTGATTTAACTATATGGTTATAATTAGTTTGACTAATAATGCCCCCCGCGTTGCCTTTACATGATCAAATCCCTCAAAATTAAAAAGAAATCATTATTAATGTACAACCCGAAGTTCTTTCCGTTATTCTAATTATCTCGTCTTTACCGCCACCTACAGTCCGATATTTAAAATGCACGTTTGAAAATGATCCCTTTTGCGTTGTTCTAGTTCCTGATGTCAGGATGGGCTACGGATTACACGTGGAGGTGTGATCCATGCGATTACTCCGACAGCCCGCAGGGACTCCGGGTACGATCTGGTCTCCATCATCTCCATGTTCTTCTATGATGTGTATAAAAGCGTGTGTTGAAGGATCTTTTTTCACTCCCCCAGATGGTCCGAGTTGCCTGGTTGTTCCTCTTCTCAAAGTTCATCGAGCTCTTCGATACGGTACGTTGTGTGTTCTTATACTTCTGTTAACGGTCTCGGGGCATTTAGTAATCCACTTTATGTTTTGGGATTGTTTGTTTGTTTGTTTAGGTGTTTTTTGTTCTACGCAAAAAACACAGTCAGATTACCTTCCTGCACATCTTCCACCACTCCTTCATGCCCTGGACCTGGTGGTGGGGCGTCAGCATTATTCCCGGTGAGTGCGTCAGGGACGTTTGGTTTCAGGAGTAAAACGATGTACAGTGTGTGTGTGTGCGTGTGTGTGTGAGTGAGTGAACTTGTGGATCTCTGTGCAGGCGGAATGGGCTCGTTTCATGCCATGGTCAACTCTGTGGTCCACGTGATCATGTACTTCTACTACGGCCTCTCGGCTGCAGGACCTCGCTTCCAGAAGTACCTCTGGTGGAAGAAATACATGACCGCCATCCAGTTGGTACGTTTGGATGAATCCATCCATCTTTCTCCTGGGAAGAGCTTCCTTTAGATTTTATGGAGGAGGATTTGAGCGGAGGAGGTTCTTTGGGTTCAGTTGTAAATATAGCAGGAGATCTTCCACTCCGTCCCATACGCATGGAGCTGGAGCAGGTCCTCTAGTCTTCCAAGGGAAGTGCATATGGATGGAAAACTTGTGTCTCGATATTTTCCCCGCACGGTAACACGTTTGCGAAGTCCGATTTAACACATTGAGATTTCTATTCGACTCCAAAGCGCCGCCCTGGTGGTTGAAGGTGGTGATGCAGTGTGCATTTTTCCTCATATGGAAACCATAAAGTATTATATACAGGGTCAGGATCTAAAGCATTATATACGGGGTCAGGATCTTGTTTCGGGTAGAAACAAAGAGATTTCCGTGAAACCAAACATCCTTCTAGACATGTCCCCCTCCCCCATACAATTCCTGTATACGTGACCTCGAGTGCTTTCCTCCCCCAGGTGCAGTTCGTCCTGGTGTCCGTTCACGCCACGCAGTATTACTTCATGTCCAGCTGTGATTACCAGGTGCCCGTGATCCTCCACCTCATCTGGATGTATGGCACCTTCTTCTTCATCCTCTTCTCCAACTTCTGGTACCAAGCCTACGTAAAGGGGAAGCGGCTGCCCAAGAGCACCGAACAGCCGAGCCAGAAAGGAAAGTCGCGCGTTCCGAACGGCGCCACGAGCGTCCCGAACGGCGCCTCGCTCCACATCGCTAACGGCAACGGCGTCCACCACGAGAACGGCTTGTCCAAGAAGCATTACGAGAACGGTAAGATGAAGAAAGCCTAACGTCCCGACAGAAGAACGTCCAAAAAAACCCCAAAAACGTGCGATCGACGAGTGCCTGCATTAAAACAAAACAAAACAAAAAAAAACGCCATGGATTCCAAAGAGTGTTTTGGGACTGTTTATTTTGTAGTTCTAAGATGCACAAATACACAGGGAGATGAATGAATGAATAAATCTGGGATCCCTGTTTGTATCTTTTTTTTGTTGTTGTTGTTATTAATTTTAATTGTTAATCTATAGGAGAAAAAAAAAATAAATAAATAACGAGCACAATAATATGAAGAGAAGAGATTTAGTGACCGGTTGCGTTCTTCACTGATGACGGTGCTCACCTGGTCACGAGCGCACGCGCTCCCCGGACTCCCACGCGGCACTGTCTGTACATTTCTCTCGAGACGACCACGAGCTCCAGATGTAAATACTGTAGGTTTACTTTACTGTCAGAACTAATGGGACGGATAAGGCGCTAAAAATTATTCCTTTTTTTTTGTTCGTTTCATTTTTGTTACTGAAGAATATTGACTTGAAGATATCAAAATAAATTCCACTTTAAAACGACCTTTTTTCGTGATTGGTTTCATTATTATTATTATTATTATTATTATTATTATTATTATTATTAGCAGTAGAATTTTTTTTCTCGTATTTGCATAACATTTCTTTACACGGCCTCAAACATTATATACATGTATTTATTTATTTATTTATTTATTTTACACAATTCTGTCACACCGGCGTTATTACTCCAAGGTGATTGTTTGTTAGTTGCGTTTGTTCGCTGCTGTTTTCTTTTTTTTTGGTTGAGCAACATCTCATAGTCTCGGCGCGTCGCCACGGCATGCGTTCAGATGCTTCAGTAATCTCAGTTATGTCAAACATGTAGGATGACAACAAGAACTCCATTCTCTCTTTTTTTTTGCTGAAGAGAGCGTGGAGATGATAATGTGCAGCTGATCAGAAACCTACTGTTTGCGTGCGTGTGTGTGTGTGTGTGTGAGAGAGAGGGACTGAAGAATGGGAGAGCAAAAAAAAAAAAAAATCAAAGAATTCTGATTAAGTCCCCATTCGCTGCATGGACAATGTAGGTCAAGCCGCCTCCACCCGCACCCCCTCCCCCCCCCCCACACACACCCCTTCATACACGATGTGGGTGTTTGTATAGGCGCTGCAGATAATGGTGTTTGTACGGTGACGCACGAGGAAGGAACCCGCGTATCTACAAAAAAATAAACCTGCACCAGGAGCGCCGGCGAGAGATTCGAACCCGAACCCAACTGATGTCTAATGGAAGACCGAAAGCGGAATGAAACTCATGCGTCTCGTTCTCCGCTCGAGCATGCGATCACGCCGAAATCCGGGACGCAGTTTTACTCTTCTACCGAAGCAGCCGCGGCGTTTTTTTTTTTTTTCGTTTTTTTTTTTTTCGTCTAGACTGGAAAAAAATCTAATAGCTCTAATAGTCTATGGCAACCGTCACGGAGAGATTCTGGAAATGGGAATCGACCGATGAGAGAATTTGGATTATATTATATATATATATATATATATATATATATATATATATATATATATATATAATATTATATATATAAAACATACGCAGTTTCCGCACGGTAATGTCCGGTGTTTTTTCTTTTTTAAGTGCACGTGAGAGTGGAATGCGGTCTTGCGTGGAATCCGGCTGCGCGTGGTGTTGAAGGTGACCTCTACGCAATGTCCTCTAGGATGTAAAAAATGAGCTCGAGCTGAAGGGCTGCGTGTCCGTGACGCTGGCACACGCTGAGCACGACCGCACTCAGGGACTGGTTCAGACTGTCCTGGTAGTGCAGCGGCAAAGGCTGTCCGTTACTGCCTGCCAGGAACTCCATCTGAAACACACACACACACACACACACACACACACACACACACTAAATGTAAACACATGCAACACAAAAAATGATGTGGTTCGGATTTTGGCTCCGTTCAGGGATTTAAAGCGTTCCTTGCGACCGCCCTGATATTCCTACAATATCCAATGTTTTAATTCTGCAACAATCCGCTCTACCTTCTGTCCATCCAAGGTGACCCGCAGTGCTAATTTGGTCATCCCGTCCTCTTTGAGCAGGCTCAGGGAATTGCACAGAGCCAGACAGAAGGCTCGGGCCAGACGCTCGGTCAGACGGTTGTGATTGGCGTAACTGTTTGGGCCGTTACTCGGCTCCTCCTTCTGAAGGAAGAACACCTGCGGAGTCAAAGTGAAGGTCACTGTAAAACTGCTGAATATTAAACAGCCATATGTGTGTGTGTGTGTGTGTGTGCGTACCTCTGTCCAGCGTATAACCTTCCCACTGGCTCGATACTCTAATCTCTGGTGGGCTTTTATACAGGTAATAGATTCCATCGATTTTCCATCAATGGGGCTGATGATGCTGCGAGTCAGGAGAGCGCAGAGTGAACCCGCAGCGCGAGAAACCTTCATAATGAATCCCTGCCATCGACGGCTAGCATGCAAACAATCCCGGGTCTCACCCTTTATTGAAACGCGGCTCTTCATCCTGCCAGCGGATGTGCACGTATTCCTGCCGTTCCGACTGGTGGAGTTTTCCGCAAGTCAGGGTGAAGTCTCGCATGTCGCGAAGAGCTCGCCGTAAATCCAGCATGGTTTCCATGGTTACCTGGACCAGCAAACCGTCTGAGGAAACGAGAATCACTCGATAAATTCCCACGCTTGGTGTCGGGGACAGGGTTAAGACCAAA
>JACRUU010000005.1:11724988-11787488 GCA_030449085.1 Kryptopterus vitreolus | reverse complement strand
CATGAAAATACAAAGTTTCAAAGTATATTAAAAGTACAAAGTATAACTATAAAGTATAAAGATGGACTGAAGAATAATATATATACATACATACACAAACACATGTCTATATGCAAATTAGACAAAAGTGGATGGATATGTACATTATATTTTAAATTGTCTCTTGTTCCCGCTTGTGTTTCTCTAATGTTCCGGTTCTATCAAAAGAAGTATTGTGATATTAATAGGGATTTTTTGGGGGGAATCCGGTAACAACAGATAACCTTGATTTCCCCATTTTGATTTTGATGATCACTAGTTGTGACTGGTTTTATCATCACCATCTCAGGATCCATGGAAAAGGAAAACACTGACTGCTCCAAACGCTGCAGCTATCGTGCAAGAAACCGGAGATAAGAATAGAATAGAATAGAATAGCCTTTATTTGTCACATATACATTACAGCACAGTGAAATTCTTTTCTTCGCATATCCCAGCTTGATGTTGGTAGCTGGGGTCAGAGCGCAGGGTCGGCCATGGTACGGCGCCCCTGGAGCACAGAGGGTTAAGGGTCTTGCTCAAGGACCCAAGGGCGGCAGCTTGGCCATACCGGGGCTCGAACCCAGATCTTCCGATCAGCAGCCCAGCGCCTTAGACCACTGAGCTACCCCCTCCCTCAAGAGAAAGAGAAGGAGAGAATGCCCCTGAGAGAGTCTGACATATAGATCAGGAGATATCATTCTCACCCCCCCCCCCCTCCCCCTCCATTCCTCTCTGGGCCCTACAGCTCGTCTACGTCAGTCTCCTTTTGGAGAGTTTAACAATGATTTCAGGAATTTTCAGGAACAAGACAAAAATTCCCTGAGCAATAAATGCCATCTGCAATAAGAAAACCGAAGCCACCAATAATCCACCAACATACAACAGGATTTTATATGCTGGAGATAAACAGGTAGTGGCGCGGCCACAGCAGAGGTTCCTCATCGTGTTCCTCAACAAGAATCATCATCGTGCAGGCTGACTCTTTGTATATATGAAAATGACTTGAAACCAGTATAACCTGTGTTGAAATTGTCATTAAATGGATTGGCAGTAATCCATGTAAAAGCCACACAAACACACAAAAAACGCTCTTTCTTGCAGTATTTGCGACCAGAGATATTAAAGCATTGCAAGAAAACTCAGCGGCCATGTTAGTCATGCAATACCACCAATGACCACAAGTAGGTGCTACAATGATCCAAGCTTTCAAAAAGCACTGCAGGATAAATATCCAGTGGAGATAATACAGAGAAATCAACCACTGTGGCGGGAGACACTGAATCAGCCCCCCCCCTCCTCCTCCCTCTCTCCCCGTCCTCCCAGTGTGACCTGCGATGGGTTGGCATTCCATCCAGGGTGTATCCTGCCTTAATGCCCATAGACGCCTGAGATAGACACAGACTCCCCGTGACCCGATAGAAGATGAATGAATGAATGAATGAATGAATGAATTTTGCATGATTATTTTGTTTTGGCTTACAGACAGGTCTGCAGGTAGCACGTGTGCCGCTGCAGGTGCGTGCGTGTGCGCCGCGTCCTGGTGAGTCGGGGTAGTGTCGGCGATAGGCGTCTCGTTTTTGGATAAAACGCTGTCGGCAAACCACACTTTCTTCTGCTCCTTGCGAAGAGTTTCTTCAGATAAAAGCAGAGAAATGTGGGAATGAAATAAGACGCACGCGTGATAAAGCGCGTAACGGGAATTTCACGTACTGTTTATAAGTGTGGCGTGACAGGTGACGCAAACACGGCCTTCTTTTCCGCCCAGGTGAGTCAACCTGAACCTCAGGTCACAGCAGACCACACAAAACACCTGCGATAAAAACAAATAAACACGCATGCAAACAAATTAACAGGTAACCAAATGTTCACTACATAACTTACAGCTTTTGCTATTTTATCATTTATAGTCCTGCAAGAATTATCCGCAAATTCTCTCTCCGAGTTCAATGAGGTGTTTTTCATTTCAGTACTGCAGTCCTGATGTTTGCCAAAGAAGACTAAACCTCTGCGTAAAACAGAAAACCCTCTTCTTTTTTTCCTTCCTTGATCTGATTGTACAAAAATAATTCCCGTTACCTTCCCGCAGGCTCTGCAATGGTGCCTCCTCTTTGTGAAGGAGAATCTGGAGCCACATTTCATACACGCCGGTGCCTGCGAGTCAGGGACCCACTGTGGTGCCGTTGAGCCCAAAGAACTGCAGCGCTGCACAATCAGGGCACCGAGGGAGCCCCTTCGGACGGGCGCGGATCCGTTCTCGGGCGCGCTTATGTTCACACTGCCTCGGCGGCCCGAATTCGATTCGGATCTGAGAGGCTCGTGGTGTTCCGGCGCGGCTCCATCACCTTGACTCGGCGGAGCTGGAGGCGTGGACGGTGAGGATCCCACCACTGGCTCCTGCTCGTCCTGCTCGCCGTCTGCCAGCTCCTTCTCCTCCACAACCGAGTCCTCTTTAAGCCCCGCGGGCATCAGGCAGCTGTCCTCCAGCAGCGCCTCCCTGGAGTCGTTGAGCGTGGTGTAACCCAAGCGCCTCTCGCCCCACACGGACAGTGTGGCGCTCACCGCTTGCCTCATCCTCTCAGCGGGGTCCGGCGAGGCTCGGGAAGCCGCACAGCATCGCTTCAGGGCTGCGTTACGTCACGACGATCTGTGCATCCAAGCTCCAAAACCGGCCATGACGATCTCAGTGACTCAGACGCAGCTCCATCTGAGCCTGATGGATGTCTCATTGCTGCATTCTCTCCTGTGGAAAGGCGAAGCGGAGCAGTTAGGCTGAAAATAAAGAAGCGCAGCGCTCCTCGGTGCCACACTACACACACACACACACTCACACACACACACACACACACACACACACACACACACACACACACACACACACAACAGTTACACGCAACGACGCGGTGATTGCAAACAGTCCGCTCAATCTGGCAACCCCAATTCACTTATACTGGATTTTTCCCTTTTTTTCCTACCATGCGGCCCAGAATATGCTGAGCTCAGCTCGGATAGCTTTTTTATTGGCACCTAAATACGGCAACAATGCTACTATGATATGCGAGTGAAAGTGTGTGTGTGTGTGTGTGTGTGTGGGTTGAAATAATGGCGTGAAAGCAAGTCGTTTTTTTGGTGCAATATCATTTGCCCAAGCGCCATGGTGTCCATTCTGGAAAGGAAAGGTGTGTAGATGATGATGGAGGTTAAATATGAATATATATATATATATATATATATATATATATATATATATATATATATATATATATCTATATATATATATATCTATATATATATATATATATATTTACCGGCTTCTGACGTGTTCCCCGGTCACAGATATAACATCACATCATCAACATCTGCACACAATCCCTGTCCTCCTAACCGCACTGAAATAATAGCATATATATATATATATATATATATATATATATATATATATATATATATATATATATATATACACGCTTTCGCGCTCGCGCGCACACACACACACACACACACATCACCTACTGTCAGTGACTGCGGCAATGCGACAGTCGCGTGTCCTGTACCGCTGAAGCGCGCCACGAGCGAGCCGAGTTGCATTGACCGTGCGTCCGCGCTTTGTGCCTTTTCCACCTCTATATTCCCCCTGGATCGGCGTCAACCATCCGAGCAGGCATCATACAGGAGGTCCATGTCTCCACAGCGGATGCGCCTCTGCGTGCACGTGAGCGTGTGCGCGTGAATGTGTGTGTGTGCACTGATCACGGCGCTCCCACTCTGCACGGCCTCTGATTATACACCACCGTCCTCCAGGAGTCCACTCGGGTTTCATCCACACACTACATCCGTCTGCCTGACCAATGCACGCTCCGGTGAAACGTCACCACCAATAGTATGCGGACACCTAACAGGCACATTCCAGATTCAATTATCCTGAACATGTGAAAATATTTCGTACTGCATTATAAGGATTAGTTATATTTCTTGCCCTCATTAAAAGAAAATGTATTGAGCAGGACATTAAAGGAGCATAAACTGTATCTTTCTGAAAATGCTGGAAGTGTGTGTGTGTGTGTGTGTGTGTGTCTTGGTTGCAGTGAAGGGAATTTATGATCATGGGGGGAAACAGGTGGGTGTCCGTATACCGTTGGCCAAATAGTGAATGTAAAAAAAAAAAACAAAACAGATTTATATGATCAAAATTAATCATTTACATGGTGGTATCGATAGGTTTTGAGCGCAGTTTTATAGGACGCCAGTAGATGGCAGCACAAGGAATCGTGCACAGTCTCAGGCAGCACAACACTCAATAAATTGATTTAATCTTCTCATATGCGAGTTTCTCTCCAGAAACACGATCTCGTTCTCGAGGATGAAGCTCAGCATTTAGACAGAAGGGTCCAGGACACATTCAATGTTTAAAAACAGTGACGCTACCTCACACTTTGGGTTCTCCGGTTTCCTTCAAACTCTCTTAACTACATTTTATTATAAAAAAAAAAAAAAAAACACTAATGTGTATACATATCTCTCTCTCTCTCTCTGTGTATATATATAGATATATATATATATATATATATATATATATATATATATATATATATATATATATATATATATATATATATATATATATATATATATATATATATATATATATATATATATATATATATATATATATATATAAAAAACCCATGTGGTGTCAAACTTACCTTCCCGGAAGTCAAAGCGAGCGCGCCCAACAAAATCCAAACAGACATCACAACACAAAGGTTTTGATATTTATTGTTTACTTGAGAAAAATATTTAAGACTAGTTTCCCGTCGACGCTGTAGGCTTTCGATCTGAACCGTAAGCCGTCGCCTTTGTTTAAGCGCAAGAGACTGGCCGAGGAGCGTTAAACTGGGGCCAATTTTAAAAAACCAAACAAAAACAAAGCAAAAGTCTCTGGGTTGCCGTATGGTGGTGATATGTTTCACTTAAAAATACTGCGACAGGTTTCGGCTCCTGTTCTGCAGTCCCGGGTTACCGCGTGCGATCAGTTAGCTTCGTTCTTCGACGCCTCGTCGAAGTTCTCTACCAGATCTGTGGGGAGAGAGAGAGAGATGGGACGGGGTTATGTCAGGAGGAATATGTGGTTCAGGAAATAAAAGTAGAATGTGATAATGTCCTACCTGGGACGTCATCATCTTCTTCATCGATATCTTCTGCTTTAGGGGCTTTGTTGTCAAGTACTTAAAAATAAATAAACAATAGCATTAGATAAAACCACAATAACACAAATATTAACGCATAAAACAACTATAATTCGGACTCACCTTGTCTGGGGAATTGCTCGGCGAGTTTGCGCAGACTCGTGAGGCTGTCGGCACCGAGTTGGCTGAGGATGCCGGGGAGCATCTCCGTCAGCTGCTTGGTCTCTGCGTGGCCCGTGATGGCGAACGTGTTGGCCGACAAGGACGCCTGCACTTTAGGGTTGTTGAAGTGGATCACCGTACCGTCGTCCTTTATCATGTTCACCTGCCATCGTAAAAAAAATCCCACGTTAGAACAAACACCCAACGACCCCCCCCCCCCTTAATCGTAACCGTCTCGCTCGCGTACCTCCTCGATCCCGGCGATGTTATTCACTGCCAGTTTCTTTAACGAGCTCTGGAGTTTTTTGTCGTCCGCCGTTGCCGTCCGGTGGACGACCTTCTTCTTTCTGCGCGCTGTTCCCTGCAAAAGGAAAACAAAAACAACGGTTTAATGCGATGTCTAATAAGTACTTTGGAAAGATGCGATGGATCACGTGGGTCGTACCTTGCCCCCTATTCGGACCTGGGCTTGAAGTTTAGCAAGTTTTTCTTGGTTCATTTTGTCTTCTGGGAAAACAAAGCACAATTTGCTGTCCAGCTTCAAATCATACACAAAATTATAATCCATAATGTATTATTATTATAAATCATCAAACGGAGGTTTGACTGTAAAGAAATCCAGCACTCAACATCACTAATTTTGTATTCTGCAATTATAACCAGAAACAAATGTGCCTTATGAGAAAATTATTTCACACACAATGGATTCGATACAAAATACAATACATAAACTTCAAAATTTGAGTTTGAGTGCAATTAATTGCTCGTCTAATCTCATTTTTTTTTAATCGCACATGTAACTATAATTGAATGCTTTCCATATTTCCAATACTCTAATTGTAACATCGCTATAATTACAAATACAATTGTCATAT
The DNA here is from genome assembly GCA_030449085.1 of Kryptopterus vitreolus. Lineage (NCBI taxonomy): Eukaryota > Metazoa > Chordata > Actinopteri > Siluriformes > Siluridae > Kryptopterus > Kryptopterus vitreolus. The sequence continues at coordinate 11,781,247 of JACRUU010000005.1, read as the reverse complement.
AACTACCAACACTATCAGGGGTGTGGCCTTTTACTCAGCTTAAATAATAAAATAATATAATAAAACATTAGAATCTCACGTGTCAGTTGTTGATGTTTTAATAGCTGATATTTAATATAACGTAACGGAAACTATACATTCACATAAAACTTAAAAAGCACAAAAGGGAAATTATACATTTCACTATTAAATATTCCACCGCAACGCAATATATTCCGATAGAAGAAAAAAGCTTAAAGAGAAATGATTTAACAATAATAATAAAATATAAACATTAACAAAGTATTTATTGTCAACATTCTCAATTTAAGACGTTCATCCGGGACCTTTTTTTTATTAAAAAAAAAAATCGGATTCCATAGAAATTAGCGCATTAATACGGAACACAATAGTCGTGATGCGGTCACAGGTGCACGTTTGTAACGGTTTCAAAGGCGGACTCTCAGCCAATCAGACTTCAGCACCGGAATCCCTCCGCGTGCTGAGGCGGAGTTGTGTAAGAGCCGAGCCCAGGCTGCTAGCGCTGATGCTAACCGTCGAACGGAGCAGCACAGTCCGGCCTTTAACCGAGCCGAGTCCGCTGCTAGCGCGTGATTACCGATCAATCTATCAATATATCTGTTTATATTTGTATTTACACACAAATATAAATAAATATAAACATGAAACATAAACTCCGCGGTGTTAAAACGCTGTGAAGTGGCTAAAAATGCTAAACCGCGTCCCGGAGGAAAATATTCCGCAGTGTCAACACTTTTACACACGTCAGAGATTACAAACACAACCTCGTAAACACAAACAACAACAACAACAAACAAATACAAACCTTTCCCCCACGCTTACACTATTCATTCACGCCGCCGCGCGTATCCTCTTATTGAGGACCAGGAAGTAGTCAGTAAACACAAACAACAACAACAACAAACAAATCCACATGTTCCTCAAACCTTTCAAATTCCACACGAATTCCACACGTTCCCAAAACCCCCACAGTTCCCAAAACCTTTATGAATTCCACATGTTCCCAAAACTCACTTCCACATGTTCCCCAAACCTTTATAGAATTCCAAACGTTCCCAAAACTCACTTCCACATGTTCCCCAAACCTTTATAGAATTCCACATGTTCCCAAAACTCACTTCCAAGTTCCCAAAACCTTTAAGAATTCCAAGTTCCCAAAACTCACTTCCACATGTTCCCAAAACCGAATTTATAGAAATGACGACACGTTCCCAAAACTCACTCTACGTCACATTTATTTCACGCCGTTCCCAAAACTCACTTCCCCGTTCCTCAAACCGAATTCCACACGTTCCCAAAACTCTTACAATGACTTCCAGCACCTGTTCCCAAAACCTTTATAGAATTGTTCCCAAAACTCCTCTACTTTATAGAATTGTTCCCAAAACTCACTTCCACACGTTCCCAAAACCTTTATAGAATTCCACATGTTCCCAAAACTCACTTCCACACGTTCCCAAAACCTTTATAGAATTCCACACGTTCCCAAAACTCACTTCCACGTTCCCAAAACCTTTATGAATTCCACAGTTCCCAAAACTCACTTCCACATGTTCCCAAAACCTTTATAGAGGACACTCAGGTTCCACATGTTCCTCAAACCTTTATAGAATTCCACAGTTCCCAAAACTCACTCAGGGAAGATCCACAATTCCACACGTTCAAACCTTTATAAAACACTTTCCCAAAATGTTCCCAAAACCTTTATAGAATTCCACACGTTCCCAAAACTCACTTCCACATGTTCCCAAAACTCACGTTCCCAAAACCTTTATAGAATTCCACACGTTCCCAAAACTCACTTCCACATGTCCCAAAACTCACTTCCATGTTCCCAAAACCTTTATAGAATTCCACACGTTCCCAAAACTCACTTCCACATGTTCCCAAAACTCACTTCCTCAAAACCTTTATAGAATTCCACATGTTCCCAAAACTCACTTCCACATGTTCCTCAAAACCTTTATAGAATTCCACATGTTCCCAAAAAACTCACTCACTTTATAGAATTCCACATGTTCCCAAAACTCACTTCCATCACTTCCATGTTCCTCAAACCAAAAGAATTCCACATGTTCCTCAAACCTTTGTAGAATTCCACACGTTCCCAAAACTCACTTCTACATGTTCCCAAAACTCACTTCCACATGTTCCCAAAACTTTATAGAACTTCCACACGTTCCCAACGTTCCAATGTTCCTCAAACCTTTATAGAATTCCACACGTTCCCAAAACTCACTTCCACATGTTCCTAAAACCTTTATAGAATTCCACACGTTCCCAAACTTCCACATGTTCCTCAAATGTTCACTTCCACATCCACACGTTCCCAAAACTCACTTCCAACCTTTATAGAATTCCACATGTTCCCAAAACTTTATAGATTCACTTCCACATCCACACGTTCCTCAAACCTTTAGAATCCACAGTTCCCAAAACTCACTTCCAATTCCCAAAACTTTATAGAATCCACACGTTCCCAAAACTCACTTCTACATGTTCCCAAAACTTTATAGAATCCACATGTTCCCAAAACTCACTTCCACATGTTCCCAAAACCTTTATAGAATTCCACACGTTCCCAAAACTCACTTCCACATGTTCCCAAAACCTTTATAGAATTCCACATGTTCCCAAAACTCACTTCCACATGTTCCTCAAACCTTTATAGAATTCCACATGTTCCCAAAACTTTATCCACAGTTCCCAAAAACTTCACTTCCCAAAAATTCCACATGTTCCTCATGTTCCTCAAACCTTTTAGAATCCACACGTTCCCAAAACTCACTTCCAATTCCAAAACTTTAGAATCCACAGTTCCCAAAACTCACTTCCAATTCCCAAAACCTTTATAGAATTCCACATGTTCCCAAAACTCACTTCTACATGTTCCCAAAACTCACTTCCGTTCCCAAAACTCACTTCCACATGTTCCAAAACATGTTCCCAAAACTCACTTCCACATGTTCCCAAAACCTTTATAGAATTGACTTGATTAATGACTTGTTAATGACTTGACATGTTTTTAATCGCACATAAAAATGTAATATATTTGAATATTTTTCATATTTCATATTTCTAATAATCGTAACAGATGTTATAAATATACACATTTTACTCAATAATTATTTATATATCAATTATTAATTATTTCTTTGTTCATTTCAACATACATTGTTTAGTGGTTTTATTTTTTTTTTTAAATGGGACGTGGCTCCTTTAAGGATTCTGTTCCAGTTTTGGTTGCTTTCCATATAAACCGCTGCTACGTTTAGGTTTCACACACAAACACTACCATCATACAGAAATATAGTGATATCAGGTCTCTTTGTATTTTTCACTGTTGTGTAAATATAATCTCTTCATGTGTTCTTCTGCACAAAACGTTCCGCAATATTCACTACGTACACAATATATTATTCTGTTATTTACAGCGACTGAAACACTGCGCAGGACCTCTTTGGTGCATCCTTCTGGTTCCAATGCAGAGATCATCTGGATCGTCTGAAAGCCAGACGTAACATTTGGGTCTTTTTTTTATCTCAAACCTGTTGGTTAACTTTCTTCTCCAGCTCAGGTGTAATCCCTGCGCGGTGTAACATGAGCTCCTGGCAGGAACGGACCGTCCAAGCAAATGAAGTCTGGTTTGGTGCTTCCAGATGTGCTCGCCTGCACGGAACTCCCAAGAGCGCTGAACCTCTGTGGACTGCGGAATCTCCGTGCCAGTCGGCAAAGGCGCTTCAAAACGGCCTTGCGCAGAAGTATGTAGACCCACGGGTCGAGGATCTGGTTCCATGTGGCCAGGCGTACCGTCATCAGCAGGTACGCATCGTCACCTTTCTCCTGCAAACTTGTGATCACGATCGTAACCTGAGGACACGAAAGCTTGTTAATGAATCTATTAATGCATTTGGTTTGGAAAGAGTCGTTACGTTCCGTCTCTTACCAGGAAAGGACCCCAACATACACATGACACCATCATGATGGCAAGGAGCTGGCAGATCATCTCGGAATGGAGAGGACTTCTGCGAGAGCGAGTGTAATGGTGTCGGCGGTGCATTCGGCTCCACAGCAGAGTGAATCCGGTCGCCGTGTTACACACAAGCGAGACCAGGAGAGACAGCAATCCCGTCACCGAGAAGATCATGGGGAGGAGGACGTCCAGCCAGTTGCGCACACCGACCAGTCGATAGAAGCACCAGCTTCTGGATCCCTGAACCTGATACGGGCGCCACACTAACACCGGCAGCAGGGCCACGAGCAGGGCCAGGATCCAGGCCAGCGCCAGGAGACAGTTCGTGTGGTACGAGGTCAACGCCGTGGTGTGAAAGAGCGGACGCGTTATTCCGACGCATCGCTCCACCGCCATGATGCCTCCGAGCAGCAGGGGACTCAGGCCGAAAAAGGACATGCAAACGCCGAAGAACCCGCAAAGAACCTGCTGCGGGTCGAAACGCTCCCACTGTTTGTTCCAGGCGTACACATAAAGAGCCAGAGAGCCGTTTATCAGATGTCCCAGGAAGTCGGTGACCACCAGTCCACTCGCAAAGAGCAGGAACGAAGCTTTGGATTTGAGCCGGAATCGCTGGTAGGCTTTGAGAAGGATGAAGAGAGCCAGAGTATTGGAGACGATCCCAACCGTCATGGTTACGAGCGAGGACGTGACCGAGACGCTTTCCGCGTTACAGCTGTCGTTGGATACGCCGCTCCATTCCGAGCATCCTGTGGTCGTGACGTTGTGAGACATGATCGAGTCTAATAATAAATAAATAAATAAACACAGCAGTAACTCCAGTTTACTAAATTATAGACGATGGGAAGTTATTGATTTATTGATTTATTTATTTATTTATTTTTGGCACATAAACTGCATATAAAACTTACCAATATAAAGAAATGCAATCAGCATCCGCCGGTCTTCCAGCTTCCAGACGTTCCTACAGAGTTGGAATTTACAGCAGTAAAAAAATCGTAAAGAAAACAATTCACTTTGTTAATTAGTGATAAGATTAAAAGAAGATGTTGCACTCCTCGCCAAAGTCTCCGGATCCGTCCTCGACAAAACTCAAAGAGGATAAAAAAGAACTGCCTTCTCGTCTACTGTCAGCTTGCCCTTACAGCTGAGCTGGTGGATGATGGACTGATGGAAACTCCTCACACACCGGGTAAAATACACCTAAAAGGGTTGCCAGATTGTACACCACGAATTCAATCTTTTAAATCCTCCCAAATGCACAAAGGGCATGTTAGATGTTACTGTGTGTGTGTGTGTGTGTATAATATATATATATATATATATATATGTTATTATATATATTATATGTGTGTTTGTAATATATATATATATATATATATATATATATATATATATATATGTGTGTTATGTATATCTATATATATATATATATATATATATATATCTATATATATATCCCGTATATATATATATATATATGTGTGTGTGTGTGTGTATATATATATATATATATATATATATATATATATATATATATATATATATATATATATAATTCCTCCACTCCTGCTCTCTCCTAGTATCATCTGCTAGCTCTCCTTCCCCTCAGGCTTGACCGCAGCGAGGTCTTGGGTCTTGCTCCAATAAACTGCACCCTGTCATCGCTCGACCTCGTCCTTGTGCTCTTCTCCTGGATTTCCTCCCAGTTTTCACACCTGTCGCTTACTTGCTGTGTCACTAATGATGTCATTGAAGGTCCTGATCACATGACAATCACATTCAGTGCACAGCTATCCCATAATATACTCCACATCAGGCATATTAAACTATAATTATTAGGCTAATAACGTCACAGACCCCTGATATTAATCAGATAACAAATTGGTTTAACTTGATAAGTGGGAGTATGACCTTCATTCCTTCTTAATATATTATTATTATTATTATTATTATTATTATTATTATTATTATCTGCTTTGCTACAGTCTTTTTAGTGTTAAATAATCAATTGCATCACCTATACGTTCTGCCTTATTTATATATATATATATATATATATATATATATATATATATATATATATATATATATATATATATATATGTATGCATAAATGTAACAAATGGATCTTCAATGTCATTAAGTACAAGTGAATGCAAGTTTGAGATTGTCGTTAATGATTTCGCTAACGATCTGTAACCGTGGAAACATCACGCCCGAGCCAAGTCACCTTGTCCATTAATCCGAATGTTTTCTTTGATTAAATTGTATACGCAGTACAATCAGTGCATTATTCCCTTTATAATTAATGACTCATTGTACAATAATGCAGTTTTTCAAATTCAACATTCCAGCTTGGAGTGAGAGATTGTTGAGTCATTGTGAATAATCAGACAAAGATAAAGATGTCTGTTGGACATTTCGGACAGATTTTCACGTGTATTTTCTGCAGAAATCTCCTCCAAATGCAGGTCATGTTAACTCGGAGCGTTACGGATGTTCTCTAAGCAGTAATTGGTGGCGGAATGGAAAAAGTCGGCATGTCAGAGAGTGTCAGTGTGTGCGGTGTGATGTCTCCAGAAAACACCCAGTGGCTTGTGAATACATTTGATCCAGCAGGTGTTATTCCTCTCCTTTTTTTCCTTTCTGGGGAAAATGGGAGACATTATGTGTCCTGTACAGAACTCCGAGCTTCTTTCCTTTTATTGTAATGACCCTTTCGCTGCATGACCTGCAGAACTGGTGCAGAGGAAAAGGCTTTCAATTTGCACTCGAGTAGAAACAGCGCAGGGATCTGAATTATGGTGGATTTCAGGAAATGGCAGAGAAAATATACGCTTGAGGAAGAAGGAGAAAAAATGCTCCACCGACAATGAGGTCAGCCTTGAGCAATGATTATGGAGGCTGTTTTGTGTTTACTCTAATTATTATCGTAAAAAAATTTAAATCCTGGAAAAACATCCCTGCTTTCACTTCATTCATGCTCTATTATTTATAACCGGTATTGAAGGCCTTTTAAAGTGTACTCAAATGAACAGCATCTGTTACTTATATACTTTAATAATTCAATAAACAGCGGGCCACGGTGGTTTAGTGGTTAGCACGTTCGCCTCACACCTCCAGGGTCCGGGTTCGATTCCCGTCTCGGCCATGTGTGTGTGGAGTTTGTGCATCTTCTCCCCGTGTATCAGGGTTTTTTTCTCCGGGTTCTCCGGTTTCCTCCCCCGGTCCAAAAACATGCACGGTAGGTTGATAGGCATCTTGGAAAATTGTCGTGAGTGTGTGTATGTGTGTGTGCATGTGTGTGTGTGTGTGTGATTGTGTGTGTGATGGGTTAGCATTCCATCCAGGGTGTATCCTGCCTTAACGCCCATAGACGCCTGAGATAGACACAGACTCCTCGTGACCCGAGGGAAGATCGGATAAAGAAGATGAATGAATGAATGAATGAATTCAATAAACAGAGACAAAGATTTAAATAATAATAATAATAATAATAATATATCTATCCATCTATTTATCTAGTATGTGGCTAGTAACTATTAAAAATGCATTATTTACCGTATTCACTAGTGATATTTGTGTACTAGTAATAAATAGAAGCAAACAACTAGTAAAACGAAATGAACCTATTAAGTGTATATGTGTATAAGTCGAGTGTATACAATCTAGATTAGATCAGTCATTAAAGTGAGTCGAATCGTTAGTAACAGTTCCAGTTATATTTCAAACTGAATTTACATAATTATATTACAAAACAATTCTGTTCATTCTGAGCCACTAGATGGCAAAACCTGTCTGTAAATCTGCAGTCGCACCTGAGAATCCTGCATGTTACTGGACCTTATACTGCGATCAGCTCCCAGCACTGATCACTTATTGATAAGATGTGATTGATTTTTGTAATTGATTTTTGAAAGACTAATAATGAAATGATTGTACTTAACTCCTGGTGTTGATTTTTACGTTCTATTTCTCAATTAAATGTTTGTGTCTCCAGTTCATTAAATTCATCTTTATCCCTTTAGCCAATCACAATCCACTATTCACACTTAAACTCCTTCCAGCCAATCAAAATCTGCTATTCAACCCTGAACTTCCTCCCAGCCAATCACAATCCACTATTCACATGTACACTCCTTCCAGCAATCACAATCCACTATTCACACCTGAACTCCTTCCAGCCAATCACAATCCATTATTCACACCTCAACTCCTTCCAGCCAATCACAATCCACTATTCACACCTGATCTCCTTCCAGCCAATCATAATCCATTATTCACACCTGCTCTCCTTCCAGCCAATCACAATCCATTATTCACACCTCAACTCCTTCCAGCCAATCACAATCCACTATTCACACCTGAACTCCTTCCAGCCAATCACAATCCACTATTCACACCTGAACCTCCTTCCAGCCAATCACAATCCATTATTCACACCTGAACCTCCTTCCAGCCAATCACAATCCATTATTCACACCTCAACTCCTTCCAGCCAATCACAATCCACTATTCACACCTGAACCTCCTTCCAGTCAATCACAATCCATTATTCACACCTCAACTCCTTCCAGCCAATCATAATCCACTATTCACACCTGCTCTCCTTCCAGCCAATCACATTCCATTATTCACACCTGATCTCCTTCCAGCCAATCACAAGCCATTATTCAAACCTGAACTCCTTCTAGCCAATCACAATCCACTATTCACACCTGCCAATCACAACCACTATTCACAACCTCACTCCTTCCAGCCAATCACAATCCATTATTCACACCAGATCTCCTTCCAGCCAATCACAATCCATTATTCAAACATGTCAGTAAAAGTTTCAGGTACAAAAGCATGTTTTCTTTTATTGTGAAGTGTAAAAGGTAAAAAGCAGGACTAGAAAAAGACGCCTGCTCACCTTTCTCACCGAGACTCACCTCACCCGAATCGCTCTCTCCGAGTGTCTGAATATAACCCTGTAAAACCGCACCGCCTTTCTCGCAGCTTCCCTCGTTCTTCTCTTGCATCCGCTGACCAGCATCCTTTCAGGGTCACTGCGCTCTTATTGGATGCTGTTACACGAGAGCCGTGCTTTTTGCTGACTCGCGTCTGGATGGATATTACAGTCCTTGACCCTTCTGAGTCACCAGAGGTCATAATTCAACGCCATTTATTATTCCATATAATTAACAACCACTTCTAGAATGAGTATCCTGGTTCCTCCGCTCATGCCATGGACTGGAGATCTTCTACAGGACAATCATTCAGGAGAGCGTTTGGAACCACCTGCTGAACGTCTCCAACGGCGTCCTCCATCGTCCTCGTTAATACACTGACACGAGGGAATTTCTTCAGGAGGGATGGAGTTTATTTCAGCCAGGATGATGATGATGATGATGATGCTCGGGCGACGAACCTACAACCTTCTACAAGCTTCTATAAGTGTTTCATTCAAGATTTTAGAAGAAAAGAAATTCAGAAGGTTCACGGTACTCTTATGATCAGGTATTGTAGTCAGACAGACAGACAGATAGACAGATACAGACAGACAGATAGATAGATAGATAGATAGATAGATAGATAGATAGATAGACAGATAGACAGAGACAGACAGACAGACAGATAAATAGATAGACAGACAGACACAGACTGACACAGATAGATAGATAGATAGATAGATAGATAGATAGATAGATAGATAGATAGATAGATAGATAGATAGATCGATAGATAGATAGATAAATAGACACAGATAGATAGATAGATAGATAGATAGATAGATAGATAGATAGATAGATAGATAGATAGATAGATAGATAGATAGACAGATAAATAGACAGACAGACAGACGATAGATATATAGATAGATATATAGATAGATAGATAGATAGATAGATAGATAGATAGATAGATAGATAGATAGATAGATAGATAGATAGATAGATAGATAGATAGACAGAGACAGACAGACAGACAGACAGACAGATAGATAGATAGATAGATAGATAGATAGATAGATAGATAGATAGATAGATAGATAGACAGACAGACAGACGATAGATAGATAGATAGATAGATAGACAGACAGACAGACACAGAGACGATAGATAGATAGATAGATAGATAGATAGATAGATAGATAGATAGATAGATAGATAGATAGATAGATAGATAGATAGATAGATAGACAGACAGACAGACAGACTAGATAGAGATAGAAGACAGACAGACAGACAGATAGATAGATAGATAGATAGATAGATAGATAGATAGATAGATAGATAGATAGATAGATAGATAGATAGATAGAGAGATAGACAGATGGACAGACAGACAGACAGACAGATAGATAGATAGATAGATAGATAGATAGATAGATAGATAGATAGATAGATAGATAGATAGATAGATAGACACAGACAGATGGACAGACAGATAGATAGATAGATAGATAGATAGATAGATAGATAGATAGATAGATAGATAGATAGATAGATAGACAGACAGACAGACAGACAGACAGATAGATAGATAGATAGATAGATAGATAGATAGATAGATAGATAGATAGATAGACAGACACAGACAGATGGACAGACAGACAGACAGAGAAGACAGACAGATAGATAGATAGATAGATAGATAGATAGATACATAGATAGATAGATAGATAGATAGATAGATAGATAGATAGATAGATAGATAGATAGATAGATAGATAGATAGATAGATAGATAGACACAGACAGACAGATAGATAGATAGATAGATAGATAGATAGACATACACAGACAGACAGACAGACAGACAAATACATAGATAGATAGATAGATAGATAGATAGATAGATAGATAGAATATCACTTGTTTATTCCATATGTTTACTGGGATGAATCACTCGGGTGTCTCTGTGCCTTTTGGAGTCTTAAACATTTAATTCATTAAAATCACAGCAGGTGATGATGGCGTGAAGTCTGAGAAAAGACAAAGCGAATATGTGTGTGTGTGTGTGTGTGTGTGTGTGTGTGTGTGTGTGTGTGTGTGTGTGTGTGTGTGTAAACAAAAATAACAGCTTAACCACACGTGAAAGAAAACCACCACAATGTCAACAAACTCTTCAGAAATGTACAACAAACATTGTAATGTAAAATGAGCTGTAATTATTCCGCGCTGATTTCAGCCTCGTACATAAATAAAGCAGGAAGTCGGGAGGATGAAAACTGTTCCATCTGTTATCATGTGGTTTTTATTATTATTGTTGTTGTTGTTGTTATTTTTATTATTACAAAGAAAAACAAAATCCAATTTCTTCTGTTTTATTACTAAATGGAATGAACTGAGTGTCTCAGTAGAGGTCAGTGGAGAGAGAGAGGAGATAGAGGAGATATTGTGCTATCTGTGTGTGTGTGTGTGTGTGTGTGTGTGTGTGTGTGTGTGTGTGTGTGTGTGTGTGTGTGTGTGTGTGTGTGTGTGTGTGTAGATACTTCCCACAGTAATAACCTGAGCATGGGAACTGGACTGATCATTCTCTGTGCTTTGACCATGATGACATTGTGCTGCCAGCCGCTTCTGGAATTTTCTGAGGTAAACCCAGACAAACACACAAACACATAAACACACAAACACACAAACACACAGACAAACACACAAACAAACAAACACATAAACACACAAAAACACACACAAACACAGACACAGACAGACAAACACACAAACATACAAACACAAAAAGACACACACAAACAGACAAACACACAAACAGACAAACAGACAAACACACAACATGCACACATGCACACAAACACACAAACACACAAACACACAAACACACAAACACACAACCACACAACCAAAGACACAAATAAACACACACACACAAACACACAAACAGACAAACACACAAACACACAAACACACAACGACACAAACACACAAACAGACAAACAGACACAAAAACACAGACAGATAGATAGATAGATAGATAGATAGATAGATAGATAGATAGATAGATAGATAGATAGATAGATAGATAGATAGATAGATAGACAGATAGATAGCTAGACAGACAGACAGACAGATAGATAGATAGATAGATAGACAGACAGACAGACAGACAGACAGACAGATAGATAGATAGATAGATAGATAGATAGATAGATAGATAGAAATAAAGAGTAATAAAGAGTAATAAAGAGTAATAAAGAGTATAAACTCTGGTTTACAGAATGATGTTTGTGTCTCTGAGCTGAAGGTGAAACTGAATATCGACTCTCTTTATATCCACAGCGAACGAGCCGAACCTTTTCTTCCTCTTTATTGATTCCAGTCTGTCAACCAGACGCTGCGCTTCAGCTTTAATCCTGTGTGTTAACCAGCACATCAGCGATACACTAAAACCCTCCTCGCACTGATACACAACACAAAAGTGTGTAGAAGAGATCGAATCAGCGCTCAGTGGGAGAAACAGGGCTTTTGACCGTGGGTATGAAGGCACCTCGCTGGGGTGTGAGGTGACGCTGAGCAGATGGGCTGCTGCTGCTGCTGGACGGATCAGACGCGCACCTGCTGAACATCACTCAGCGTGTTCTCACCTTTAAGGAGAAACGCCGACGCCATTCTCGGAATAAGAATTCGCAGGAATCGTTATTTATTTATTCATTAAATCCAGTGTATTCGCTTTAATTCTCATCCGTCAGATGCAGTAAATGTAAATTTTCCGTGGTGTCTATTACACATCCCATCTCATATTCATTTATTTCAACAAACAAATACACTTTTGTTATTTTTATTTTACAAATGCAGTGTTTGGCCAAAAGTACCGGGAAATTTTTAAACACATGATTATTATACAGTGGAATTTTTCCCTTCTCTTGAGCTCGGAGACGGAACATTTACATGTTTACATTTGCAGCATTTTGGCAGACGCCCAGAGCGACTTACAACTGAGCACTTGAGGGTTAAGGGCCTTGCTCAAGGGCTCCCACTAGTGGCAGCTTGTTGGTGGTGGGGTTTGAACCCATGATCTTCCGGTCCTTCCGGTTCTTAATCACTAGGTTACCACCTCCCAATAACCTTTCCCAGCATGACACTGTCTCTGTGCATGAAGATCTGCTTCACGTTGGATGGATAAAGAGTTTCAAACACATTCGGTGCGAAAGTGACGGCACCCCCGACCCCTCGTCACCTCACCGACATCTTCCCCAGAGGAAAGGATACGATCAGAAGAGGAATGGGATTTTACACACGGAGCTTTAATCACATATGATAAACAACAGATAAGGCTTTTCTAAAAACAAGCCTCTGATAACAACCGGCGCTAAAATCCCGGATCTATATTATTATTGACGAAAGATGGTGTGGGGAATAACTTTCATTACGCTAACTGATATTCACTGTCCAGGACGTCGGCTTTAATCACACCGTTATTGATCTCGGACGCCGGGACTTGGCAGGAAGGCAGGAGAGGAAGCTCGCTGCTGGCCACTTAAGGAAAGAGGTGGCTGCTGGGATTCAAGGTTGAATTCATTTGTGAGAAGGATAACGCTCGGAGAATGACCACGGGAGAAATCCTTCACGGTTTCCGTCCCTCCGAGGGAGGTGAATGGATGCTGGAACGACTTTTAAAAGGGCGAGCTCATCTTTTAAAAATGAAATTACAAGCACCACCTCTGCAGTCGTTTAGGGTTTTATTCAGACACTAGTTTCCGTTCGAGACGAAGCTGTTTGGTGCTCGACTGTTTTCCAGGAGAAGGTTTTCAGTTCTGCAGGGGTGCAAAAAAAAATGTATTTCTTCAAGAAAACACTGGAATTTAATTGTACTTTCCATGGTTTGGATTTGGTGGAAATTCTCCTGCTATGGAGATCTTAAAGACTTCCCAACATGAAAAACATCATGAGAGCAAGAAGGAGATCATCAATTCCATCTAATGTCTTCTGAAGTTTACACACACACACACACACACACACGTGTCTCACCTGAGCGTGAGATGAGCTCTTTCTGAACCTCATGTTCCATCATCTAGTTCTTCATCTGCTGTTATACTCAGCTCTATTTAGATTTTCCATGTCGATGTTGCTCATGTTATGAATTGACAATCTCACACAACACACACACACACACACACACACTCATTCTACTTCATACACAAATTGGGCCAATCAACCTACCGTGCATGTTTTTGGACCGGGGGAGGAAACCGGAGAACCCGGAGAAAAAACCCCTGAGGCACAAGGAGAACATGCACAAACTCCACACACACATGGCCGAGACGGGAATTGAACCCGGATCCTGGAGGTGTGAGAGAACGTGCTAACCACCGTGCGCCCGACTGTGTGTTTATTATGAAATGATAATAAAAGCTTCTTACCTTGATATTTATAGAGATTTATTCCTGCACAGAGGGGCACGGTGGTTTAGTGGTTAGCATGTTCGCCTCACACCGCCAGGGTCTGGGTTCGATTCCCGTCTCAACCATGTGTGTGTGGAGTTTGTGCATGTTCTCCCCGTGCCTCAGGGGCTTTTTTCTCCGGGTTCTCCGGTTTCCTCCCCCGGTCCAAAAACATGCACGGTAGGTTGATTGGCACCTTGGAAAATTGTCCCTAGTGTATGAATGTGTGTGTGAGTGTGTGTGTGTGTGTGTGTGTGTGTGTGTGTGTGTGTGTGTGTGGGTTGGCATTCCATCCAGGGTGTATCCTGCCTTAATGCCCATAGACGCCTGAGATAGACACAGACTCCCCGTGACCCGAGGGAAGATCGGATTTTTTTGTAGCGGTAGAAGAGATGAATGAATGAATGAATGAATGAATGAATGAATTCCTGCACAGAGATGTGTGTTAGTAAAGTAGGGATGTAGGTGAGAAGGTAAGGAGGCCGGTGGTGCAGTTCAGCGTTCACATTCATACCCGAAGGTGTTGGAGAGATCTATAGATGGAGAAATCTTCAGGCAGATCTTCATGCTGGAACATGGAACCCTCTTTGTCTGTCTGTCTGTCTGTCTGTCCGTCTGTCTTTCTGCACGTGGATCGTCGGCGGGAAGTGTGTTGTGTGGAATTAGCAGGCGGGAAGCGTCTCGTCTCTCTCTTGGCCTCCGATCAAGTCTACACGCTCGGATCGCTTTTCAAATAAATCCTCAGTAGCGCATTAAAGAAGTGCACACCTGCACCCGAGCAATGCTCCAAGGTCGTCTCTATACTGTGCATTTAATGTTAAACACCTTCACACACACACACACACACACACACACACACACACACACACACACACACACACACATGGGCCCTGTGTTTTTCTGTATGAAAATTATTTATTTTGTATGATTCGAATTATTTATTTTGCAAGATCGAACTTAATGTGACTCAAGTGATTGAGGTGACTCAGTTGTTCCGTCTCTCAGCCATACGCCTACACACACACACACACACACACACACACACACACACACACACATACACACACGGTAGTTTGTCAGACAAATGCTGTATGATTGAAAGGTGGGGGTGCAGAGAGAGAGAGAGAGAGAGAGAGAGAGAGAGAGAGAGAGAGAGAGAGAAACAGAACGAGTATGGAAAGGTGATGAGAGGAGTGGAAGGAGAGGAAATTGAGAGAGAGAGAGAGAGAGAGAGAGAGAGAGAGAGAGAGAGAGGGAGGAAAGGAGGGGCAAAGTGAAAGAGAGTGACAGAGGAAAGTACAGCAACAACACGAGCGTCACTTGTTCACTGGAGGAGACGCGGATTTTCCTGCTGCGCTCCAAAGCTTTTCCAAACGCATTTCTTCACCTGATCTTTGTGACAGAAGCGTCACTCGGAATGTCATCTCTCTCTCCCAAACTCTCAGATGTTCTCTAAACAAACAAACAAACAAACAAAAACAACAAGACCTTGCAGATTTACACCACCTGAGCGTGCGGGATGAATCCGGACTGCGGCGTCCACCTGATCCTGGTCCTCATCCTTCAGGGCATCTGCGGTAACGTGCCTTTTTCTCCTGGATGAGTTTCTAATCAGACTTTATTGGCAGGAAGAATTCAGTAGGGAATTTATTGTTACTATTAAATTATTACGGTCATGTAAGAAATGTACTTTTTTTTGGTTGCGCTATAAAAGATCTCAGTAGAGACTCCCTTTATTGTGGGGTTAATTAATAATGATTAATTACTAGTAAATAATTTACTATAAAATGCATTTCATATTTAATGTAATTAATTTTGATTAATCTTTATTTTCGGCTGATTAACTGGATTTGCACATCTGCATCAGTGCCGATCCGAGCGCACGTGCAACACGCACATCTGCCGGAGTCTTCACTTGGGTTTTGAACGTGCATCCATGTGTGTGTGTGTGTGTATGTGTGTGTGTGTGTGTGTGTGTGTGTGTGTGTGTGATCAGTGTGTACTCCAGCCCCGGCTCGTGGTCACGCAGAGGAGAGACTCATCCAGGCGTTATTCCGTCGCTATAACAAGTTCTCGCGTCCGGTGCAGAACATCTCCGACGTGGTGCTGGTCCACTTCGGCCTTTCCATCGCACAACTCATCGACGTGGTGAGTCTGAGATTTAAACCTGCTCTTCAGGAAGTGTTTAGTTTTCGTTTAACATTTTCGGCGTTTGCAGAGCGACTTATAACTGAGCAGTCGAGGGTTAAAATGTCTTGCTCACGGGCCCCCTAGTGGCAGTCTGGTGGTAGTGGTAGGATTTGAACCTGCATTCATCAGATCCAGAGGAAAAGACCATAACTACTGAGCTTCCACCTTCATATCCCAGCCACTCAAAGCTGGAACTCCTGGGCCCCTGAGTAAGGCCCTTAATCTCCTATCTGCTCAGTAGTATAAATGATATACACTATAATTGCGTAAAGTTTGTGGACACACAAGTCATAAGTACAGGATTTGCATTTTTAGCAGATTCGGGTTTCCAAGTTGAAGTGAAGGGAAAATTCCACGTGACAATTGTGTGCCGTAATAGTCTGGGAAAGAAAAGAAGCACATATGACTGTGAAAGGCGTAAAACTGCTGTCCATATAGTGTCATGTAAGTCATGCTGGATAAGCAAACCTGTCGAAAATATAATACACTTTCATTTGACATGGGAAGCTGCATGTACACGACTTTAATATCATTAAAACACCTGAAAGTCTTTATTTTATTTTAATTTATTTTATACGTCTTTATTTTTCTCCCATTTATTATTACATTTATTATTATTATTTTTATTATTATTATTTATTATTATTGTTATTTATTATTATAACTTTTTTTTTTTACTTCTTATCGCAGGATGAAAAGAACCAAATGATGACCACCAACGTTTGGGTAAAACAGGTATGTTTTGATCAGTTGGAGCATATAATTGAAAATTAATGAGATTTTTAATTGAAAGCAGGCTCCCGTTACTCGGCTCTCAGTCATCCTGTCATGCCTGCTGATTCAGAACATTGATGCGAGTGTATGTGCCCTGACAGGAATGGAGCGATTACAAGCTGCGCTGGAACCCTGAGGAGTTTGAGAATGTCACCTCCATTAGAATCCCCTCGGAGCTCATCTGGAGGCCCGATATTGTGCTCTACAACAAGTGGGTGCTTTTACGGGACTGATCCCAAATCTCCACGTTTAGACAACACACTGTCTGTCTGAACACGATCACACACACACACACAATTCCTCATACACACACACACTTCACTTATAACACACACTTCTGTCACTTCTGTCAGTATCTGTCATATATATATATATATATATATATATATATATATATATATAGGGCTGTCAAAGAGACAGGCAGTAATGTTATTAAGGCGTGTTATAACGCAGTGTGCGTTACTATGTGAGTGATCTGCTCCTTCACTCTGCGTCGTGTTGTGCGAATGAACAAAATCTAAACAACAAATAAATAAATAAACATTCAGTGCATCCACTCACACTTCCTAAATTTCCCCCTAAATTTTCCCCCATTTCCCCCCAATTACACCTACTAGCTGCGCATTCACAACAGGTACGATCTCCTCACTATATTAGCGTATATTACCGTACGGAACCTTACGCAAGCGCATCGCATTCCCAAATCCGTATTACTGCAATAAAGCGCATTTTTACTGAACGCAATAAAGCGCTTCCGTATAACCTAAACACCGTATCACCAGTTTATATGGAAAAGCAACCGGAACACAATTCTTAAAGGAGCCACGTCCCATATTTTACACTTCAAACCACCAGTAAACAAATAACATTGTAATTAACAGGAAATTCATATAAAGTAAAATAAATATTAAATAAACAATAATGTATTTGCAAAGGAAGAAATTTTGAGTGAAATGTATATAATTATAACATATATTACAGTTAGTTACAGTATTAGAAACATGACAAGTATTTATTTATGGTACACACACACACATTTATATATTTTACACAATATATAATGAAATATGAAGGTATATTCCCCAGGTTGTTGTTGTAGAGAGCTCTTGTTGAGGTTTTGCTCTGTAGCGAGATGCGAGACGGAATCGAGACACAAGCGAGAAGATAATGATGGCTATAAAGCGCAGCATTAAACCTCCATATGTCGCTGTTTCACTGTCGTCACGAATCAGCGGCGCTCGCGGCGTCACTCTCATCGCTTTTATTCTCAGCCATCAGAAGGAAACCTGTTGGAACCTGCAGAATGTTCACGCTGAAGATGCGCTTTCCACGGGCTGGACTGGAAAATCTCCAGCACCATTGGGATGAACACGAACGCTGGGTGCCTCCGCAGGAACCTCGTCACCTTCTCACCTGCATCCTTTGGAACGTCTTCCCGGAAAAGTGGAGCTCGTTATAGTTTGTAAACGGGGACTAAATGTGGAACGAGCGAGAAAGTTCACACTAACCTGCTCACATCCCATTACAGAGTGTTATGTGAAACGATCCCATTGTGGAATCTCCACCATTCCTACATTGTGGCTGGAATTTCACTGATTGTTTATGTTTATTCCGTAGCGCTGACGGAGACTTCGCCGTGACCCACTTGACCAAAGCCCAGGTGTTCCACGACGGCCGAGTGAAATGGAAACCTCCGGCCATATATAAAAGCTCCTGCAACATCGACGTCACCTTCTTTCCTTTCGATCAGCAGAACTGTAAGATGAAGTTCGGCTCGTGGACGTACGACCGAGCCAAGATTGACCTGATCAGCATGGACAGCAACGTGGACCAGATGGACTACTGGGAGAGCGGCGAGTGGGTCATCATCGACGCGGTGGGGAAGTACAACAGCAAGAAATACGAGTGCTGCACGGAAATCTACCCGGACATCACCTACTACTTCATTATCCGCCGCCTGCCTTTGTTCTACACCATCAACCTGATCATCCCGTGCCTGCTGATCTCCTGCCTGACCGTGCTGGTCTTCTACCTTCCGTCGGAATGCGCCGAGAAGATCACGCTGTGCATCTCGGTGCTCCTCTCGCTCACGGTGTTCCTCCTGCTCATCACCGAAATCATTCCCTCCACCTCGCTGGTCATCCCGCTCATCGGCGAGTACCTGCTCTTCACCATGATCTTCGTCACGCTCTCCATCATCATCACCGTCTTCGTGCTGAACGTGCACCACAGGTCGTCTCGCACGCACCGCATGCCCCACTGGGTCCGCCAGCTCTTCCTCCACCTGGTCCCCAGGTACCTCTTCATGAAACGCCCGCCCGCGGCCGGGAAGCGGAACTGCCGCAAGCTGATCGAAATGATGCACAGGCCGATGGCGCTGCATCCCATCCAGCAGACCAACCCCGGCTTCTCGGGGTCCCTCGATCTGACCTCGGCTTCCTCGTCGTGTCCGATCCAACGAGAGGCCGCGTCCGAATCTCCGCTCGTCTCCGCCTCGCCCAGCAGTCACTACTCCATCCTCCGAGAGGACGCCAAAGTCGCCCCGGGACTCGTGAAGACGTCGTCAACCTCCAGCGCCTCCCTGTCTCCGGACACCCCGCTCGGGCCTCTGCTCCAAACGCTAGCTCTGAGCGAGGTCCGGGAATTTCAGTGCCACAGCGCCGAGAGCGTGTTCGTCGACACGGCGGAGGGAACGCGCAAGACGGAAAGGCTTTGGCGCTGCCACAAACGCGAGAAGACCAGCATCCAGGCGTACGTGGCTGCGGACCGAGGAGAGAGCATCAACCCGTGCGGAAGACACAACGTCTTCGAGCTGGCGGGAAGCGAATTTCCCGTGTCGCAGTCGCTCCTGAAGGCCCTGGAAGGAGTCCAGTACATCGCCGACCACCTCAGAGCGGAGGACGCCGACTTCTCCGTACGTTTCCTTTTAATACTACTCATATAACAAACAGGTTGCTTTACATTCATCCATTATTTCTCTTTCCTGGCAGGTAAGAGAAGACTGGAAGTATGTCGCCATGGTGATCGATCGAATATTCCTCTGGATGTTTGTCCTCGTGTGCATTTTGGGGACTGCGGGACTCTTTCTCCCTCCCTGGTTGGCCGGAACCATCTAGAATCCGACCGCTGGGCATCCGGCGACTTTTCCGTCTCTCCGTCCGCGTTTGGACTGAAAGTCGACAAAAATCTGCGGTATCACATTCCGGAATGTAATGACGAAGCATTTTTTAATCCAAGGTCAGCTTGGATTTCCTTGAAACGCTCTCAAGGCAGGAGGAGGGAAAATAAATGATATTTTCCGCCACAAACGGTGTTTTATTCATCCTGCTTTTGTCACTTATAACCACACGCTGAGCTGCGATTCGTTTCTAATTAAAGGTTTCGTGGAAAAATTATACATAGAATAAATATCGTGCTACAAATATTGACAGGTGTTGGAAATGATTTAGGAATCATCAGGATGTGTAGAAATCATATTTGTACTGTTTTATTTGCAAGGGAATGTAAATAAACGCCTTGGACATTAATGTTACTCCAAAACCGTATTCGTCATTTCAGTCTGAAAAATAGAAAAGTCCAAATTAGCGTTTGTGATGATCTTTGATTTGGTCAAAAACATTCAGGAAAATAAAAAGGAAAAATCTTTGATAAATAATTTAGGCTTTAACTCTATTGTACAGTAAATGTAATTCATTCTGATTAGTTTTAAATTTGGGGAAATCATGCTAACTTTGATTTTAATATTGTGCAATGCATCGCATTCACCCAAAAATGCTATTAAATTTTTATTTTTTTTTGTTGAATGCAACGGTGTTAATTTTTTTTTTTTTTTTTTTGAATGCAATGACATTAATTATGCTTTACTTTTTTGTTGAATGCAATGGTGTTCATTATTATTACTATTTTGGGGGGAATGAAGTGTAATATAATACATTCCGAATAATATATTTAGTATAACGCTGCGTTTATTTTCGACTCCCCTTTATGGAAATAAGTTTTGGCACCTCTGGTCTAAACAAATATTGATTAATCAGCTTGTGTTTGTGATTACAGCACGTGCAGTGTGTAAACACTGAGGCTCTCACACATGGTTTATTTTTGGGTTAAATTCACTCGGAGCTCCAGCGGCGTCTTTTCCCCGCAAACGCCGGTCAATATTTAATCATATATATTGCGATGATCTCCGGCCAAGGAGAGGAAACGCGTAGTTACATTCTGCACAGCAAACTTCTTCTGCTCATAACAAATAAAACAAATCATACCCCGGAATCTCTACAGCCGACTCATAATTGTTGGCACCCGTCAGGAGGAATCAGTAAACTGAATTATTTTATAACTCCAAAGTCAAGACAAAGAACGGGAGAAACTTTTGTTATTTCATATATATATGATTTATTTATATATATATATATATATATATATATATATATATATATATATATATATATATATATATATATATATATATATATATATATACATACACATATGCAGGGTCGTGGGTTTAATCCAGATCTTAAGTTATTGTTTAGAATCTGACTTGTGGGTTTCATCCGCCCCGACTGTCCAAAAACAACCAGGTAGGAAAAATGGCTTTTCCATTTGAGATTCATTTCGCATTATATATATATATATATATATATATATATATATATATATATATATATAAATAGAAGTATTGTCAAACCTTAATTCATCTTCTACCGCTTTATCCACGGGGAGTCTGTACCTATCTCAGGCGTCTTGGGCATCAAGGCAGTACACACCGTGTAAGGAATACCAACCCATCGGAGGGTATACACACACACACACACACACACACACATTCACGGGACAATATTCCAAGGCGATAATCAACCTACAGTGTGCATGTTTTTTGTACCAGGGCGGAAGGACCGGAGAACCCGGAGTAAAACCCCCTGAAGCACGGGGAGAACACACACATGACGGAGGCGGGAATCGAACCCCCAACCCCTGGAGGTGTGAGGCGAACGTGCTAACCTCAATGTTCCATTATGTGCGTTTTAATCACCCTTCAAAATGCGCAAATTTAAATAGGGAATTGAAAATAAGCCTAATGGAAACGCGTCCAATTCGCAAAAACTCACATGTATCGCAAAAAAGTTTGCGATGCGAAACTGTAATGGAAATTCGCATTTCCAGGTCACATGACATACGTGTGATTGGCTGTGATATAAGAAAGCCTGCAGAGGAAATTTAAAGACAAGTTTGTTAGACAAATAAGATCTTATTAAATACATTATATATATATATATATATATATATATATATATATATATATATATATATATATATATATATATATATATATATATATATATTTTATTACTATTAGGAAATATTACATTTAAATACACATTCTGGACCACTTTAGATAAAAAAAAAGAGAGCATATTTATTCTCTGTATTTTGTGGGTTTTTAATCTGCTTAATCCTCCCGCAGATAATGAACCTGCTCCTGCTAATCAAACAGCAGCGCGAGTAAACAGGATTTAGGTCTAAAATGGAATTAAAAGCGTTACTGATTTCCTGATTACTACAACGTAGATCAAATATTCTCAAAATAAAAGAGTAAAATACGGACCAAAAATGTTTTTTTATTACAGAACAAAAAAAAGGACAGTTTTACAGTAAAAACAAATTTCCAGAAGTGGAAAATGAAAACATGGTGTCAAAACTCGGTCATTTTCTTATGTGTATCTGCTTTAGTCTGCGCTCTCTGGATCGTCTGCTCCTGACGCTTCAGCTGCCGCAGGAGATTACGCGACGCCGAGAGCTTCTCTTCCAAATGACTAACAACTGCAGCATCTCTGGCCAAAAGAAAAGAGATAGAGAGAGAGAGAGAGAGAGAGAGAATGAGAGAAAGAGAGAGAGCGGTGAGCGAGAAAGCTGACGGTTTGATCGGAACAGCGAAAAGCAGCTCGCCATACCTGCCGTTCCTCTTGTTCAGAGAGTCGGTGAGGCGCTGGATCTCCCTCTCCACCTGGCTGATCCTCTCCGTAGCCTGGAAGAGCTGAACGTTGAGCGAGCGTTTGGTACTCTTTCCTCCCTGGTACGCCTCCACGCCACTGACGGAGCACGCCGCCGCTGGAGCGGAACGAGTGGAATCTCCCAGGGTAGAGTTCAGAAAGTCGAACACGTCCGGCTTGGCCGAGGCGCGCCGCGTCCGCTTTTGCTTCGTTTTGCGCTTGCTGGCGTCGGCGGAGCCGTTTTTGGCGATCGCAGCCCGAGTCTTACGCAGCGTCAACTCCGCGCACTGGTCCAGCGAGCGGCCTTTTGGGAGCACCACGGCCTGCACGGGCTCCACGCGGCCCGAAAGAGTCTTCCCCAAACCTGCGGAGATGCACGCGAGGCCCGGAGGTCACGTCCACGCTCACTACAACCCTGCTGTTTATTTAATTATTTTAAATCAAGGGAGAAATTTTAAAAAGTGACTGGGATTCCAGGAGGAGTAAGACGAGTATCTAATGCACAAAAATAAACAGATTTACAGCTTTTTTTCCGCCGGAACCAAAAAAAAAAAAACCCATCAATATATACTCCCCACTACATTAAATGCCCCGAGAGATGCTTATAAATCAATAAATATTGATGTAAAGTGTTTTTTTTTGTGCGAGATGTTTTCATGAATTCTTCAGTCATAATGTATTTTTAAATTAAGCTCTAAAGATGAATAATTGATCCTTTTAGAGACCGGACTTGTCAGGGAAGAGGGGGAAGATTTTTGTGCTTGATTTGGTCAAAGATCATTTTTACAAGAACTATATAAAAAAATATGGACAGACAAAAAAACAAATGATTATTTAAGTCTTAATAAACTTGTTCTATTTTCTAATTTTGTACAATACAATGTTTAAAAAAAAATTCATGAACTAATTTATTGAGAATCATTTTGTAACACGCCAGCAGATGGCAGCACAAGGCTGCACACACAGTCACAGGGAGCTCAGACCTTCTTAAATCAGTGACGTGCCACCGAGCTCTCCTCACACGATGATGTCATCTAAGTCTAACAGCATTACATAAACACAGGTCGGAGTCTGCCCCGCCTTACAGGCATGAGATGGTAGACTGTACCTTTTCCTAACTCATAGCCCATCTTAAGCAAGAGCTTGGACCCAATTCCACGTGTGTGAGCTTCCCAGCCGCAGAACTCTTCACTGTTCACCGTGACCGTTTCCTCCTCCATACCGGAACCGCAGACTGTTAAAAAAAAAAGTGCAATTAATATCCAAGTAAGAAATCTGCAGGATGAGAAACTTGGTAGTGGATTCGACGTGGGAAACTCGCAACCTTTGGCGTATCCGGCATCACACTGTTCGAGATCGTCCTCCGAATCGGAAGAGGAAGCGGAGTTCTCGTCCTGCCGCAGAGGCGGGATCAGACCGTCGGCCTCTAGGACGGCTTCCTTCAGCAGCAATGAGTCGAATTTCACAGTGTAGAAGCCTCCCTCCATTTCTTACAAACGAGAAAATAACAACAATTTTATTCACCCCGAAGCTGTTTACTTTAATACTGGGATCAGAGTCACTAGTTAGGTACATAACAGTGTTGCACGATATACCGGTACTAGAAAGGTATCGCGATTCATTTTATTTATTTTATTACTACCAATAATTTAAAAAACGACCGATGTTTTTTTTCTGATTGTTGGCCTATAGGGGGCAGCGTGTGCCTGTTTATTTTCATGTTGATGAATCTTGAGACTTTGTAAATAATTAAAAATGACAATTTATTTTCACATTTTTACTTCTACTTTGTTTCAGTAGACAACAAACATTGGTTATTTGTTTGTTTTTTTGCCATAGTATTGATTTGTTATTGGTATCGTGATATTTAAGTTCATGGTGGAGCTGCACTAAGCTGGATGTGAGGGTGGAGGTGTTGCAGGTGGGGCTGGTCGTTGGTGGGAGAGCCGGTTATCCAATTAAAGCACCCTGATGCTACCGACCATCTGGAAAATACCCATGGCGCTAAAGACCGGCTGAAGGGCACGTTAGAATACATTTCATAACACATGAATATTCAAAATTATAAGGAATAAATGAAGCCTGTAAAAATGTATTGAGATATATTTTATATTAATTTGGAGAGTCGGGGTTCTGAATGACACTCTCCTGCTCGAGAAGAAAAGGTCCATCAAATGTTCCTCCGGGACTTCCAGGTTTTCTCCAAATCATTAGTGACGAGGTTCTAACTGCTATAAGGATCATGGCTGAAGTTCCTCTCAGAATATTATACAAGTTGTTTATTTTAAAAGCCGAACCAGAAGACGTACCTGTAATTCTGGCAGGATACCAGATGCCATCCTCATGCTTGGCTAAACAGGAGGACCCCTGTTGCATGTTTGAAAGATCTGCTTCAAGAAAGTCCCTCAGCTCAGACGTTCGCACCACCTCCCCGTGCGAGAATCTGAGTAAACAAACGACGTAAACACAACATCAACCTGGACCGCTCGGGGATCCTTTTAAGAAGAACGCTACTGAAAAAACGACGTGTTTGGAGAGAACGAGAGGAGAATTTGATCTTATTTAAAATACTAATTTAATAATCATGTGTCACACCGACACGGACACGTCGAGCAGATACCTGCAGGCCTCCATGAAGCGGCACTTGCCTTCCAGGAAGAAAGTGCAAGGCTTCATGGACTTGTGTGTAGGATGGAGATAGAGCACTCGGACTCGAGCTTCTTCTCCGTCTGGTTCCTCCGAGCACACCACCATGGCGTTATGGTACTCGAGCGTCCCCCAGTTGGAGTAGTACGGCGCTCGAACTTTAGTGCCACTTATATCTTCCTCCTCCTCCTCCTCCTCTTCCTCGTGCTCGGTCTCGTCTGGTCCGGGATCCTGAGCGGCGCCCGACGTGGAGATCTCCGAGTAGAAGGCTGCAAACTCATCGTCCAAGTCTTTGGGGCGGTGCTGGGTTTGATCCGCTGCTGCTGCCGGGGGCGTTGTGGAATCCTCGAGGGACGCCAAGAGTTGGCTCTTCTTCACAGACACCAGGCTGGACTCGGTGAGCTCGATGAGCTGGACCAGGTCCTCCTTCAGCTTCAGGAGATCGTCCTGGTCGGACGAGCCGAGTCCACAGGCCAGGGCTGCCTCCACCTGCTGAAGCTGAGCGCTGTAGCTCGCGATCGCCTGCTCCAGGCTGCTCTCGTCCATGACAGTAACCCACAAGGCATGTGAAAATCTGCGCACACACACACACACACACACAAGGTTTCATCTTCATGCTTTGTATGAAGGAAACACTGGATTCTGGAACGGATATTTGGCTTGTTAAGACTATATATATATATATATATATATATATCCCAGGCGTTATAAAGTATATATTTATAATGATATACTAGTTTCCACTTACAATAAACACAATACATAACAATGTATATGCACAATGCTAACTGGCTAATAACACAAGCATTATATATCTGAACCAAACCGGTTTGTATCTATTTACCTGCTAACGAAACCCAAACGTCTCCTAACCAGGTGTTTATCCAAATAAATGTATAGTGAATGAGCTGGACATGACGAGGCGCTTCACACTTCCATGTTACGTGTGAAAATACTCTGCTGTAGGAACCTTCTCCTCTCAGCTGCTCACATCCGCCATGACACTCCACCAAGAGTCGACTCTCTCCGATGAAGTGTCGAGTCTTTCGGATGAAGAGTCGACTCGCACAGGCATGTCATTCCAGGCGGCGGTAAAACAGATCTCTGTGGACAATGTATGACGTAATGTGTGGAATAAAGTCCGAGACGTTATTAGCATGTATATAAACACAATGACGCACATGTGTACTGTAATGCATTTTTTTTCATTTCGTCACAAGCATGGTGTTTTGCAGGTTGTTTACAAAATTTACATCTCGTGCAAAAACCGTATAGATCGTCATTCACGTGTATTTATTATTATTATTATTATTATTTTACATCGTTTCTTAATTAGTCATTAATAATTTAGGAAGTACACTTGCCAAACCTGCACACCGGGTTGTGGCATGACTGTGCAGCATGCAATAGAAGTCAAATTCAAATAAGTAAAAAAATATGTATGTATATATATATATATATATATCTATATATATATATATAGATATATATATATATATATATATATATATATATATATATATATATATATAAACATACATATATATATATATACATACATACATATACATATACATATATATACATACATACATACATATATATATATATATACACACATACATATACATATATATACATACATACATACACACACACACACACATATGCATATTTATATTCAAACAAAAATAAATAATAAATAATAAATCAAAATCTAATAAAAAAAACAATTGCATTATTAAAAATAATAAAATATACATTTTATACATTGCAAATGTTTCATTAACTGATAAACACCATGCTCATTTAATTTCCTAAAAGAAAAGCAAAAACATAGAAAGTAGAATCTCTCACAACCATCACCATGAAACACAAAATAAATAAATAAATGAATGAATGAATGAATGAATAAAAAGTCTGAAATATTGTAAAAAATATTTGATTTATTTTTGGATAATCGCTGACATAATTGAAGATTAAAATTCTTTTGATTTATTTTTATTTTTTTTAAGAAAAGTCCAAGTCCAGTAAGCGTGGTCCAAGTGATGATCAAAACGCCAGAAGGTGCTGCATGTGGAGTTTCCAAATCAGGAGAAGAAGGAAGAGATCTTGCTTTGTGATTTTGTTGAACAGAGCTGTGAAACTACAACAACAAAAACAATGAATGAGGACAAAAGTATTGGCCCACCTGGCCGTATTTTCCGTCGAGATGTATGCGAGATGCAGTGTAACACTGACTCCTCCCCATTCCTCCTCACCTACACCAGTACCTGACTTTACTTTGAACGAACCTCCACAAAAAGTAGTGGGAAATGTGGGAATGAGAAAGAAAATATCCACAATGTACCTGAAACAGGTGGACTGGAAGCCTCTTCGGAATCCTGGTGCGGAGCCGGAACGCTCCCGGTCAGGGACGTTAACATCTCGGTGAACTGCTGACGATGATGAGCTGGAATGAATCCTGTTAAACCTTTAAAACAAAAAAGAAAAGTTGGAATGGATGATCCATCTGGCGAGACCCCTTATTACCTCTGAGAAAGCCCGAGACTCACGTTTTAAAAGAGCGATGTCATCGTCACGCTCGGTCAGCAGTCCCACAACTGTCGACACCATCTGCTCGTAATCGTTGGTTTGCCGGTACTCCTTCAGCGCTGTGAACAGCCGACTCGTCTTCTCGCCACCGACAGCCTTTCTAATGTCAGACAGCAGGGAAGCGCTGAACGGCGACTCTTTTCCAGACTGTTGTGGCTTCGCATTCGCATCCACTGTAAATAAAATACGACGCCGTTAATCAGATATTCCAAACGGGTAGGAATAAACACAGAGGTCTGGGAATGAACACCTACTTCCAGACAGCTGATGCGTCCCCAGGTGAGACCCTCCCTGATTCAGCTGCTTGCTGGTGTCTAACTGCACGTCGGTGCGCCTTTCCGAAGTTTCCGCGTTGGCTGGAAGAACGCATCACATCCTCGTATAAACCCGAACGTCTCTCTCGCTACGGATTAAACTCTAAACCAAATCAGAGCTGCTTGTTATTACCTGTTTGTTTCATGAGTAACACTCTCTCCTCCCGAGAGATGGAGTGCTCGGTCTTGTACCCGCAGCCTTTGCCTGTCAGGAGCTGGCACTTCTCGTCAAACTGCTTCTTGTGGTGCGGCCGAACAAACTGGTAAATTCCTGAAGGAGAACACCAGAGCAGGTTCCTCAGAGAACGCATCATACAATATCCGACCCACTTTATGGCAAAAAATAACACGTTCCATACACAAACACAGACAGACAGCGCCAGAAAACATTTGGATCGGCCAAAATTCTTTGGGGAATGCTGTGATTGATCAGTTTTCACTAAGGAGTGCTGGGATTGGTCAGAATTCATTCTTCTAGCGCTTTATCCGATCTTCCCTCGGGTCACGGGGAGTCTGTGCCCGATCTCAGGCATCTATAGGCATTAATGCAGGATACACCCTGGATGGAATGCCAATCCATCGCAGGCCACACACACACACACACACACACACACACACACACACACACACACACACACACACACACACACACACACACGGGACAATTTTCCAAGGTGCCAATCAACCTACTGTGCATGTTTTTGGACCGGGGAGGAAACCGGAGAACCCGGAGAAAAAACCCCTGAGACACGGGGAGAACATGCAAAACTACACACACACATGGCCGAGACGGGAATCGAACCCGGACCCTGGAGATCTGAGGTGAACTTTCTAATCACTAAACCACCGTGCCCTGGTCAGAATTCCTTGTGAAGTATTTTATTGGTTAGTATTCTATGCAGAGTGCTTTGATTGGTCAAATGTATTTAAGGAGTGATGTGATTCGTTAGATTTCCTTGGGATAGTGCCAGGATTGGTCAGTATTCTTTGGGGGCTAATGAGATTGATCAGAATGTGGAATCGGTCGGTTTAATGAGCGCAGGCAGGGATTATTGGTCACTGATCATTTGTGGGACTGGTAAAGTTACTTATGAGGAGTGTTGGGAATGGTACATTTTGTTAAGGGAGGCTGGGATAGGTCGAAATCTCTTGAGGTGTACTGGGATTGGTCCAAACCGCTTGTGAAATACTGGGATTGGTCAGTTTCCTTTAAGAAGTGGTCGAAATTCCTTGGGGGATTTGTGGGACTGGTCAGTAGTGCTTGTGCCCCCCCCACACACACACCTCTCAGTAGATTGTGTGTATTGCGGTCTTGTATGAGTATGTCTGTGGTTTTTGCCATAAGGTCCTCGAAGTTATCCGTAGCCTTGTACTCCTGCAGGGCGCTGATGATCTGAACGTAGCTCTCCTGGCTTAAACATCTCCTCAACTCCAGCATGAAGGTCTTGCCTTTCCCTGTTGCGCCCGAGTCTACGGGTTTCTGCAACGATCAGCAAGATAAGTTTATATCTAAAAAGACATCATGAGAAAATAATAATAACAATAACAAAATGTGTTTGTCACTGTGCTCTGCTGCTTATCTTTTGATATAGAAATAAACAAAGAGAAGGAATTCACCCGATCTTGCACTACTCTGATTTTGCGTTTCCCGCCCTCTCAATTCGTCGTCCAGGCGTTTATCGTGCTGTAGGGATAACGTGGACAAGCGACCGGCCTGCACACATAACAATAAAATGCACATTATTCCTTCGTCCCAAAAAAAAACAAATTCAGATCATCTGGACTTTTCCCACCTTCTCCTCCCCAACCAAGGCATCATCCTCGTCTCGATCAGGGTCGCTTTTATCCAGAGCATCGAGCAGACTCAACGGTCTCTTCTTACTGGAACTCATCTCCATCTCGTACTGGACACAAAGCCTGGCTGTACCATCTCGCTCACAACGCTCATCTGGATCAGAGCAATAAGTTCATATCAGGAACAATGCATTTGTATAGTCAAATAATTCCTCCGATCAGCAAAACAAGAGGAGACAAATATAACGTTCCATTAATTTAAAAAATGGGGAGAAAAATAGTCTTTTAACTTTGTGATTGTTAAAAAAAAAAAAAAAAAAAAAAAAAAGGATTAATTTGCAGGTTTAAAAAAAAAATGGAATAGACTGGAATCTGTTGCATGTTGCACGCATAATTACTGGCGAGACAGGCAGTAATATAAACAAAATAAAAAGCTCAATAAATGTTTTTTTATTTAGTTGTGTTTTTTTTTAATGTTGCTATTGAGGACCACATAAAATGTAGATATAAAATGACACTAAATACTACTCTGTTACCAAATAAGTAATATGGAGTGATTTTTTTCGGACACAATTTACAAACAAAGCCACACCCACTTTTTAGTACATCAGCTAACTGACAAACATAGAATTGTGTATTTATTTATTTAAAGATACGTCCAATGGGAATAAATTGTTGCATCTTCACCTGACAAACATTTTCTGGTGGCATTTTTCTGGTCTGTTTAAAATGTCCTAAAGGTTTATTTGTTGAAATGTGGATCATCCAATCAAATTAAGTCTGGAATTAAAGCTATAAATTCTTCGTCTCGGTGGATTTCCAGCCGGTCCAGAAAATACAGCCTTACCCAGTTTCCTCTTCTTCAGACTTGGCACGTGAGAGTCGAACACTTTGGCTTTGAGAGACGAGCTGCATTCCCAGGCGCTCCGAGCTCCACGGCTGCAGCCGGGACTCGTCTGGCTGGCGCTTTTAACCGTCTGGCTCTCGCACTCCGCACCTTTCGACTTCTTGTTCTCTGGCACAGGCCTCTAAAACACACCAATCCAACAACAATACGCTTTACTTTTGAAGAAATGAATTCAGGATCGTGAAATGATTGTAAAAAACGTGATTCTCACGAGTTTTTGCGCGACCCGGAAAAACTGTGCAGCGTCTCGGACCACCGTGCCGAAGTTCTCTTGGGTTCGGACGTATGGTCTGACCCAAGACGGGAGCTGCTGTCGTACGTCTGCACTTTTAAACCTACAGGAAATGGAGTGTTTTTATTTTTTAAAGTTGTTCTTTTTACACAAAGATTTTTTATCGCGAGCGCATGACAATCTCGGACCTGTAGTCGCAGAGAAAAATGGCGCCGTAATCTTCGCGGTGACGGATCACTCGACCGATCGCTTGGTTGACGGCGCGAGACGCCTGCTGTCTGTACCACTCCTGCCCAGACAGATACTGAACACACACAAACAACCAGCGGGACTGAAGAACGTGTGAGATATTCGAGGACACCGATAATAGTGTGTGCTGGACCAATATTAAATAATCACGTGACATTGTATAACGTTTATTTAAGGTTACACTACCTTTACTCCACTGGTTTTGTTTCTGCACATCTCGTCCAGATACTGCATCTTCAGCACCACCTTGGGGTCCATTCTCGGTGGGTAGGGAAGGCCAGTGATGATCACGCCACGCCCATACGTGTCCGCAAAATCCAACCCTTCACTCACCTTGGGAGCAAACGGTGAAAGGATTTGAGATTAGTGATCAGTGGGAATGCTGAATTGTGGATCTTTAGGTGTGGAATAGTGGATTGTGATTGGCTGGAAGGCACTCGATGTGTGAATAATGGAATGTGATTGGCTGGAAGGTGGATTAGTTCTGTGTGAATAGTGGATTGTGATTGGCTGGAAGGTGGATTAGGTGTGAATAGTGGATTGTGATTGGCTGGAAGGCAGATCAGTTGTGAATAGTGGATTGTGATTGGCTGGGAGGAGGTTCAGGTGTGAAAGGTGTGAATGGAAGTGGAGTGTGATAGTGGTTTGTGATTGGCTGGAAGGAGGATCAGTTGTGAATAGTGGATTGTGATTGGCTGGGAGGAGGTTTAGGTGTGAATAGTGGATTGTGATTGGCTGGGAGGAGGTTCAGGTGTGAATAGTGGATTGTGATTGGATGGAAGGCACTGATCAGTTGTGAATAGTGGATTGTGATTGGCTGGAAGGAGAGGTGTGAATAGTGGATTGTGATTGGCTGGAAGGGGGATCAGGTGTGAATAATGGAATGTGATTGGCTGGAAGGTGGATTAGTTGTGAATAGTGGATTGTGATTGGCTGGGAGGAGGTTCAGGTGTGAGTTCAGTGTCAACACAAAGGTAAGGTTTATAAGGGCCAGGTAAATCAAAATGAAAATGCTGCTTACAAACACCAGTTACCATAGTAACACCCAGCTCCAGTTTAAGCAAGAGTAAGACAGCGATTGCAGACAATCCGTAATGACCTTACTGAGCTCCATGGAGGAGTTTAATAAATCTCATTTCCTTACCTTTCCTCTGCATACAGCAAAGAAGCTTCCTCCGTTTGACTTGGAATCATTTACCTTGTCATAAAAGCCATCAATCACCTGGAGAGAGGAACATTATATTTACAAAGAATCAGGAATACTTTGTGAAAATATATAAAATTAATCCCTAATGTCACATCATGGCCAATTTCATATTATGTAAAACATTCTCAGGTCGTTATTTTCGAATAAATTGGAATAAATGATTATTTTTGTTTTTTGTAATATGAAGGAGTGTTTCACAATATATCCGTAACAGGAAAGTATCATGATACCCTGCTTTTAAAAACGATACGATTCCTCATTTTATTAGTACTGGTACTACATTAAAACAAAAAAACAAAAACTGCAGTTCTGAGTGTTGGACTATAGGGGGCAGCGTTCCCCCCTATAGTATGTTTCCCCTTGTTCGGATGAATTCAATAAAATTTTAGGCATGAAATTTTGTAAAAAAAAAAAAAAAAAAAAAAAAAAATTTAAAAAAATTACATTTATAATTTCTATCTTCTACTTTGTTTCTGAATATGGCAAACATTGGGTGTATATAAATAAATAATTGAGTAAGTAAATAAACACATTTTATTTAAAAAGCTATTTTTTTTTTAAATGTTGGTACTGTGACTCTGAAGAAGAAAGCAAAAGAAAGCTAATTAATTAATAAAGCTCAATTGTGTTTTGTTGTAGTATTTAATTATGACCTGTATGTCATCATAGGATTAAATGTGCATTTGTATAAAAATAAAAATAATCGTGTGGAGGGGCAGGGAGCTTTCATGGGTAAATCCACACATCTGTGCAGATGTTAATCAGTCCATTTTGATGTCTGGATTCGCTCAGCTATGGTTCATGGTGGGATATTTAAATGTACACAAACATCATTATAAGCTGAAGAAATCTACCTCTGTGAAGGTTCCTTTTCCTCTGGGTTCGATAAACATGGGCTTCATGGACTCGATGCGATCGACATGACCACTGGCCTGGTGCAGGAGAACAATGAAGCACAAAAATGTCCCGATTTTCACTTTTATTTCCAACAATCTACAGTTACAGGATCAGTGAATTGTGTAAAATTTATTGATATTATCTAGATTCACTCACTTTCCAATACTCCATGGTTTTATCCAGCACCGGGTACGAAGGGAAAAACACCAACAGGCCATGAGGAACCACTCGACTCAAATTTACTGTCAAAAAACAAGTGCGTAAGTATACAAAGAGCAGCAGTGTGTGTGTGTGTGTGTGTGTGTGTGTGTTGGTGTGTGTTGTGTGATTATATATATATATATATATATATATATATATATATATATATATATATATATATATATATATATATATATATATATATATATATATATATATATATATATATATATATATAAATGAAAACATGTACACATCTCTTACCAATAGTGTTTCCCAGTGATGTCATGTTCTCTGGAACAAACCTTCACAGGAAGTGAAAAAGTGTGTGGTTAATTTTCAAGACTGGAAACTTTCCATGAGAAATAATGGAAATTAATTAAATAAATATTGCGTATATATTTATCTTTAAAATGTCCTTGTGATTCATTGCAATAAAATTATACTAACAACTAAAAGTGTCGTTTTTTAATCTTTATTAATCTGCATTAAACTAAATAATTTCACAAAAGCTCTAATTAATAGGCAAACATTTTCATAAACTCCCATTAAGTTTCCAACATTATTTATAAGGAATATTTTCAAGCACAAAAAACGTTTCCATGGAAAATCTCGAGCGCGTGTGCGCCCCCTAGTGGTCAGACTGGGATATGCCCTGTTAATGCTATGAGAATCCTAAATAATTAAATATGGCAATGATTTGTTCGTTTCAAAGAAATGTTTTATATGATTTAAGATTAGCGATCTCAGGTTATTTTCTGTTAGTGATTTAGACCAGAATATTTATACTTGAGAGGTGAATCATTTCTATTTTACATTATTTTCATTGGCAGTATAATAATCAATATTTTATTTTTTTAATATTGCCAAACATCATTGCACATAGGAACAAACAGATGAAACCCGCAGGATATCCGTCTGAAACACACCTCCTGTTGAAAGCTGCGCTGAGCTGCACGCCGTCCGGCCCTTTATCGATGATACTGACGAAGATCTGGTCCTTCTGGATGACGTGAGGGTTCTCCAGACTCACAGGAAACGGGCTAGATAGGAAAGATCATCTGCTTGAGATAAACGTCTCCAATGCTGAGGGTTTTATCAGAGGAAATGAAGAACCGTAGAAGAACCTACATTTGCATTTCGCAGGTGAAGGATGAGAGAGGTGACAGGGTTCCACTGGTCAGGATGATGCAGCGTACTTCCTGCCTCAGGAGATCCTGCATGCTGAACCCCGGAGAGAAGCACCAGTAACTCAGCACGTTCCCTGTTTTACACACACACACACACACACACACGCGCGCGCGCGCGCGCGAATTTGAATATATATATATATATAATATATATATTATATATATATATATATATATATATATATATATATATATAATATATATAATTTTTTTTTATACCTTGCTTCTTAGTAGAGGACGACGCCCACACATCTACACTCTGCTTTTTCTTGAAACTGCTAGAATCTGGATGAATATGAACCTGAACCAAAATAAGTTTTATTAAAAAAATAACTCGTTCTTATGATGATCATTATCTCCTGTACACTGATGATTAAAATAAATAAATTAAAAAAATCGAACACACTTTGAACTGCTGCATGGCGTTCCCCTTGTGCACAGCGCCCTCTGCTGGTTCCACCGCAAACACCAACTGATTACGTCAGAAGACAATAAAAAAAATTAACGGGGGAAAAAAAAACTTAAAACTTAAAAAAAAAAAATAATAATAATAATAATAACGATTAAAAAAAAAAGAAATGTACTTGTATTATATCTGCAACTTTCTGCAGGCCGCTCGTGTTGAGGAAAATCCCCGGCTCTGAGATTAATAGAGATTGTCAGAAAAGAAAAAAAAAAGTACAATTGAAAGCAGAATTGAGCTCATGAACACGTTCCCGCAGATCTCCGTATGAGCATGTGATACCTACTCGCTGCCAGATATCCTGTGATCTGCTCCATCGCCTCTACGATCGCCGTCTTGGTGTCGTAGTTCACATGGGCCCTCTGGAAAAGCTCATAAATAAAGCTGAGAAAGAAAGAGAAGGAACAAAAAATGTGCGTTAGCTGATAATTGATGTTTTATTTATTTATTTATTTTTCACAATTTTTTTGCACTCTCAAAAAGGCATGAAAAGCATTAAAAGTTGGGGGGGGGGGTATAAACATTTGAACACTGATGAACTGGTTTAAATTATAATTTTTTTAATGTGATGATTTTACAAAAAATTAAAAATAAGCAAGTAAGCAATTACACCGATCATCCTGTTCAAAAGTTTACACCCCCCTGGCATTTAAGTATTGAACAAACAATGCCATTTAAAAAAAAAATTTCGCTATGTTTTCATTTATTTTTAATTATTGTCATATTTTCTTATAAATAAATGTATTAAAAATAATAATAATAATAATAATAATAATAATAATAATATAATAATAATAAAATAGTAAAATATCCCATGCACAAACAGACCCACCTTCCTGGTTTGGTAATCCCCTGGTTGTTAGAAGGCATCTCAAAGCTGTTTATGGTGATCTCTAGGTCCATTAAAATCTCTACATGATAATAACAGGAAAACAGAAGTGACACCAGGACATCACTTTATATTTATTTATTTTTTAATATTTTAAATCCACCTTCATCATTCCGTTTACTCACGTTTTATTTTAGCGATCGTGGTGATGTCCAGGTTCAGACCTGTGTGAGAAAACACAAGTGCGCAGATTAATCACATGAATGTGATGATGATGATGATGATGATGATGATGATGAGGGACGTGGAGCTGAAACAGGTTTCGCGGCGCCACGAGCCGAACCTGAGCTTAAAGATTCTCCGCTGAAATTGTCTGAAGATTCTCCTTTGCCGATATCCGAGGCCTGCTCTCTCAGGAGCTTATCCACGGCGTCGATGGCCGACGTCAGGTCGTACGGAGTCAGATCAAACGAGGTGGACTCTTCACACATCTTCTCCTGTCAAGGGTAAGAAGGTCATCTCCAAGGTTAGGAGCAGTGTAGAAGATTCTCTCTCTCACACACACACACAAACTCTCACCACATTATGCGCTTCATCGAAAATGACGACGGCTCCTTTGAGCTCGATGTTGTGGGCGCGGCGACTCTGGAAGACGAACATGGTTCTCGTTAGGTTCCTCACACGTCGTCTTAAGAAATGAAAGAAACGTTTCCACTCACCTTCGGATCCAGCAGGTAGTTGTAGGGCATGAAGA
This sequence comes from Kryptopterus vitreolus, assembly GCA_030449085.1. NCBI lineage: Eukaryota > Metazoa > Chordata > Actinopteri > Siluriformes > Siluridae > Kryptopterus > Kryptopterus vitreolus. The sequence continues at coordinate 11,743,635 of JACRUU010000005.1, read as the reverse complement.
TGAGGTCGGCGTGCTGCTTGAGAGAGCGAGACAGGTAATACGGACACACCCTGTAAGAGAAAATACCCTCACTGGACTGCAGGTATGGACATGTAGATACCCAGGTCCATAAGTATCCGGACGCTGCTCTCAATCAATAGCGATGATGACGAACAATGCAGAATTCCAACAATGTCCGAATACTTACGGACCTGGCTATATATATATATATATATATATACACACACACACACACACACACACACACACACGTGTATGTGTGTGTGTGTATATATGTGTAATATACACACCTTTGCTTTTTTCCCGCTTTGACAAGATCTTCAACGTCCAGGATGGAGTTCACGATGTCCTTATCTGTGCTTTTCTCTAGACACAAAAGAAGAATTCATGCACAAAAAACACACACACACACACACACACACACATACACATACACGCGCACACACACACACACGCTTTGTTTCGCCGACAAAACTCAAACTCTTCGTACCGTCCACATTATTGTAGAAAACGCAGGCGCGAGAGGAGACCTTTGCTCGGCACATGTGCACCTGGAGGAGAAGTGAACCAATCAAAAACCCTTTTATTGACTTCATAACAGCTCTAAATGTATTAAACCCATTTCTGTCACTCCTACCTTAACATGATTGCTTTCCTGCTTCATGATCTCCTGGTTGATGCACAGCTGCTCCCTGGAGCCCAGGACGCAAATCTTCGGCCTGTAAATCAAATTTTAAGCGTAAAAAAAAGGATCATTTCATTTCCGGAAAGGGAACTGTTTCGGTGGCGACCTGTACGCGGTGTTCTTGAGTTCGCCGATGACCTGGGTCAGCTGAGAATGCGTCCTCGATGCGTAGATAATTTTGGGGATGTCGGTGTAATACGCTGTAAGAGAGAGATCGTTCACATCAGCACTCACAGCAGGAAATACAACACGCAAAAAACACACGGCGCATCCGCACCGGGCGTTTCTCCATCGGTCGCTGACGTTCCCCAGGACGACACGGGTCTGTCGGGGAAAAGCTCGGCCCCTCCCATCCTCTCGGCGATCTTCCGGGCGGATATGGAGTCTTTGAAGTAGGCTCTCCAGCCGAGCGTCGCGCAGAGCAGACACAGAGTCTTCCCCGTCCCGGTTGGACTCTCCAGCACGCCGTTTACTTTCTGGAAATTTCACAAACATGCAATTAAGATGCATGCAAAACGGATGAGAAAATCCATCCCAAACAGCAGGAGGGGATCTGCTTCAGTCCCACATGAAGTTGGATTTGTGCACAGGGGCCTTGCAGTGGTGGAACAGGGTGTGGATCTCAGGTGAAGGGAAAATGTACATGCATACAGAGACATCCATTAATCAGCACATATAAAGCAAGTGTTCACACACGGTGGCTTAGCAGGTTCGCCTCACACCTCCAGGGTTGTGGGTTCGATTCCCGTCTCCGCCATGTGTGTGTGGAGTTTGCATGTTCTCAGGGGTTTTTTCTCAGGGTTCTCCGGTTTCCTCCGCGGTCCAAAAACATGCACGGTAGGTTGATTGGCACCTTGGAAAATTGTCCCTAGTGTGTGTGTGTGTGTGTGTGTGTGTGTGTGTGTGTTGTGTGTGTGTGTGTGTGTGTGTGTGTATGTGTGTGCCCTGTGATGGGCTGGCATTCCATCCAGGGTGTATCCTGACTTAATGCCCATAGGAGACCAACCCAATGAAAGATCAGATGGATGATGGAAGAATGGATGGATGGATGGATGGATGGTAGGAAGGATGGAAGGAAGGAAAAAAGGATGGATGGGTGGACGGAAGGCTGGAAGGATAGATAGATGGTTTGATGGAAGGACAGATGGAGGTAAAGCTGGATGGATGGATGGAAGGAAGGATGGATGGATGGATGGAAGGATAGATAGATGGTTTGATGGAAGGACAGATGGAAAGAAGGATGGATGGATGGATGGAAAGATAGATAGATGGTTTGATGGAAGGATGGATGGAGGTAAAGATGGATGGATGGAAGGACGGAAGGAGGTAAGGATGTATGGATGGATGGAAGGATAGATAGAGAGATGGTTTGATGGAAGGACGGAAGGAGGTAAGGATGTATGGATGGATGGAAGGAAAGAAAGAAGGAAGGAAGGAAGCTCTCCCAGGCCTACACAGATTCCTGCATACACGTGGATAGTTGTGGTTTAATGCCTTTGTACAGCAGATACACGTGGTGATTATAAGTTGTTACACCGCAAAACAATTCGGAAAGAAAGAAAGAATGTCATGTAGAAACTGTCATGTAAAAATGTCATTACGTACATTTTGCAGACACTCGATGACTTTGTTCATGTAATCCGTCTGACATGGATAAGGAGTGAAAGGAAACTCCACTGTAACGCCGCTTAAAGTAAGAGCCGGCATCCTGAAACCCGCAGGACCGAAATACACACTCAATTACCGCTCAATATAACATTTCATTAACATAAATACAAAATAACATCTTTAACTGCACATTAAACCCTGTGTTTACTCAAACCGCGCCATATTTCACCACGTCTTCCTTCACGCCCTGGAGGGAAGCGCTGAAACCCGAGCGACTGCCCCCTACAGGCCACAGGGGAGAATTACACCAGTACCTTGGTGTGACGCTCTGGTCCTAAAAAACAAAGCAAGAAAAAAAAAAAAAAAAAAAAAAAAATATATATATATATATATATATATATATATATAATATATATATATATATATATATATATATAACATGTTTAGTTTGTTTGTTTAAAGTATTTTTTCTGTATTCTAATGACATCCATTCAAACAAATCAAGAGAAATGGAAGAAATCAGACCAAACAATATTACAACTGCTAGGCACGATCAATACCACTTATATATCGAACCCATGCCAATAACATTATAAAGGATATTAATACCAATATCAATATTCTCTAAATAGATAGTAGAAGGTAGTGGATCACGTTTTTACACATGGATTTAGAAAACGGAAGCAGCTTTTTTCTGAAGACAGGAATGCCACATTGTGATTACTGTACGCGATTTAATAAATATATAACGAGAAAATTCAGTCCGATAATAAATAAGATATGAACCTCGGATAATCTCAGCATTGAGGATGCAATAAATGTGTTTTATTAACAACAACAACAACAAAAACACTAGAAAAAGTGCATCCACTCACTCTGCCTAAATTTCCCTGAACTACGCTTACTACACACAACAGGTTCCTCACTATATTAGCATATGTAAACTAAACCTATCACCAGTTTATATGCAAAGCAACCAAAACCGGAAAATAATTCTTAAAGGGAGCCACGTCCCATATTTTACAATTAAAACAAGCACTAAACAAATTAACTTTGAAATCGTGCGATTAATCGCGATCTATTGACGGAACTAAACCAGTTTAGTACTATAATTTGTTTTACACATGCACAACAGTGCAACAGAGCATTTTCATTAAAACACACACAAATAAAAATAGAAATACAAATAAAAATAATAAAATACGCTCCAGATTCATAAATTGCTGTTGTCAGAAAAACCCTTTATGTTGAATACATTGCACTAATATAGTCCTTTTTCATCATAAACAGCACTATTTTCAACTGTCTGTAATGCACGATAAATTCTACTAAACATGTTTATTCCTTTAATATAAAAAAAGTGCTTTTTGTTTACGCAGTTTGTTTCCCGGTACTTCTCACCATCCGTAATCGCCAGGCTATTTTTAGAGGGTTATGTACATGCCATTTATTTTCCCGCCTGTAGTCAGTACGCAAGTTCTATATTTAGCACGTATACATATATTTGTGTCAGTGTGCATGTACACTTAATTATAAATATAATTATATATGAAAACTGGTTCATCCAATGTGCACCAGAAACCAGGCAGGCTTTTCACACGTCACTGCTGCACAGCTGCGATTCTGTCCGAGCTCGGGTTGCAACTGTGTGTGTGTGTGTGTGTGTGTGTGTGTGTGTGTGTGTGTGTGTTATACCTAGGCTGTATTCCCACCCTGCTTTGAATGCACATGGGGTAGTCTCCAAAAACCAATTCCTTGAACTTCTGCCAAAAGAACAAGTGGATAAGTGATGAAGAGGCTCTGTCACCCTGCTGCATACTTTCTTTCTTCGGTGCTGGGAAAGTTTCCAAATGAAACACACACACACACACACACACACACACACACACATTTACATTTATTGATTTGGCAATAAAAAAGAGAGATGGATAACTAACTCACAGGCCTGGATGAGGTGTGATGGAAACAGGGGGCGAGTGATTTATAGTGAGAATAGGGCAAGATTTATATTAGATTTAAAGGAATAAAGCAGGATTTTGTCCTGTTTGCTTAATTAAAAGGGAAAAAAAGAGTCGGAGTGAAGGTTGAAATGTCCTCGGTCGATGTGAAAGCTCCGGAACCTCATCTAAACGCTCTGTCCTCGAACCCTGTGGCATGATGATGCGTACGTGCGCTTTGTTTGGAATTCTCTGGGACGCACGGGGCATCTTGCGCTGGGGAGGTTCGGCGGCATCAGGGGTGAGCTTCGAGCGTCAGGTTTTCACCTGCGGTCCAGCGTGAGCGTGAGCGTGAGAACGGGGCGAGGTGGAGCTCCGTGTGTATTTCCATCAGTGGCTCGGCTCCAGGCGGAAATCCGAGTACCGCGGCGGAACAACTTCCGGGCACGGGAGCGGACGGAAGGCGGGGAACTAATGCCCGCCTGACTTCGACCTGGGCGGAACAGGCGGGAGCCTAGAAGGAGCGGAAGACTAAAAGGGAAAAAAAATGTGTGTAAGGAGAGCGAGTGCAATTTTCTAATTAGCTGGCAGTCGGGTTTGTTTTACGCTACAGGATTAATTTGTCTAACTAATAAAGTGACCCAATAAATCTGGTACATTATTATTATTTTCTTATAGGGAATTTCAGCAATCTTCGGAGGCCCAGGAGGGAAAGGTTTTTTCCTTGACACAAGTGTGTTGGTGTGCTGCTTCAATCTAATGCCCATTTTCAAATGTGCTGGTGTGACCCTTAATGGATGTGAAAACCTGCACCCAACTGGCCCTTCGTGTAGTGTAGTCATTGTATTAGTATTAATTAAGTCCATCTTAATCCGATCAATTGCCCAACGAAGGGTCACACCAAGCTCAGATTGGCTTCTTGGTTTGGTGGAATGAAAACCTGATGGCCGAGGGGGGCGTGTGAGACATCCTGGTTTAGCGGCGTGTGTAGCACGTTTGCCTCAGGACCAGAGGGTTGGGGACTATCCCGTCTCGGTGTGTGTGGAGTTTGTGCATGTTCTCCCCGTGCCTCAGACAGGAGCCTTGCGCGCCGTGCGCCTTGGTTTTTCTCCGGGTTCTCCGGAGGTTCCTAGGCATATAGAGCCCCCCGGTCCAAAAACATGCACGAGTAGGATTGATTGGCGGACCCCTTGGAAAATTTTCCCTTGGAAATTGTAATTTGTCCCTAGTGTATGAATGTGTGTGTGTGTGTGTGTGTTGTGTGTGTGTGTGTGTGTGTGTGTGTGTGTGTGTGATGGGTTGGCATTCCATCCAGGGTGTATCCTGCCTTAATGCCCCTGTGATGACTCCCCCGTGACTGTGTCTGTGTCTATCTCAGGCGTCTATGGGCATTAAGGCAGGATACACCCTGGATGGAATGCCAACCCATCGCAGGACATACCAAAACAACGCACACACACACACACACACCACACACACACACATTCATACACAAGGGACAATTTTCCAAGGTGCCAATCAACCTACCGTGCATGTTTTTGGACCGGGGGGAGGAAACCGGAGAACCCGGAGAAAAAACCCCTGAAACACGGGGAGAACATCCAATCTCGCCTTCAAAACATACACCACACATGGCGGAGGCGAGAATGGAACCCCTGACCCTGGAGGTGTGATGCAAATGTGCTAAACCACTGTGCCTTTATGCTTATTGTTATTATTATTATTATTTTTCCAGGAAGATCATGAAGCATCTGGTTCTTGGATTAGAAGGTCATGAGTTCAAATCCCAGCACCACTATATATATATATTATATATATATATATATATATATATATATATATATATCATATATAAAATGTGTGTGTGTGTGTTTACTGCTGAGTCATTAATGTAATTATGAAAGTACCTTGTTAAAGGACACTCAGGTCATTTAGCTGCTTCATTACATCGTCACGCTGAAACGCAACCCGACGTCTTGACGCTCGGAGCTTTTTTTTGTTTTTTTTTGTTTGTTTTTTTTAACGTGTAACATCAAGTGTGTAATTTAACACTCGCTGTGTTTCACTTTAGAAACAAATTCATCTCAATCTTTATGGATTGTAGGTTTGGTCGGGAACACGTGTCGAAGGCGCGATATTAAAGCTTCCCTCCATTGTCTGCTGGAGCCAGACTGCGTTTCAGGTGCACATGATGCGCAGATGCTGAATAGTTGATGAGAGAGTCGAGACGGGGCGGTGGAAGAAGAGAACGGAAACTTTTGTTGCCCCCGCGATCCTCGTCACTATCCTACTTTGGCCGGAAAGCGAGAGCGCTGGACGAATTCCTGTTTGTGTGAGCAAGTAATAGGGAAGAAAGGCAAGATCAGCATAAAAGAAGTCCAGAAATAAAATTGCCAGAGGGGAGCGGTGATGTCAACAGCGCTTTCGTGATCAGCGTGCTTAGTCAGGGAGCAGAGATGGAAAAGCAAGCACCTGGGACTCACCGTTGCTTCAGCTGGGACGCGTGGAGGAATCTGCTGCTGCCCCAGTTAAACCGGCAGTCTCTGTACGTGTACGGCAGCGAAGTGGCCGTGGAGAAGGCGTGCATCAGGCAAAGGGAGAAAGGAGTTTTTGTCATTCATCCGTTCAGCCCTTTAAGGTACTGTCTGCATGGGAAAAACCGTTCTTTTCTTTAATGCATTTGTATTTCAATCACATAAAACAATTACTTTAAAATGCATTTATTAACAAATTAAACGGTGGTTTAGTGGTTAGCATGTTCACCTCACACCGCGAGGGTCCGGGTTCGATTCCCATCTCGTCCACATATGTGTGGAGTTTGTGCATGTTCTCCCCGTGCCTCAGTGGGTTTTTCTCCGGTTTCCTCCCCCGGTCCAAAAAAAACATGCACGGTAGGTTGATTGGCACCTTGGAAAATTGTCCCTAGTATATGAATGTGTGTGTGTGTGTGTGTGGGTGTGTGTGTGTGTGTGGGTGCCCTGCGATGGGTTGGCATTCCATCCAGGGTGTATCCTGCCTTAATGCCCATAGACGCCTGAGATAGACACAGACTCCCCGTGACCCGAGGGAAGATCGGATAAAGCGCTAGAAGATGAACGAATGAATGACAAATTAAAGTCTACTACATCTGCATCTAAGAGATAAAACCATCACATACACCCCCGTCCCGTCCCGAACTGTAACAATGGGTCATTTCATTTGCCATGGAAAATAAAATAACACCTCTGATACTCATCCTCTCCTACTTTTTTTTTTACAGGAGTTACTATATCATGTGCATGGTGGCCATAACCTTCCTCAACCTCATTGGGATCCCGATAGAGATCGCGTTCTTAGACGGACAAGGTGGACTGGGATGGGAGTGGTTTAATATCTTCTCGGACACCCTGTTCCTCGTAGACGTGGGACTCAACTTCCGCATGGGGATCATTTCCGAGGACAGCGAGGTAATCCGTCTGCACGATATATAGATTATATATATATATATATATATATATATATATATATATATATATATATATAAAAAAAACACCCCGTCTGCACAATCTGATCTGTAAATGTGGATATGCAGGAGCACGGTGGTTTAGCAGTTAGCACGTTCGCCTCACACCGGCAGGGTCGGGGGTTCGATTCCCATCTCGACCATGTGTGTGAGGAGTTTGTGCATGTTCTCCCCGTGCCTCAGGGGGTTTTTCTCCGGGTTCTTTAGTTTCCTCCCCGGTCCAAAAACATGCACGGTAGGTTGATTGGCACCTTGGAAAATTGTCCCTAGTGTATGAATGTGTGTGTGTGTGTGTGTGTGTGTGTGTAATGGGTTGGCATTCCATCCAGGGTGTATCCTGCCTTAATGCCCATAGATGCCTGAGATAGACACAGGGGGGGGGGGGGGGGGGGGGGGGGACTCCCCGTGACCCGAGGGAAGATCAGATAAAGCAGTAGAAGATGAATGAATGAATAATGTATGAGGATTTATTCATAATGTAATTATATTGTCATACACTTATTTATGATGCATAAATATACAATGATATATGTATTGTTTGGAAGAGTTACAGAGAAATCAAATCCATTAAATGGTTGCATGTAACACTACAAAATGTAATGATGCACTAGTTTCTGATTTGGACCACTTAATGTCCATTAAATGGTATTTTAATATAAAATGTTGGCACCTTTCGTCATTGTTATGTGTGTTTATTATTTTAGAGATTAGTTGGTTGTATTGAGCGAGCAAATGTTATTTATTTCCCATGACTGTGGTTTTAATCTCATTCTGGACATGAAATGAGAAACGACGGAGGATTTACGAGGCCCTGGATGTTTATTATGTTATTAGTGTAAGGAATAAAAGGTACGGAATGTTCCTCAGAAGAACGTCGTGTTGTGTTTTGTGTAACACTGTGTTGTTTATTGGAATATGTTGATGATGTTTAGAGATTGTTGTGATTGTTTATGTCAGTGGGTTGGCTCCGGGGCCACATTGACTTAAAAATGCACCAACATATCAAACATAAACATATAAAAGACATCGATGTTAATATTCAGCGTTATCACCGCATCTAATGCATGACCGCCCCCTAGTGGTACGCCAGGGCATTACAGGACAAGGTCAAATGAATGGGGTTATAATAATGATATGATTTGTAGGGTTTATATGGTTTATATGGTCAGGAAGGCCATGAAACTGGTCCCACTGTGTGATGCTTGTTTTTCAAGCTGGAAATGTCTTCTCTCTCATTTCTCCTCCCGCACAGGGGGCCATTCTCGACCTGAAATCCATTCGACAGAATTATTTAAAGAGTTGGTTTATACCCGATATGATCGCAGCCTTTCCAGTGGGTTACATCCTTCTAATCGCGGTAAGGCCTGAAAGTCATCTTCACGTCCAGCACAAGACAAACGATGTAGGAATGAATGTGCTGTGTTTTTATTTATTTATTTTATTTTATCCTCCAGGATCTTCAGTATCACGATGATTCTCCGTCGTCTAAGGCCAGTAAAATGGTGCGTATCCTCATGTTCGTGCGGATCCTCAGCCTGGTGCGCCTGCTGCGCGTTTCTCGCCTGGTGCGCTTCTTTAACGAGGTTGAGAAGGTGAGAAGGTCTGGCTTTGTAGGTTTCGGACTTCATGCCAACAGGCTGATGGACGACGTGACAGTGTAAACACAGCATTCCGAATATGATCTCGGATGTTTTCTCACTAGGTCTCCAACGCCAACCTGGAGGTGGTCCGGGTTTTGTTCCGAATCCTGTCTCTGTTCATGATGATATTTCTGCTGTGCCACTGGAACGGATGCGTGCAGTATTTCGTCCCCATGCTGGAAGAGTTTCCGTCCGATTGCTGGGTCCAGCGAGAAAACCTCATGGTAATTACAACTACGGCTAAAACGTCCAGACGCCTCCTGCTCTTTTCTTCTAATGTACTCACACAAGCATCAGTGCATTCTGAGATCGTTTTCTGCTCAACATTATTCACGTCTCTTCAAACCAGTCTGTTTATTCTCCACACCATTATGTGTAAATACTACAGACTGGGATTTTTTAAAGAGATAAACAACCTGCTCATGTGCTTTCTTCATTCTGCAAAAAAAAACTGTAAAAAAAATTAAGAAAAAAATCACAAATGTATGTGTATATATATATATATATATATATATATATATATATATATATATATATATATATATATATATTTAAACATTGCAAGTGTGTGTTTGCATAGATTTCTGGTTCCTTTCAAGGTTTAATCCTCAAGAGTTTTTACAAAATTCCTTCAAAAAAAACTTATATGACACAATATTAAATATTTGACATTATACTATAAACAGTGACCCGATGGAAGATCGGATAGAGCGGTAGAAGATGAATGAATGAATGAACTATAAACAGTGTTGGGAAGGTTACTTTGGTAATGTAACAGATTACAGATTATAAATGATCCTATTCCAAATGTAATAAATAGTGTAACTTTTCATTGACTTTATAAAAGTAAAGTTACATTTGATTACTTTTGGTTTATTTGTCCACTAGGTGGCGCTGGATGATAAGAACATCCTGAGTCCAAAAACGTTTTTAGCGGGTTGATTTGTAATCTTTAACATTTTCGAAAGTAACTGTAATTTAATTACAGGTTTTTTTCTCAGTAACTGTAACGAATTGACGTTACATTTATTTTGTAATTAAATTAACGCCGTTACATGGAACTCGTTACTCTCCGACACTGATAATAATCGACTTTAATCCGTTTGTGTTCACTTGCATTAATTAAATATATTTTTCAGAACGCTTCAGTGGGGGAGAAATATTCCTTCGGTGTGTTCCGTGCGCTCTCGCACATGACGGCGATATCGTACGGCTCGTCCGACGCTCCTACAAGTACAAAAGAAATGTAAAAACACGATAAAATAACCACTCTTCGCTTACAATGGACCCGTTTTCTGATTGTGTGTGTGTGTGTGTGTGTTTTCATGTTGTTCTTGTCACATGAGATGAGGTTGAGTTGTGGATTGTCATGACCAGCATTATGTCAGGAGCTCTCATGTACACAGTGCTGGTTGCCAACACGGTGGCCCTGATGACTGACGCAGACCTCACGGCAAAAGCGTACAAGAACAAGGTGAAAAAAAGAGACAAAAAAAGACACTCGGAAATCAAAAAAAACATTTTTCCAGGAATGAGGAGTGTGTGTGTGTGTGTGTGTGTGTGTGTGTGTGTGTGTGTGTGTGTGTTGTAGTTGAATCATCTAGAAGAATATATGACCTCCATGAAGCTCCCCAAAGAGCTGCGTATTCGAGTGAATAATTACTTTCAGGCTCGTTATGGCGGGAAATGGTACGACGAGAAGGACGTTCTGAACTGGGTGTCTTCATCCATTAAAGAGGTTCGCTGGATTCAGTGCTCGTTATAAACCACCAGGAAAATTATTTCAAATTCCTCAACTTGTTTGTTTGTTTGTTTGTTTGTTTTCCTTCTGAAAAGGAGATTTTGATGATCATGTGCTCGGGCCTCGTCAGGAGGGTCCCCATCTTCCGCAACTGCGAAGTGAACTTCATCAACGCCATCCTTTTCCATCTGCAGTATGAGGTGTTCCAGGAGGGCGACATCATCGTGTATCAGAACGCCCCGGGCGATCGGATGTTCTTTATCGAGCGCGGGCAGGTCGCCGTGGAGACGGAGGATTCGCAGACCGAGCTGTGCGATGGAGGCTACTTCGGAGGTCCGTGTGAAGCTCTCTTTAAAGATGAATAATTATTGGCACCAGTTGTCTGAGAAATAAAATGTATTCGACTATTTAAAGCATGAGATCTTCAATCGGGAATCCGCGACCTCTAGCGGGCATCAGGAGGTACTACGGGCGGTCCGATAATTAATGTGGAATCACAATAATGTTTGGTTAAAAAAATGTATAATAATCCACCAGACACTAAAATTAAAATGTATGAATCTTCAAAACCAATGTTTATATGTTAATATAATAAGTGTAATATGATTGATTTATATTAATATCACTGGTTTTGTTTGATACATTTTGTCCCAAGGGGTGACTTTAAGATTTCAGTTATTTGTTTGTTTCAGTACTTATTTAAACATCTTCCCGATTCTGAAAACGTCTTCCTTTATCTATGCTTTATCTAGAGTCATGTCTGATGACCAGAGGCAAACATCTGGCTACAGTTCGAGCTCAGACCATCTGCCAGGTCTTTTCTCTGTCTGTGGAGCGTTTCTATAAAGTGCTTGAAGACTTCCCAGAGGTGATGAAGGACATGAAGAGAGCAATGAAGGAGACCAAACATTTAATCTGATGTCTGAGGTTTACATTAGTGGCTTTCTCATCACATCACAACACAACACATCATGATTCCACTGTAGGAACAAAAGTTTGTAGACACCTGAGCATAAGATTTCTATGTGCTATTTTTTAAACTTCTCATTCAGCATTTGATCTCCATTGGCCTTTGTAATAAACTAGAAAAGGTATCGAAAGGTATCGTTTTTAAACGATACGATTCTTCATTTTATTAGTACTCATTCTTATGACGGCTGTAGTACTGGGTGTTGGACGATAGGGGGCTGTGTGTGCACATTGTCTGAGTGCCGACTTGTTTTCCCCTCTGGAATGCACTCTGATGAAACTTAAATTAAAATTACTTACATTTATTTGACATTTTTATTTTAGTTTTAAAATATATTTTTTTGCAAATATTCATAAATACATTTTTATAAAGTACCATTATTCAGTTTGCAATATGATTTATATTCTATAGCAAGAGATGTTCCACTCCAAAACCCATGCAAAGCAGATCTCCATGGAGATGGTTTTGTGCACTTTTGTCATGCTGGAGCAGGTCATGCATGTCATGTCATTGTCATGCTGGAGCAGGTTTTCATGTTTGAGTGAAGGTGAAAATTTCATGCTATCAAATATTGTTTGGTGATTGAAGAGCTGAAAACGTCAGGTGTCGCAATACTTTTGTCCGTACAGTGTCTGTAAAGCAAAGTGTATAAAAACGGAGATGATATTCAGAATATTCAGTAATGATTATTTGTAGGGAAAAATCATTTTGCACTTCTTTAGCTTTTTAGTAATACACAGCACTCGTTAGGTCTTTGCACTTTTATTGATGCCAAAAGTGTAAAATTCGCACACATACGGTACATGTATACATTTGTTGCATGTTGAATAATTTGTATCGACAGATAATAACGACTCGGGTGTTTGGATGCCGCACCGCTAACCGAACCCCTGCTGTCCGATTTCTCGGATCAATAAAAGCTTGCTGAAACGACCGACTTTGGTCTTCTATCCGAACACACACACCGTTCCAGATGCCAGCCTGTGCTTATATTCGTACTGGTAATATGAAGCCTGGCCAAAGTTGCACTTCATCTCCATTTTTCCGGGAACCACGTAGACAGCGACGCTTGTCCCGAGCCCTTCCTGCAGCTTCTTAAGCATCCGGTTGGCCAGATATAGTCTCGCTTTTCCAGGATCTTCTTCGATGGCTGCGTAGACTTCAGGTGGGGGGTTTGGAATCTTCCATTCCAGGTCGACTATCAGCTGATGGATGCGAGATTTGTCCAGCGAGGACGGCGTATCTCTGTGACACGCCACGACGTTGGAATTGGAAGCCTCTGAGAAAACGGAGATGAAGTGCTCGCTGTTCGGGCAGCTGTTCTGCTCTTCCGGATCCTCGTGACCTTCAGGAGCGTCTTCCTTCCAAGACGCCACGGGGGGGTGCACCATTACGGCCCAGTGCAGCCAGTCATAATTACGCTCTAAACTTTTCAGGATCTCTGCCGCTTGTTGCTCCGGGCTGTGTGCGCTCCAGCGAACCTCCAGGATCTGCTTCTTCACGTCGTCTTCAGCCTGCTCTCGGAAGTATCCTGAACACAGCCCTCCGGTGGATTTCATTTTCCTGTACAAAGCCGCCATCCTGTCCGACCAGGTCTTTATTAGGAGAGTCTGATCTCTTCCCGTCAATGACGCCTCTACAAAAAGGCACAACAGACCGGTCCCGAGCACAAAGTTCACCTGCAACACAAAATATACCGGGTTAGATCCAACACACACACACACACACACACACACAGATTCTTAAAATCCGCTGTACACATTCACAATAAAATTCCGTTATTCATTCATCTTCTAGCGCTTTATCCGATCTTCCCTCGGGTCACGGGGAGTCTGTGTCTATCTCAGGCGTCTATGGGCATTAAGGCAGGATACACCCTGGATGGAATGAAAACCCATCGCAGGACACACACACACACACACACACACACATTCATAAACTAGGGACAATTTTCCAAGGTGGCAATCAACCTACTGTGCATGTTTTTGGATCGGGGGAGGAAACCGGAGAACCCAGTGAAAAAACCCCTGAGACCCCTGAACCCCTGAGGGGAGAACATGCACAAACTCCACACATACATGGCCGAGACGGGAATCTAACCCAGAACCTGGAGGTGTGAGGCCATAACCACTAAGCCACCGTGCCCCTATTGTGGAAAAAAAAAACATCGACCTGGCGCAAAAAAAAACCCCAAGCGGTACGCCCTGCGGGGGGCCGAGGCGATGTTTTTTTTCCGTTATATCTACCATAAAATAGCATATGACCCAGTACATTTCTTCACTACAGAATACAACTTTGCCCAAAAACCAGCCTTCATTGTCTTTCTGAGACTTAAACACACAACCTTCTGATATGTATCCCAAATGTCTTCCCTACCGAGCCACTAAATCACTTTAAAATCTTATTCTAATTCTGATTGCTTAGTAGTTAAAGACACTGGACTTTGGCACTGAAGGTTGTAAGTTCAAATCCCAGCCACACCAAACTTCCACTCGTGAAGCAAAACTCTTAACCCATGAGAAACATGGAGAAATATAAGGACACTTGGCTTTCTCTGGCCACACGCCAGGCTTGCTCACGTCGGAATCCGGGAATAAAATCTAGAGAGCAGGGGCAAATTTTGCCACCTGGTGGACCGTCAGGCAATTACAGGACCAGGTCAAATGAATGCAGTCATTATTATGATACGATTCGATTTGGACGATTCTGTATGGATCTTTGGGCCGGATTAAAAGGACGATGTGGCCTAGTTCACCAATCTAGAGGAACATCTGAAAAGAGTGCAAGTAGAACATGAGGATGGAATGTGAGATGGAAGTCCAAAAAGCACAGCAAACATACGGTAGTGGTGAGATTTGAACCTGCAACCTTCTGGTACAAAGGCCAACGCTTTAACCACTGAGCAGTTCCGGGTTGTTCACTGGAGCTCTATGTGGGAATTTCTGTGTAAGTGTGTGCGAGTTATCAGCCGGTGTTATCAGACGTCTTTGTTCTTTGTTTTTCATATGACATTTACTTTGTAATTCACAACTCTGTTTATTACTATCAAGGTCATCTTGCTCGCAAAATGTAAAACGTGCACAATTATTGGTACACTAATGACATCGTTCCATTTAGCCTCCGCTAACGCTGAAGTTTTTATTTATTACATATATCTCGTATTAAAGATCCTGTTGGATGATTTTCATTCATTCGTTCATCTTCTACCGCTTTATCTGATCGTCTCTCGGGTCACGGGGAGTCTGTGTCTATGTCAGGCGTCTATGGGCATTAAGGCAGGATACACCCTGGATGGAATGCCAACCCTATCACACACACACACACACACACACACATTCATACACTAGGGACAATTTTCCAAGGTGCCAATCAACCTACCGTGCATGTTTTTGGACCGGGAGGAAACCAGAGAACCCGGAGAATAACCCCCTGAGGCACGGGGAGAACATGCACAAACTCCACACACACATGACCGAGACAGGAATCGAACCCGGACCCTGGCGTTGTGAGGCAAATGTGCTATCCACTTAGCCACCGTACGGATGGAAGATTTTATTTATTTTATTTGTTTATTTTGTACATATTTTTCTCATTATGGTTACTACTCCATTAGGTTCCCAAGTTTCCTCCTACCTTGAAATGACATTTACATTTCAAACAACACCTTGGCGACAGTCGAAGGTCATTACCTGGGTGATTTAACATGTAGGTAAATATATATATATATATATATATATATATATATATATATATATATATATATATATATAGATATATATACACATAAAAGCATTGATGTTAAAATTCCACCTCTTGTGAACGAATGTGTAAATAAGTATTATTGGTACCCTGGCATTCCAAACACAAACAGGCTTTTATGGACACCAGGATCAATAAAATAAAAATAAATACAGACCACGAAATAAATAAACACCACATACCTTGACACAAAATTCTTTAATCTCCCAGCGCCGTGGTTTGCGATTAAGAACGAGCTTCTCCAGGAGGGTCGGCTGATCCGTCAGCACCGAGATTCCCATCATTCGGCTGTACAGCGCCGTCAAGCTGGCGCTCCAGTCGGTATTCCTGAACGAAGCGCAGAAAGACTTCTTTTTCGCGCTTGGTGAACTCGGCCTGGGCTCGCACCGAGGCCCCGAGCTGATTGTACACCACAGCCAAGTCGTATTCAAGAGCGTGGACCTCCTCGTCGCTCAGCAGGCCCGGTCCAAAGGAGCCGAGTTCATGATCGATGTGGTCCAAGTTCTTCTTCACCAGATCCAAATCGTCGGAGGTGGCACCGCCACTCAGATACGAGCAGATCCCCTCGACGAGAACGCGAGTGGTCTGCATGAAGCCCACAGGTTCCAGGACTTTCCCAAACAGCGCCATGGTTCAGAGCAGAGCGGTGTACAGACGAAGTGAGGTGTGAAATAACCTTCACTCGCGCTCATGAATTTATGCTCCCGCACTAGAACAAATACGGCTTTGATAACGTTTTCTTTTTTTTTCTTTAGTTGCCCTTTAAATGACATTTACATTTCAAACAACACCTGGCGACTGTCGGAGGTCATTACCTGGGAGATCTGATATATATATATATATATATAAATTTATTTGCATTCATAGCTGCCCCTGTCACTCTACATAAAGGCATCTACCAAATGCCGTATAAATATAAATATAGATGTAGGTGAGAAGAAGGGGGCACGGTGGTTATCACGTTCGCCTCACACCTCCAGGGTCCGGGTTCGATTCCCGTCTCGGCCATGTGTGTGGAGTTTGTGCATGTTCTCCCCGTGCCTCAGGGGGTTTTTCTCCGGGTTCTCCGGTTTCCTCCCCTGGTCCAAAAACATGCACGGTAGGTTGATTGGCACCTTGGAAAATTGTCCCTGGTGTATGAATGTGTGTGTGTGTGTGATGGGTTAGCATTCCATCCAGGGTGTATCCTGCCTTAATACCCATAGACGCCTGAGATAGACACAGACTCCCCGTGACCCGAGAGAAGATCGGATAAAGCAGTAGAAGATGAATGAATGAATGTAGGTGAGAAAGTGAGAAGGCCCGGTATAGGGTCAGTGTTCATCCCAATAGGTTTGGATCTCTCTACCAGGAGATATTCCACTCCAACCCATGGAAAGCAGATCTCCATCGATGCTGTCTCTGTGCACATTGTGTTGCCAGCTGGAAAGGTCAGATGTCCTAATACATAAGCCCTTATGTTCGAGAATATTCACACAAACAACCAGGTAATAGACGTAGGATTATACCGTCTGAGCTTCATTATCTCTGCTTTGCATAAACTCCGCCCACTTCAGCAAAAGAAAATCAAATGTACACAAATTGGCTGCTTATGTCAGGCGTGTCAGGCGTGTTTCCCGCAAACACTGCTGCTGATATTTTGCTCTGCTCGTAGACTTGTGCACGTATTCGACTTAGTAAATGAATGATGGAGTCTAATGGGTCTTAATTGCATGGCAAAGTCCACTCATATCTGCTTTAAAGATCATGATTTGACACAGTGTAATGCGAGTGCGGTTACAGTAATACAGTAACAAATATAAGGAACACAAAACGTGTCTTAGATGGTAGAATACACGATAAATGGGGAAATGTGTAGCTTTAGTGGGAGGGAATCATGTGCAATCGATTTGGTGCCAGATTGCACAATGAGTGACGTCTATATGTAAAAAATATCTGCCAGTATCTCTCGAATATGCAATATTAATCATTAAGGATGTGTGGCAAAGACATTCTGATCATAAACTGTTTTGTGTAGCTAAATGCACCATTCATTCATCTTCTACCGCTTTATCCGATCTTCCCTCGGGTCACGGGGAGTCTGTCTATCTCAGGCGTCTATGGGCATTAAGGATACACCCTGGATGGAATGCCAACCCATTGCAGGGCACACACTCACTAACTCACACACATTCACACACTAGGGACAATTTTCCAAGGTGCCAATCAAACCGTGCATGTTTTTGGACCCGGAGAGAACATGCACAAACTCCACACACACATGACCGAGATGGGAATCGAACCCGGACCCTGGCGGTGTGAGGTGAACGTTCTAACCGCTAAGCCACCGTGCCCCCTAAATGCACCAGTATAACTTAATTTAATGCATGTTTGGGTTCTAAAAAAGTTTTGGAATCGGATAGCGTGTGTTAAAATATCAAAACATTCTCATGAATTAAAGATAAATCAGATAAATGCATGCTCATGTGCACGCTAGTGTTACTTCCTGCTTTCGGCTTGCAACACTGAGTCACAGCATGGTGTTGTAGAAGTACACAAAAAAGATTTATGGATTGTGTTTACACCTCCTCTAAATTGGGACTGCTTTGTTCTAGGATTCGTATTCCTGTTTAGATATTTGTTATTATTATTATTATTATTATTATTATTATTATAATACAGTATTACAGTACTCGCATTGTGCCCCAATAATAATAATATCAGTGTATTGTCATCGTTATTCAAATTCATATTAATACAGTAGTATACAATTACTCACAATTACTGTTCTGTGTACAGACATAACGAGGGTGAAGTGTTGTACAG
>JACRUU010000005.1:11699988-11719988 GCA_030449085.1 Kryptopterus vitreolus | reverse complement strand
GAGGCAGGAGAACATGGAGCTGGCTGAGAAACTCAAGAAGCTCATTGAGCAGTACGAGCTGCGGGAGGAGGTGAGGATCGCTCCCAGGTCTGGGCAGGAAATGGTTACATTTTTTTAAAGGCCCATCCATTATCTGAATATAAGACATTTCCTTTCAGCACATTGATAAGGTGTTCAAGCACAAAGAGCTTCAGCAGCAGCTGGTGGACGCCAACCTCCAGCGCACGGCGGAGCTGATCAGAGAGGTGGAGGAGAAGCAGCAGAGAGAGCGAGAGCGCGTAAGTAACTCGAACCCGGGTTGAGCGAAGCTTCAAACGCTGTGGGTTTTACGTTCACATCATCATCATCAGCATCTTGTCCAACTTCAGCTCCTGAAGGACGCCACGGAATCGAGACACAAATGTGAGCTGATGAAGGAGCAGGAGCTTCAGCTGAAGCAGCAGCTTACACTTTACATGGACAAATTCGAAGAGTTCCAGACGACCCTCGCCAAGAGTAACGAAGTGTTCACCTCCTTCAGGCAGGAAATGGAGAAGGTCTGTAGTGCTGGTGTTCTGATGCTCCTGAGTGGGCACGGACCTTCGTTACTGACTTTTCCTCCCTTTACGCAGATCCAAGAAAATCAAGAAGCTGGAGAAGGAGACGTTGGAGGACGATCCATGCTACGCAGATGACCAAGAAAATCAAGAAGCTGGAGAAGGAGACGACTCTTTGGAGGACCAAATGGGAGACGAACAATCAGACCTTACTGCAGATGGCTGAGGAGGTGAGAATAACGGCTAAATGTATGGGCAGAAGATGTGTGGAAGATCTAGAAGTGATCAGACCAGTGATCTATGGCTGCACGATTAATCGATGTAACCCATACATACACACGATCTCCTTTCTAAATGACGGCGATTCACTTCCGACTTATAGTTTGATTTATACTTCTGCGTCGATGCTACGGTGTATCTTGCAGAACGCAAAGTCTGTGATTGGTTGGCTCGGCAGCGTACGATTCACATTTTAGTAAGAATCGTGCAGCCCTACAGTGATCACTTACCCTAATAATAATAATAATAATAATAATAATAAATATACTATGATCAGTAGATGAACATCGGACCAGTAACCGTTATAACGTGTCTATGAATCCTATTTTAGAAAACGGTGCGAGACAAACAGTACACGGCTCTCCAAGGCAAACTGGAGCGTCTGGAGAAGCTGTGCAGAGCCCTGCAGAAGGAACGCAACGATCTGAGCCAGAAGCTCGGAGCCCTTCAGGGCCCAGCAAAAGATCCCCAAGAAGAAGGGACTGGGCCTCCGGATCCCCAACCGGAGGAGGTTCTCGTCCCAGACGAAGAGGTAGCGGGAGAAACGGTACATTTGGACCCTGAGACGGAGAGGACGACGCAGCGACCACACAGCGAGGAATCAACCAGAGAGCATCTTAATAAAAACTGAGCCAGGCCCCTTTTTCGGAGGGACGATGAGGGTGTTTTTTTTTTTTTTTTTGTGGAGGTATATATTTTTGCGTAATAATAAAAAAGTAATTCAAACATCATTAGTATGAAAACGGCTCTGTACATGACGGTGACTGGATTTTTAATCAGCAGTTTCTACTTGTCTTTTTCTATCATTTGACTCCCCTCCTTCTATAGGAAACGTTCTGACTGCGACTATAGGTTTCATTGAGCCCCAATCACACCCCCGTAATGTTAATCCGTGCTCTGTTAAAAAACTAATCAATTCTCGGATCTTGACTTCTAGGGTCAAAATAAACACTTTCGAATGTATAGCGATAACCCGAATAATAAGTGATAACTGCCTGTAGTTAACTAATTAACCCGTGCAATCGCAGGGCGTTAAAAATCAATAATACGGTTTAAATGGACGGTTTACACCGAACATCAAAATGAAAGTCTGATGGGATTCGTTCTTCCATTTAAGGTTTTTTTTTTCGTCCCTGAGACTGCATGCTTTTTTTTTCCCCCCCTGATGTGAGATCCTCAGAATTAAGGGCTAGGTTTGATTTATCCAGGCTGCTATCGAACACAGAATGGGAAGTGTCCGGAATACTTTGATACGATTCCGGGCTGTGTCTGAAAGTCCGGCTTTCACAATACAGTATCATTTTATTGTTAAAATTCCCATCAAGACTTGTTTACAAGGACATGTAGGGTCCATTTTTGATAAAGGTTTGAGCTCTTCCCTCCCCCCCCCATGTACGAATCATGATGAAAGCTTTTCCTTTACATAAGTGATGGTATGTTCCATAGGCAGGTAAAAAAAGAAAAGAAATAAAGCACATGTTAAAGCGGACCAACTTGAGCTTCTGAACCATAGAGGGAAAATCGTTCGACCAAATCATTGCAATGATGTAATCCATGTTTTTTTGTTTTTTTTTTTCGTTTACATAATGTGAAATCTCACATAAGAAATGATATTTCATTCTCTTAATGAAACTGTCCGAACGCTGTAGCTGGCTTTAGTGAGGCTCGGCATTGTATCCTGGGAATTCGTTCACCGCTGCACTCTAAAGAGGCCTTGATACCTTTGATACTTGATCACAAACCATGAATGTCCCTCCCCCTTCCCGAACGCAGCTGTTATGATGATAAAATGAATGTCTAATGTTGGATTTATGCAAAGTTCCTGCGGCATGTGGGCTTTGATTTTGACCGGGAGATGTTTGAGAACGTCCCCTCAGGTCTTTATAGATCCACACACTAACATTCCTTTATTTTCAGGCATTACTTGTTAACTGGATCCCTTTTTATCTGCACAAAAAAACAACCACCAGGAAACTAATATAGGAAACTTGGACCCCCCCCACACACACACACACACACACACACACACACACGATGCTCTGAGAATAAATTAAAAGCAGCGGGACATCCATCAGTGAGAGGTTTGGAAAGACTGTTACATCACTGACTGATCCCTTTGCTTGAGTGAATGTAATATATAACGTCTCCTGGATTGTGTTCTGATTATTTTATATAAAGCGTTGAGGTTTGAGAGTGGACTTGGACGGTTTGTAGTCGTGGTACTGTTTCCAGTGTCTCATTGACCGTGCTGTTGCTCCGGTTTGAATCTCAGGTTATGCAAGAAATCTACCTCCACAGGCAAAAACCAACTGTGAAAGAGGCTAAAGGCAGCGATTTGCTAAACACGTCAACCCCCCCCCCTCCCTTTTTTCCCCCCTTTCTTTCTCTCCTTTAACCAAATCCCTGTCCCTTTCAAGGCCGACTGCTATTGTAGCCATGTCTTACTTTTCAATAAAATGTTTTGTAGATTTTTCTGTCTCGTTGAATTTATTTATTCTGCTTTACTTTATTATCTGCTGCTTATAAATCAATTCCCTTTTGTAGGGAATACGGACTTGCTTTTTCGGCGGATACAAAATAAACAAGCGATTAAAAGGCATTACAAAAGTTTTATTGCGATTATCATCAGGTTTATGCACAAAAAAAAGTATAAAGGGTCGAAAATCGTTTCCGTGCATGGGGGAGGGGTGCGGGAAACAATCGACAGCAAGTGCATACTCAAAATATCAGACGTTCTCATCAGACGCGATGCTCACCCCCCCTTTTTTTTTAAGGAAATACTTTTTACACAGCGTTAATTTGGCGAGTAAACGATAGTAAGATACGCTGGGTAATACTCGAAAGCGTGTAAAAAGAGAGAGAGCGGTAACGTCTGCGCTTTCAAACCCGATCCGTCCCAAGTGATTGCGAGCGAATGTATCTGTGTAATGAAAGAGAACCGAAGTAATGAGGAAGAATAATCACGCTGGAAGCTGTTACGACGCCTGGCTCTCGAGCTCTGAGGCAGGAGTGTCCGGCTCCTCATCGTTGTAGATGTTCTCGGCCTGAAATGCAAAATGTTTCGTAAAACAACTCTGTGGAAGAAATATTAAAAATAACATTAAAAAAAAATCAGGACTGACCATTTGCCAAACTTGCATAATGTTATCTTCTGAAACGGAACAGATCACCCAGGGTTCGTTAGGATTCCAGGAGAAGTCGGAGATCTTCGCCGTGTGCCCACCGTGAATAAACTATCAGGAATAAAGTCACCCACAAGCTGAGTTTGAGGCTTCGGAATTATAGAAGGGGGGAAAAAATCCATACTACGGACTCACCAGCAGTTCTGGAGGACCATCCTCGGCGTCCTCGGCAGACTGTTCCTCTCCGATTTTACTGCAAACAAAAACCCAATGTCAGGATTGCCATGACATCAAGAGAGACTGAACAGCAAAGATTTTAATACTAAATGGTGTCGGCTGACCTCAGGTCCCAGACGTTGAGTCGCCGGTCTGTTCCGCTGGACGCCAAGATCGTCTCATTATGAGGAGACCACTGAACCTGCGGCAAGAAAGCTTCCGAGTGAAAATGCAGATCTGGGAATTTTTTCCCCTTTAAACCTTAAATCACTGGTCATGCGGCGAGGCCTCAGGACAGGTCCATGTTATCTCTCCATGTTTCTGATCCCTACCTGGAATATTTCATCTTTGTGCGACTCGAAGGAGTGAAGCTTCAGCTTGAGGTTGCGCAGATCCCACAGGGCTACGGTCTGTAGGAAATATCATGCATTTAGGTCTAACTTCTGCAAATATATGCTGTGTGTGAAATCAACAAATCGCATATAATAATGATTCTTGCGATGACCTTATCCGCAGAGCCGGTTGCTAAGATGAACTCGCTGTAGGGATTGAAGGACAAGCAGTTGACTTCGGCAGTGTGAGCGTCCACAGAGTGACTGGGCTTCGCCGTGTTGTTGGATCTTGTGTCCCAACTGACGAGGAGAGAGAAAAAAAAATTCTCATTCACATTGTATTGATGGACAGGAAAATAACTAAATATATATTTATTTATATATGACCATACATGCAACCATCAAGTCAAATGAAATTTTAGGGATTTATTTCAACCATTTTACATACAAAAATAGTGAATAATATTATTACAAACAAAATCCTTTCATTAAATGTAAATGTCCTGATTTTTTGGGGACTATTAAATAATTCAGATATAATCCGCAAATTTCAGGTTTTACGTTGCTGAGCAGAAATAGAGGGAGCTGACATCCTTTATGGAACTTTTTTCCCCCCTGAAACCATACTCACATCATGAGTTTCTGATCGTCGGCCACTGAGCCGAAAAGAGACTCATGGAGAAGGTGCCAGGACACGTCCTCTACCACAGCAGTGTGACCTGTGAAGATGGTCTTGGCATCAACGATCTTTCCTTCCTTAGGAGATCCACTGATGTCCCACAGACAAATGGTCTACACACACACACACACACACATAAAACTTCTCAATCAGTGTGATCTGAGAGGGATAGATGTGTGTATATTTTGTAGGATCACAACTCACATGGTCATCTGATGCACTGAGCAGGTTTCCGCTCAGATTGGGGTTCCAGGAAAGTCCATATCCCTCCTTCTGATGACCTCTGAGCCTCAGGTCTGGACTGCACTCACCACTGGGGTCTATGAATGTGATTAGATGAGAGAATGTACATAAACACTAGATGTGACATATTTTATATACTTTCTGGTAATTTAGGTGCACCTGGCTTGGACGGGTGTTTAGTGTAGTCAAAGACCAGCACGTCTGATGTCGGGGTCTTTGTGGCGATGATGCAGGGGTTCTGTGGCATGTATCTCGCCCGGTTCACTTCACCCTCATGGTTGATCTTTATTTCGATCTCGATCTTTCCGCTCACTGACCCAAAACCTCCAAACTCTAGATGAAGAAATCAAATAAATACAACCACTGGTTATACTAATGCAGATTATATCATTAATAATACCAGCAGAAACCCTTTAATGTTTAATATCCACTTTTAGACCATCCAAAGATCTCACTCATCAGGGCCATGAACAACCAAATGTCCAGGAGTGACCGTACCTGCTGAAAAAACAGAGAAAAAAAAAATCGTAATTAAAAACCTAATGTAAGGAAAAGCCCCCCCCCCCTCCCCTTCTGATTTTCAATAAATACTTTAATCCTACATTGTTATCGAAAGGGAAAAAAACACAGATAGGACAAACCTCCTTTCTCACTGTCGTAGTGAGACGGGTCGAACTGAGCATCGTCATTTGGGATCTGAACGCTGGCGATGACCAGGTGGTTCTGTTCATCTGAAGTGTGTGTCCCGAGCACCAGTCTGTGAACGGCGTAATCCTTTCCCTCCGGTCTGAACGACACGTGAATATTTTAATAGGCTTTGAAACAACGGATTCAAGAACAACAAATTGAAAGAAAGGAGTGTTAATTTGTTGTTATTTTTTTACCTGTTCACATCAGGTAACCACTGAACTGTTAGACTCGGCCACTCGAGAGCGTGTGTCATGACCAGGTCATAGAGAAAAGGCGTGTTTTTCTTCCATATTTTGTATTCTTCGTTTATCACCCGCTCCTCTACCGCATCGTCGTACACTGGAGGAGAAAAACAGACTTTGTTGTTACGACTCCCATTTACGAAAGCAGATTAATGCGTCTCTTTATTACTTATCGATTCCTACATGCTGTAATGAGAAGGCGAACTTCACCGTGACATGTTTATTCGAAGCATTTTCAACCGGACTATAACAAAGCATATTATTATTATTCATTACATTTATAATAGCGCTTTTCTAGACACTGATGCGAACATTTACTCTGATGGTGACTCGTGCCTTATTGACAGATTTCTGAAATGTCAGTGGGGGTAGTATTTTACCTGTGAAGATTTTATTCCTATTTTTCTTCCGAGTCTGAAGCGAACTCCTGGCTCCTATTACTAACTCGCTGCAGTGTGTGAACCGATCCAAGCTACCTTAACGAGATAATTATTCAAAACAACGGGTTTAGTGTGCGTGCCAAAATCATGACATAATATATTTAAGCCGACACGTTCGTGCATTTTCATCTAAACGTTGACAAGAAGGACGGATTCAGGGGAGAAAAAAAAAAACAAAAACAATTTGAACACGTCTCTCTTTCTGAGTATCCTTTCTTGCGAGTGTTGTGGCCCTTCACATTCCAAAAAGAAAAGAAAAGAGGGGGAAAAAAGACACAGTAGTAGACTATCTAGCAATATCATATTTCATGACATGTGAAGAATATTACATCACAGCCTATAATGGAAGAAGATAGCCATTTCTGTGTAACCCAGAGAGCATCATGTCAGACGTTTCAAAGGCACAGATGGCAATTAAGGAAGCAATATTCTCATTTCCATTGTGAATATTTTGTGGAAGTGTAAATCCAGCACAGGTTTTGTTGATATCTCTGAACCCAGGCTCTAGGAGAAGCCTGAACAGGTTGTATTGATTAGACATGACGGCATGATCTGCGCATGTGCGAGTTCATACAGTTCAAAAACAAGAAACTTAATTACAATAAAACACACTATGGCAAATTAAAAAGGGACAAAATAAGACACATTTAACCACAGAAATTATTTCATAATAATAATAATAATAATAATAACCCAGCTCCATGGTTCCGGGTCTCTCATTCTGACTAGCGGGATCAGTGATGCGAGCATGCTAACATCTTTCCCCTCAGTGTTCATGCTAAGGTTATGTGAGGGCGCTTGTTTACACACTCCATACACTTTCCTCGATAAACAAACTGAAAATGTACACAGATTTATTATAATAAGTTAAAATAAATGTTTCTGTGTGGGGGAGGAGGAGGAGGGGGTCTGAATAGGAGAAATAAAATCCGCCAAATTGTTAGCCTGTTAGCATTAGGCGCAAACAATGCGCGCGAGCTTTTACCTTCTTTGTCCGCCATTTTTCCGGCTTTTCAGAATTGTGCTTCAGGAAAGAAAATCGGGTATTATATTACATATATATATATATATACACAAAAAACAATCAAAGCGCGGTCTTAATTTGATCCGGTCATTAAATTAAACCTAATCACGAAGAACTTTTCCCCCCCTGAGTTCGTTCTTCCCCCCTGACGCGCCAAAAAAAAAAGCGAATGCGCATGCGCCGCCGGGTATGCCATTATAGCGCGGGTGTAAGCATCGGTATGACATCATCGTCCTGCGCGGCGGAACACAAGTCCTGTGTGCTAGCTGTTGCGTGTGTGTGTGTGTGTGTGTGTGTGTGTGTGTGTGTGTGTGTGATGGTACATGGCTAGCGCGATGTCCTGCTAATAACATGTTATCCACCACAGATCCGTGCCGGGATGTGATCAGTGCCCTTCCCGAGGAGAATTCCCTTCTGCCTTCTGAGATCCAGGACGAAGTCAATGGGCAAACTGCGCCACTCAGGTGACAGGGACGCGCATGTGCACTAGCCGTCCTTATACTCGTTATATAAAAGAGATTTTGGACGTATTTCGCCAATAATCTTCTATAATAGTCTAATGTATACCTTTTTTTTCTAGTGGCAAACAAAGAAAGGCCATTCTGAAAAGGCAAAGGAGGAAAAGAAAACGTCAGGCTCTCGCTAAACTCAGAGAAGGTGGCAATATGATGTTTATTTACATATACATGCATATATCTATATACGTATACATATATATATGTGTGTGTGTGTGTGTGTGTGTGTGTGTGTGTGTGTGTATATATATATAGTATATATATATATATATATATATATATATATATATATATATATATATATATATATAGGAATTCGGAATCCAAATGTTACGCTGTGCAGGGGCTGATCAGTGTGATATTGAGGAAGATAAAGGTGATGTTAGTGAACACGAGGATGAAGAGCAGAGGTATGCTGAAACTTGGAATGATCCATCTTTCTCTCTGCTCATCATTCGTGCATCACTGAACTATTTACTTATTTATTTTGACGTATCCAGGGAGCAAGAGCGTTTACATCAGGAATGGCTGGAACGAGAGCGATTCGCTCAGGAGGAATTCAGGCTGAGGAAAGAGAAAGAAGAAGCCGCTCAAAAGAAAAAGGAGGATGAAGAGGTGAGTCAGGAGGGTTAGGGTCGGGACGGAGGGGGGAAAAAAAGAGGTTGCTCTTTATTCTTTCGTTCTAATGTGTTTCGTCTGATTCGGTTTTGTTCAGAGGAGGATTAAGGAGGAATGGGAGGAACAGCAGAGGAAGGAGCGAGAGCTGAAGGAGCAGAAACAGCAGGAGAAGAAAGACAGAGAGGTGAAGCCTGCATTCGGAGGATAAAGTCAAAGAGGCTGATTTCTACATATCCTCTCATTCTCTGCTTTCACGGTTTTATACCTTGTTTATGCTTTTTTTTTTTTTACGTTCCTCAATTGAATAGAGATCATACATCAACACAACCTGTAAAATAGTTTATTTCACACGCAAAATCAACCTGCATATCATTTTTCCGCTCTCCGAATGGAATTAAATGGACCGTTTAAAGGGCTGGATCGGGAATTTTCGTATTCCTCAGCTTTAGGTGTAATAAAGCGCTACGTTCATGAAGATCTCCACGCTGTATGCTGTTTCAGGGTCATTTTTGCTTTTGTTTTTAAATTGTGATGAATAAGTTCCTTAACTGAGATGCACATAAAAGAAAGAGGGACAGGCCTGTGGGCATCGTCCTCATCTGAAGACAACGTATCTTTTCATTCAGTATTAAATATAAATGTGTTATATATATATATATATATATATATATATATATATATATATATATATATATATATATATATATATATATGTTTTAATGTGCTTCCTTCCTGTTTTCTCAGCATCTTAACTAACACCAACAGACATCACTAGGTTGACTGCCGAGCGTTTTTATGAGTCATACTGTGTGTTTGCGCTATTTTTAGGAGGCTGTTCAGAAACTGTTGGATCAAGCAGAAAGCCAGGTATCCACCAACACTGGCAGGAATATATACACCATCAATTGTTTACACCTGTGGGTTTGTTATTATTATTATTATTATTTATTTTTTTGCATCGTTTACAGTTGGAAAATGGAGGTTCTTGGAAAAACCCAGATGCCCCCGTGGATTACGGGACAGAAAAGGACAAGGCGAACTGCCCCTTTTTCATCAAAATCGGAGCTTGCAGATTTGGAGACAGGTGGGCATTTTTATTATTATTGTTTTATTTATTTATTTATTCGGGTATTTATTTATGTTTTTAAATGATGGCGTTCCCGGCAATCTTTATTTATTTATTTATTTATTTATTTATTTATTTATTTATCTCCGTCAGATGCTCCCGTAAACACGACCACCCGTTGTCGAGTAGCACGCTGATGATCCGGGGTATGTTCGTGACCTTCGCGATGGAGCAGAGCAGACGCGACGACTACGACACGGACGCTTGCCTGGAGTACAGCGAGGACGAGATGAGGCAGCAGTACCTCGACTTCTACGAGGACGTTCTTCCGGAATTCCGGAATGCGGGCAGAGTCGTGCAGTTCAAGGTAACGGGAGTTTCTGTAACGCGGCGGCGAAGGTGGTCGAGGTTTAAAAACGGTCTCCGGTGTCGTTTCAGGTGAGCTGCAACTTCGAGCCGCATCTAAGAGGCAACGTTTACGTGCAGTATGACACGTAAGTAGTTATTTGAGCAGCTTTTTTGCACGGCGTATATAATATAATATAATATAACATAATATAATATAGGGTTATAACCCTTCTCACGATGACTTTTCTCGCGTGCATTTGTAGAGAAGAGCAATGCAAAGAGGCGTTTATGATGTTTAACGGACGCTGGTACGCAGGGAGACAGCTGCAGTGCGAGTTCTGTCCTGTGACCAGGTGGAAAACGGCAATATGTGGTAAGAATTCTGTTTTTTTTTTTAATTTATGATTTATAGCAACATCATTTATAGAGAGATTATTACAATAGTGAATTAAAGGGTGATAGAAGGGTGGAGTTGAATTATGGCACTATATAATAAGAATTTTGCTCCATTAAGGAAGAAGTGATTTTGCACTCTGGTGGAAAAAATAGGAAGTGAACATGCAATAATAAACATCCACTGAGGCAGGACTCGTTCTCACTCTATGTACATTCTCAGGTGTTTAAGAGCAATGCACAAGACCGTTATTAACAGGGTTTTCATGCACAATCAGGGGTTTGTTCCAGGATTTTATTCATTCATTCATTCATCTTCTAGCGCTTTATCCGATCTTCCCTCGGGTCACGGGGAGTCTGTGTCTATCTCAGGCGTCTATGGGCATTAAGGCAGGATACACCCTGGATGGAATCGAACCCATCGCAGGACACACACACACACACACACACATTCATACACTAGGGACAATTTTCCAAGGTGCCAATCAACCTACCATGCATGTTTTTGGACCGGGGGAGGAAACCGGAGAACCCGGAGAAAAACCCCCTGAGGCACGGGGAGAACATGCACAAACTCCACACACACACACACATGGCCGGGACGGGAATCAAACCCGGACCCTGGCGGTGTGAGAGAACGTGCTAAGACCCTGGATTTTATTCCAAACTGAAAACAAATCTGAATTGTACAAAAATTGCATATGATGGTAATATGTAATATTTCTAAAAGTACATAGATTTGGTTGAATTTGTCCTTGTTTTTAATTTGTATATTCCATGATCTGCTAGAAATACCGTCTTTATAAAAAATAAGATTCGAATCATAAAAGTGATGAAAGCATTTTAATACCGTTTACTTTATTGTCATTTCACCGTGTTTAGCAAAACCAAAATCCAACCAAATCCAACCTGGTTTACAACTTATTTATTTATTTATTTTAAGGACTTTTTGACAGACGTAAGTGCCCCAAAGGGAAGCACTGTAACTTCCTCCATGTGTTTCAAAACCCGGGCAATGAATTCTGGGAGGCCGACCGTGACCTTCATTTGTCCTCGGATCACGGTGGAGGTCTGAGCGGACGCCGCCGGGCGTGGTCACAGCGAGGCCACACCCCCTCACAGTCTTGCAACAGGAGAAGTCGCAGCCGCGAGCGGCGCGGTTACAGGTCGAGAGAGAGGCGGAGCCGCAGCAGAAGTCGAGACAGTCGACGAGACGCTCATTCTCTGAGATGGGAGACGCGTTCAGTAGACGGGCGCGAGAGGAGGAGCAGGAGCCGCGAGAGACGCAGGTCGGTGAGTCGAGGCAGAGAAGGAAATTCGCAGCGCTCGCGTGCAGACTCGAGAACGGGATCGTACAGAAGGTCCGAACCCAACGTCTCCGAGGAGCGACCGACAAGCACGAGGAAGAGTAAGCGGAGCAAGAGCCCCAAAACCGCCGACGATTCTTCGGCAGAGGCCAATTCGTCCTTCCGCCATCGCAAGCGCTCCAAAAAAAAGAGCAAGAAGAAGAAAAAGAGCAAAAAGAAACAAAAGCAGAAGAGGAGGAAATCCCACAGCGACGGTTCTTCGGTTTCCGCGGTCGAGTCGGACGACGACGAGACACCAAAAAACGATGAGGAACAAAAATCGGAAAAGGACGGAGAGGAGCGCGGAGAGAAAATCCCTGCGCTACGGGATAACGAGGAAGTGAAATCACATTCCCCCGAAGTCACTCGCACCGCTGCTGAAACCGACCCGGATTAGGAAACTCTTCTTATTTCTGTTTTGACCTGTAAATAAATGTGGGTGTTTTCTGAGCTTTGTGGGTTTTTTTTTTATTATTTATTTCTTCCAAAAAGTTTTGATCTATTAAAGGATCTGGATCACAGATTTAATCCTAAACAGCTACTCTTTACAAACGTGCTGAGCAGAAAAGCTTATAGAATCCCCTCTAGCGCCATCTGGTGGCCGTAAGTTTGAGAACCGCTTTTGTGCAGATGAGACAAAAATCTTGTCTGGAGTCAAAACAATGTCACACCGTATTTAATTTTGAAGGACGTTCATGTTTTATTTCTTTTTTGAGAGAGAGAGAGAGAGAGACAGAGAGGAAGGCAGTGAACCACAGTGTCATCTAAAAATTGCTGATACAAACAAACCATACAGGAGAAATTCTTTGGTATTGAAATTAAAACGAATCCTTTTTTTTTTTTTTTTTTTTACGAGGTTTACGAAGTTTCCAGGCGAATACAGGATACAACACAGTCGAGGACGAATAGCTCTCATATATCTATACACACACACACACACACATATGTATATATATATATATATATTTTTGTCTTAAAGACGAACGTTCAGTCGTGCCACATTTCACAGCGGAAAAGAAGCAGGAGCAAATGTTTGTTTACATGAGGGGAAAAAAAACGCCGGTAAACTGTTTAGTGTTTTTTCGGTAAATTGAATTCCCCCTAATTCTGCTTGTAAGTTTGAATTCACCGAATACATACATGAATACTTTTGACCTGACGATCTTATTATCTACGCTGTGTGCTCAAAAGTATTGGGACACCCGACGCGGATTTGGTGGCAGGTGATTTTGTAGGACGTCTTTGGACGCCGAAGCATGAAATTTCCCTTTTTCTTGAGACCCGTTTCAGGATCCTGTGCAGGAACACGGGTCGAGCCATGTGGAACATCTTCCCTGAACAGTGGAAGTTCTGTAACAGCAGAGTTATAATGGAATGTTCAAAAAAAAGAAAGCCAAACAAATAAACAACAAAAAAAAAATCAGGTGTCCATTAACTTTTGGCTGTACAGTGCATCTTTCCCACACATTATTCATGAAATATTAAGCGGATATAATTGTGTGTGTAACGTAAGGCAGCGAAGGACATAAAGTGAGGTGGTGGAAATAATCAGCGCAGATTCGGTGCTCCGGATCCGGATTTGTTTGTTCGTAATCCGGACTGGATTGTGTGTTTGTGATGCCTGGGTGTGTGTGTGTGTGTGTGTATACTGACTATGCTCCGGATCTGGATTTGTTGTTTGTGATGCATGGTGTGTGTGTGTGTGTGTGTATACTGACTAGTGCTTGTGCTGCTCCGGATCTGATTTGATTTTGTGTGTTGGATGATGTGTGTTGTTGTGTTGTGATGCATGGTGTGTGTGTGTGTGTGTGTGTGTGTGTATTGACTATGCTCCGGATCTGTGTGGATTTGTTGTTTGTGATGCTGCGTGTGATTTGGTGGGTGTGTGTGTGTGTTCTGTGTGTATTGACTATGCTCCGGATCCGTATTTGTTGTTTGTGATGCATGGTGTGTGTGTGTGTGTGTGTGTGTATACTGACTATGCTCCGGATCCGTATTTGTTGTTTGTGATACATGGTGTGTGTGTGCGTGTGTGTACCGACTATGCACCGGATCCGTATTTGTTGTTTGTGATGCATAGTGTGTGTGTGTGTATACTGACTATGCTCCAGATCCGTATTTGTTGTTTGTGACGCATGGTGTGTGTGTGTATACTGACTATGTTCCGGATCCGGATTTGTTGTTCCGGATTTGACTCGAAAATGAAATAAAAATGGATTTCGATAAAGAAGAAAGAAGGAAATTTGCATATTGTCGCTAAACCCCGGCTACAAAAAACCCCGGATACTGTGGTTGTGTGACTTCGACATGAGATCCACACGAGTGTATACTGATAAAGGCAGAAAATGAGAACAAGGTGGTGCTTTCTTTGCTTTTTCTTTCTTTTTTTGAGATTTATGTGAGTCCAATCTCCTCCAGGACACTGCGTGGTGTTTCTGCTTCCTGGGGGAAAAAAAACATGTCGAATTATGAATGATTAAACAATAATAGTAGTAGTAATAATAATATTATAGTCACATTCATTCAACACTGTTGTTGTATTGTGTTTGAATTAAATATACAACCCAAAGAATGACCATTATGTGTTATGTGTATATATATATATATGAATATATGATATATATATATATATATATATATATAAAAACAGTTTAACAGTTAAATATACACCCAATAATCTATATTAAAGCCTTAAAGTTGCTCCACATTAATGTAACCTGGTCGAGTGTCCGCATACTTTTGGCCCCCCAGTGCCTACACACCGAGGCTCCGCCCTCACCTCCTGCAGCATATCTGCCTGCTCGATGGCCTTCAGGACAATCTTTTTAGACGTCTCCTGAGCTTCTCCTCCCAGGATAAACTCATCCAAAATGTAGTATGCCTTCTCAAAGTTGAAGATGATGTCCAGCTCACACACCTGGAATAAAACAGAAAAGAAAATGTGATGCGGATATTTAAAAAGGTCCGGGTTTTAAGGCGCCGGGCCGAGACTCACACTGCCGAAATATTTGTCCAGCAGCTCGACGTATCTGTGGATGACCTCCAGGGTTATCAGTTCGTTCTCTTGGTCCTCCACGGCGCAGCAGAAGTACAGACTGGCGTATCTGGAACGGAATCAAAGTTTCAAAGATGTTTTCCTCTGAGGAATTTTCACGGAAAAAAAACGGAATTGTTCACCTCTTGTAGACGATTTTTACGTCTCTCCACTCCAGAAAGCTGCACATTTTCGGTTTGCGAGCCAAAACCATCTGGATGACCTCGCGGGAGATCTTCTTCTTTTGCGTGTCGGAAATTGCGACGTACCACTTCTGCAGGCGCAGCTTTCCCTGCCGACTGAACAGCAGCATGAACTGCATCTAATGAGGAGGAATATGGAGTTTTTCAATATTACAATATTAATAAGTGTTTAATAAAAGAGATTACATTTAGGATTCTGCTCTTCGTGGGTTTATAGCTCTAGTTTTCCCCCGTAACGATCTCTCCAGAAGATCCACACTTTATTACAGTTAATAAACCAGATGACAAAGTCATTATAGGTTACAACTGTTCATGCACATCAATTAAATATGAATCTGCATGTTTACTGA
This sequence comes from Kryptopterus vitreolus, assembly GCA_030449085.1. Classification (NCBI taxonomy): domain Eukaryota; kingdom Metazoa; phylum Chordata; class Actinopteri; order Siluriformes; family Siluridae; genus Kryptopterus; species Kryptopterus vitreolus. The sequence goes on along the minus strand of JACRUU010000005.1, from coordinate 11,704,312 downwards.
ATTGTGTTTTAGCTCTGCTCCAGGATATATATTCTTTTTATCTTAATATTTATTTAAATGATGTTTATTTCGGCTGGATTGAATCATCTTGAAATTCTCACACATTTACACCAGACATATACATATATATATATATATATATATATATATATATATATATATATATATATGCATATATTGGAAGATGCCCTTGGAAGACAGACCCTTATCCAGAGCAACTTACAACAAAGAGTTTGAGGGTTGAGGGCCATGCTCAAGCCCCCCCTTCCCCCATTGGGATTTGAACCTGCGACCTTCTGGTCCCGATTAACCAGCTCCCACCTATTGAATTTTTACTGAATAAAGCGAAGTCGATTTCTCAAACCCGATCAGTCAGAAGGATCGTTTCCATTTAAAAGGGATACTAATGGACTTGTTGCCATAGTTACTATGGCGTTGCTGAAGATCCGGTTACATTGTCTGCTCACGGTGATCCTTCCTGCTCCTTATGGTGTGGTTCATTATAACCTTTACCTCCAACACTTTCAAGACTTCTTCATTAAGCTGAAGACAAGACCAGTAACTGGAGCGATCCCGAACCCGGGCACAGCGACATGGCCGGGATAGAACGGGATTCTGGGTGTGTTTCTCTATTTCCTCAAAATCTCACCTTGATAAACTGAATGAGGGACGTTCTCCCAGGGCGAGGAGAGGAGAGTCGAGGGATTTCCTCGAGATATATTTGAAGGACAGTATAATGAGATAATGATGGTTTTGAAATCCCGTCATTAATATATACATGTTTAGTATAAAATCTAATGATTCAGTCATTTTTTATGTCAACTAAAGACCCAAAATGTGTTCCTTTTTAATGTTAACTGGTTTGTTTTTATAATAACTATGCTACAAAAAAAAAATCCAAGTTTAAAAAGGGATTTATAGAAAAGTAATGTAAAGTTTGGAGGGAAAATGCAGGAGAAAATAAGACGGTTTATTTACGGAGGTCAGATAAAGATGAGATGATCACCTGGGCTTTGTGAAGCCTGTGTAAAAGTCCTACAGCCACTCCCTTACACCACATACACCTCTTTATCCATTAAATAAAAGGATAGTAAACAGTTTCTCTGCGTTTGCTGTGTAGTAAAATAAACACTTTTGTATAATAATACGGTCTTTATAAGAAACACACGGTTTATTATGTATCATCTTACAGCTAGCTAACACAAACAACAGCTACATCTCTTTCTTTCGAACTCTTTACTATATATATAAATATATCTCCGATTAATCGAATAGTCCTTTGTTTACCCCCATCCTTTTTTTAAACCGAATAAAAGCCAGTTCTAATCCGTCACATTACCGTGATATGGTGATCTGTAAACACGGAACTCTGGTTAGCAAACACCGCTAGGTTTCCATCCTGCACACAGGGATCCGCGTCCCGTTACTCCGATCCTCATCGCACTTCTCCACTCGCAGCGAGGACGACGCTCATTGGCTGGGAGAGATCCTCATCGCACTTCATAATAATAATAATAATAATGATGATTTGGTAAATGTGAGGGCTGGTAATATTATTAGCACTCAGTTTTAAGGCATGTTTTGCGATGGCGCTGGACGAGTGGCTCGCTCTGAAAAGCGGCTTGGCTGGGAGAGTCAGTATTGAAAAGCTGTTGTGTGCTGTGTTCTCGCCGGGCGCGCGCTGGCACGCCATTGGACGTTTGAGAGGGGTTCTGGCGTGAATCGGGTGTCCGCACGTGTACAATGTGGATTTATCGGGAACGGAGCAGGTTGGAGTGTTTTTGACATTCTGAGCAATACAGGGGGTGTAAACACACACACACAAATAAACAACACAAACCACCAGCAAAATACACAAAAACAAACCTTTTTCTTTCACTTTTAATCGGGATTTTATAACAATCAGATCATAAATACACCGCCTCCTATGTATAATGTCATATTACAACTTTATATCCACAACCAAAAAGTTGGTAGGGGGCGAATGATACGAAAGAACATGTTATTATTGGAATTATGTGAACAAAAATTTTAAACTATCCCAAGCATGCGCCAAAGTAAGGAACTAATTTGTCAGGGAGTGTGAAAAACTGCTGGTAATATTATTAGCAATGTATTACATTTTAAAACAGTTTTAAGGAATCATGTTTTGAACTTTGGGGTTTGATGTCACATTCAAAATATCTCAAAATCAAGATAAATATTTTTTATTTATAAGAGAAGAAATTGTGGATTTGAAATATTTTATATGGAAATAAAACCCTGGTGTAGCTGTATATGTAGCGCTGTGTAGTTCCTGTAGTGTCGAGTGCTGTATATCAGTATTGAAAAGCGGCTGGTGTAGTTCCTGTAGTGACCGCAGTACTGTATATGTATTAAAAAGCGGCTGGTGTAGTTCCTGTAGTGACCGCTAGATGGACTGTATATCAGTATTGAAAGCGGCTGGTGTAGCGGCTGGTGTAGTTCCTGTAGTGTCCGCTAGATGGCTGTATATCAGTATTGAAAAGCGGCTGGTGTGTGCTGTGTTCTCGCCGGGCGCGGTGGCGCGTGCCTGTAATCCACGCTACCGGGAGGCTGAGGCTGGCGGATCGTTTGAGTTCAGGGGTTCTGGGCTGCAGTGGCCTATGCCGATCGGGTGTCCGCACTAAGTTCGGTATCGATATGGTGCTCCTGAGGGAGCTCGGGACCTCCAGGTCGCCTAAGGAGGGGTGAACCGGCCCAGGCCGGGAACGGAGCAGGTCAAAGCCCCCGTGCCGATCAGTAGTGGGATCGCGCCTGTGAATAGACACTGCAGTGCAGCCTGAGCAATACAGCGGGACTCAGTCTTTTACACTCACTTACTACTCCAAACATCATCATCATCATCATCCATCACTCCTGAACTTCTCCTTTTATTCCCTTTATTCTCTCATTCTATCGTCCTCAATACACTCATCTTATTCTACATCAACACCTCAATCTCAACACACACACACACACACACACACACACACACACACACACAACACACACACACATCACCTACAAAACACCACAAACCATCAACACCAACAAATATTTACACAAAAACACACCTTTTTCTTTCACTTTTACACATTTTATGGCTTTTATAACACGATTAGATCAGTAACACTACACTGCCTCCTACTGGTATAACAGTCATATTACAACTTTATATTAGACCACAAAAAGTCACGGCCAGTAGGGGGCGATATTGATACACATTTTATTTAATTTTTTAAAGCTATACCAAGCAGCTTTTCTCGCAGTGGATTTACAGAACCAGTCAAAGGTTTGGGCACACTTTCTCCTTCAGAAGATTTTCTGTATTTCTATTATTTTAAACTTTGTATATTTATTTCTTTAAAAATTTGTATCAGTAGTGTTACTGATCTGATCGTGTTATAAAAGCCATCAAATGTATAAAAGTGAAAGAAAAAGGTTTGTTTTTGTGTAAATATTTGCTGATGGTTTGTGTTGTTTTGTAGGTGATGTGTGTGTGTGTGTGTGTGTGTGTGTGTGTGTGTGTGTGTGTGTGTGTGTGTGTGTGTGTGTGTGTGTGTGTTGAGATTGCGGTGTTGATGTAGAATAAGATGAGTGTATTGAGGACGATAGAATGAGAGAATAAAGGGAATAAAAGGAGAAGAGGAGTGATGGATGATGATGATGATGATGTTTGGAGTAGTAAGTGAGTGTAAAAGACTGAGTCCCGCTGTATTGCTCAGGCTGCACTGCAGTGTCTATTCACAGGCGCGATCCCACTACTGATCGGCACGGGGGCTTTGACCTGCTCCGTTCCCGACCTGGGCCGGTTCACCCCTCCTTAGGCGACCTGGAGGTCCCGAGCTCCCTCAGGAGCACCATATCGATACCGAACTTAGTGCGGACACCCGATCGGCATAGGCCACTGCAGCCCAGAACCCCTGAACTCAAACGATCCGCCAGCCTCAGCCTCCCGGTAGCGTGGATTACAGGCACGCGCCACCGCGCCCGGCGAGAACACAGCACACACCAGCCGCTTTTCAATACTGATATACAGCCATCTAGAGGTGACTACAGGAACTACACCAGCCGCTTTTCAATACTGATATACAGCCATCTAGAGGTGACTACAGGAACTACACCAGCCGCTTTTCAGTACTGATATTCAGCCATCTAGCGGACACTACAGGAACTACACCAGCCGCTTTTCAGTACTGATATACAGCCATCTAGCGGACACTACAGGAACTACACCAGCCGCTTTTCAGTACTGATACACAGCCATCTAGCGGACACTACAGGAACTACACCATCCGCTTTTTAATACTGATATACAGTCATC
>JACRUU010000005.1:11609988-11694988 GCA_030449085.1 Kryptopterus vitreolus | reverse complement strand
GTATTTTCATTAATCATCGTTTAAATGGGACGTTTAAAGTGTTATTGCTCTAGGATGATGTGATTTGATTTGTAAAAAGTGGAAATGTAAATGAGCCAATGTACGGTTGAAAAAAAAAAATCAACACAATACGGAGAAACATGTGAATATGTAAATTGTAGTACTAGGCAGAGAGAAGGATTGTTTTCTGGTGGGAGGGGCTTATTTATTGTGTCCTGTCCATCACAGGGACTCTAGCCAATCACAGTCTAGCCAAAATAAAAAAAAACATTGCTTGTAAAGTGAAGCGTTAAGCAAATTAATTATTAAGTGAATAAATTAAGGGATATTGCAGAAAATATATGTAGTATTATTTATACTGATTTAACAAATAATTTGTACCTGTTTTTTTATTATTATTTTTATTGAATTTAATTTCCAGCACCGGCCCCTTTTGTATAACGCTGAAGCTCAAATGTAACCTCCTTTTTTTTTTTTTTTTTTTTTTTTTTTTTTTTTTTTTTTTTTTTTTTTCTTTTTTTGAAGTCTGTGTTCATTTCCTAACCCGCCGAAGAATTTTTATTTATTTATAAATGTTCCGATTGTTTTATTCCCTCCTGATTAAAGCGTGTCGGGTTTGTTTTTTCGGCCTCGCCTTCAGGTGTGTATAGATAGAACAGATGTCCGCAATATGCCATGTGATTTTGGCAGAACGAGTGCATTCCGTTCGTTTTGCTCAAACACAGTGAGTACAGAACGGAGCAGCCCTGGCCTGTGGAGAAAAAGTTTTTACACGTGTGTGTGTGTGTGTGTGTGTGTGGTATATAAGTATTTATATACCATAAGTACTGCTATATATTAACTGGGTTGTGTTTCATTCGCAGGTTACACAAGGGACAAATCAGATTGTGATGAATTGTGCTGATATCGACATAATCACTGCATCTTTTGCACCAGAAGGAGGAGAAGGTAAGCGTGTAATTTTTATTACAGCTTGGTGTGTGTGTGTGTGTGTGTGTGTGTGTGTGTGAGACCCTATTTTCTTTACATTTCTTTACAGTACAGTGCTGTCAGTATTGAGTACAATGTATTAGTATTATAATGAAGAAGAAGTATAAATATAGTCATGTAGCGAAAGGCGTCCTTTGTGCTTGTATCGTCCAAGGTTGAATGCTTGATTCTGATTGGTCGGAAGGTAATGCGAACAGCGTTCTCGTGTCAATGTGCGTTCCTTTTGTTATCGTAATGACTCGTGCACAGGGACTCTGCCGTTCCAAATGAATAATAAAAAAACACGGCCGTCATTTCAGAGGCTTTTCTTCTCTGTTTGTTGTGGTCACACTGCTTAGTAAAGTTGTTCAGGGGGAGGACTTTTCAGTTCACTGGTAAAATAGCAACCTGCATGTTTTTTTTTTCTTCTTCAATATAAACAAATACAAAAGAGTGAGTGAGAGCAACCAGATGGTGAGAGATCAATCTGATAAAGAGAGTGAGCGGGCAGGATGGGATAGAGGGATGCAATCACAGAGAGAGCAATCCAATCGAGAGAGCAAACCGATAGAGGGAGGTTTTATAGAGATGGAGAGAGATCAGATAGAATGTGCTGTGTGAAAGCTTGTGCACGAGGCTCATGGGCGAGTTGTAGATTATTGTGAGTCGATATGAGGAAAAGGAACTTGTCTTTCAGATATTTCACAACATATAACCACAGTGTGTATTATTTTAACGCGCCGCGTGTAGAGATGCACCACACCATGCATGCGATCCTGCAGCCATGGAGGACGAATCACATCCGCAGATGTGTTATAAACTTTATTTGGAGAGGATTATTAGTATGGCTTCTTAGGTCTTATTTTTTTCCCCCCAAACAAGAAATTTTGTGCATTTGGAAAAATAAACAACTGGAGCGTTGAGTGCACTAGGTCTGGTCTAGGAACAAATAATTGTTTGGGTAAATATTTTTATTTATCTCAGTTGCACAAATAAACACTTTCGGTCTATTGTCATTACAAGAGCGGCCTCTAGAGGCGAACCGCTTGCACTACACATGCTGTTGTTTTTACACGCGACATCGCATGCTGCCCAGAGAGCGCTGTTGTTTATTATTATTCACAATTTATTATTTATACGCTTTGTATTTATGCATTCATATATTCATATTGAAGCACATTTTCATGATTCGGTACTGTTTTGTTTTTTATTCTTATAATAAACCTCCCGTTTATTAATCGCTTATCGACAAGTGCAATCCAATCTATCTGTCAATAACATCTATCAGTTGGCCTCTGCTGGAGATAAAGAACGTCGCTCCGTGTTCATCCAAACTCACAAACTCTGACTTCACACATTTACGTATTATAAATGTCCTCTTATTGTGTTATAACACTTTTCTTTCATTTGTGAACATTTAGAAATCAGCGCGACAGGATTTAACTACCAGAACGAGGATGAGAAAGTCACTCTGTCGTTCCCCAGTGCGCTACAGAAAGGTAACGCTTTTAAAAAAGCTTCTGAACCGCTGCAGTCGGGTGCATTCGTCCCCGTGTCTCATCACCCGGGTCTCATCACCTCCTGCACGTTTTCTAGGGTCCGGCATGTTAAAGATCGACTTTGTTGGCGAGCTGAATGACAAGATGAAAGGTTTCTACAGAAGTAAATACACTACTCCGGCAGGAGAAATCCGCTATGCAGCCGTCACACAGTTCGAGGTAACGTTTGCTTTACTCATTTCTTTACTGTGTGTGTGTGTGTGTGTGTGTGTGTGTGTGTGTGTGTGTGTGTGTGTGTGTGTGTGTGTGTGTGTGTGTGTGTGTTTCCCCCCTCCCCAGCAGGTGTATCCTGGGTGTGTTTCTCTGTGATCCAAATATTATAGGCCCTTTGTTTTAGGTAATAAGTAACTACAGGCGTGTTGAACAGAAACGCAGGTTTAAAGGCAACACGGAAAGGAAGGTAGAAGGAGGTTATTAAGGTTCCTGTTCACACTCAATACAATGTGTGTGTGTGTGTGTGTGTGTGTGTGTGTGCGCGGTATCAGCTTTTGTTTATGGTTGTCACTTTCCGTTCACATCAACGCTACAGCATGAACACGTGTGAACCATTGTCATCTCTCTCTCTCTCTCTCCTCTCTCTCTCTCTCTCTCTCCTCTCCCTCTCTCTCTCTCTCCTCTCTCTCTCTCTCTCTCTCTCTCTCAGGCCACGGATGCTCGCCGAGCTTTCCCTTGCTGGGACGAGCCAGCTATCAAAGCCACCTTTGACATCACCCTTATTGTCCCTAAGGACAGAGTAGCTTTGTCCAATATGGTACGTGTCATGTTTCACACACACACACACACACACACACACACACACGCACGCCCCTTTTGAAGCACATTGCCCCCCCAGCATTGTGTACATGTTTGCTGTAACAGATGCTCAGCGGTGTTCTTTCTCCACATGCAGGTCAGCAGTCACTCTGTAGCGCTGATCCGCTGCATGTAAACGCAGCTCCAGGGCTGTTTTGATCTTAGCAGGGTTTCCCACAGGCCGTGGATTATCATGGAATTTTAAAAGGGCTATTCCAGACATTGAAAGTCTTTTTTTTTTTTTGATCATGGAACATCAGGGATTTTTGTTTGTGGCCTTACATTAGTAAATAGTAGTTTTATATTAACGTTAGTTAGTTAGTTAATTAATTAATGTGCACAGACTATATTTTAATATCTAAAAAGTCATTTTTTATGTAATATATAAGGATAGCGTTGTTGTCGACGCTTTTCCGCGTTATGTAATATAGTTCATACGAGCACTGTGCGTGGATCCGAGCGTAATGGCAGCGCGGCGGCGGCTCCGGTTTCACTCGTCGTTTTGAGGGAGCGTTCTAATTACTGCAGTTAATGGAGAAAAGACGCAGGCTGCCAGAGGCCCGGTGCTAAAAGCTTCCGTTTCCTCTCGTTGTTTTGGAGCGCATGCGTACAGGAAAAGTAAAAGAGTGGAATAAAAAAAAAATATTCATGTGATCTCGTGTCGTAGAACGTCATCGACCGGAAGCCGTACCCTGAAGACGACAGCCTGGTCGAAGTCAAGTTTGCTACTACACCCATCATGTCTACCTACCTGGTGGCGTTCGTCATCGGCGAGTACGATTTCGTGGAGAGCCAGTCGTCCGATGGCGTGACGGTCCGCGTCTACACGCCGATGGGGAAAGCCGAGCAGGGCAAATTCGCTCTGGAGGTAAACGGACATTTCCTGTCTATTTCCCGTCTCTCCCAAAGTTTATTCCTTACGTACGCGTGCTGCGAAAAATATGTGCTTTGATGTCAGAATTTTTTCCCCCTCTTTCCAGGTGGCTACGAAGACTTTACCTTTCTACAAAGACTATTTTAATGTTCCTTATCCTTTGCCTAAAATTGATCTAATCGCGATAGCTGATTTTGCTGCCGGTATGTACGTCTTTCTTTTTTTTTTCCTCTCACTCACTCACCGTTTATGCAATGGCTGGTTTTATTTATTTATTTTATTTTATTTTTCTGTCTCTAGGTGCCATGGAGAACTGGGGCCTTGTTACTTACAGGTACTGTAAGCGTGTAAACAGCATCGTAGAAGTTATCTTTACCCCCTGATCCTATTTGTGTGTGTGTGTGTGTGTGTGTGTGGGTTTTAGGGAGACTGCTTTACTGATCGACCCGAAGAATTCATGTGCGTCCTCACGCCAGTGGGTGGCCCTGGTGGTAGGGCATGAGCTGGCACACCAGTGGTTTGGGAATTTGGTTACTATGGTGAGTGTGTGAACTCGGTAACCGTGGTGACCTCATAAGAGCCTTTTGTTGCTGCGTGCAGAGAGCTGCGGCCGGGAACATTTACGTCGAGTTAATAAAGTAAAATGACACCATGATGTATATATGGTATATACGAACGTTAATGTTTAAGTGTAATAATTAAAGCTCCGTCCAGAGAACTACATGTGCTGGTTGCGTTTCCGAGCTTTGTTCAGACGGTGAGCGTCGCCTGGTTTCCATTTACCGATCGAGGCTTGTTCTGCAGGAATGGTGGACTCATCTGTGGCTTAACGAGGGCTTTGCGTCATGGATCGAGTACCTCTGTGTGGATCACTGTTTCCCCGAGTATGACATCTGGACGCAGTTTGTGTCTGCTGACTACACCCGGGCTCTGGATCTGGACGCTCTCGATAACAGTCACCCGATCGAGGTTGTATCATGCAGCGTTCTTTTCTCGTTTCCAAACCGCGCCAGCTTCTAATATTTGTTCGTAATTCACAAGAGTGACTGTTAATTAAATCATGGTTTTTTTTTTAATGAGCAATTGTCTTAACGACTCAGTAAATGACAGCAGCTTTTAATTCGCCCCGGTCATGTGGATCAGTGTTTTTAGTGATTGAATTTATAATTACAGAGACTCGAATGTTTACTAATATATGTATTCTGAATGCATTCACTCATGCGGGCTGTAATTAGCTTCTGATACCATATAAGGGTTGAAATACACACGAATGATCTTGCTGAATACTGAACACTTGTTTATTTGTAGCTTTGCAGCGGAATAACCTACTTGTGTCTGATCGTTTAGCACGAGTTCTGGATTTAGCCTGCTGGAATATGAGTGTTTTATTGTGTGTGTGTGTGTGTGTGTGGCCTAAATGGCAGGTTAATGTAGGACATCCCTCAGAAGTGGATGAAATCTTCGATGCCATATCCTACAGCAAAGGCGCTTCCGTGATCCGTATGCTGCACAATTACATAGGAGACGAGGTGAGCCGGTACCGCATTCGTCGTTTCACAACTGTTTATTGCGTAATCAACAATTAGCAATTGTGGCATTTTTATGTTTCCAGTTTAAATGTTTTTTTTTAATGCTTCTAGGATTTTAGAAAGGGAATGAACACTTATCTATTAAAGTTTCAACACAAGAATGCATCCACAGGTATGTGTATGGGCATATATATATATATATATATAATTTTATATATATATAATTTTATTTATTTTAATACATCTGAACATGTTTAAATCCCATGATATATGAGCCAAGATACTATGAATGTAAAGTTTGTAAGCATAAATCCCATATGTCATGGTTTAGAGGATATCATTCATATATAATATATATATATATATATATATATATATATATATATATATATATATATATATATATATATATATATATATATATATATATATATATATATACCCAAAAAAAACCCCACTTCAGAATATTCCTCTGAATAGTTTCTACCTACCCCCCCCTTTTTTTTTTTATAAATTCCCCTGATTCTGTCTGTCTGTTTCAGAGGACCTGTGGGACTGTCTGGAGCAGGCAAGCGGGAAACCCATTGCTGCAGTGATGAGCTCCTGGACCAAACAGATGGGATTTCCCATTATCTTAGTGGACCAGGAGCAGGTACGGACCTCTGTGCAAAAAAAACAAACAACAAAACACAGTGTGTATCAGACGTGGTCCAACTGAATAATAATAATAATAATGCATTTTTTTTTAATAGCAAGGAGACGATCGGATTCTGAAGATATCTCAGACGAAGTTCTGTGCTAGCGGACCACATAACGGTACCTTTTTTGTCTTTTTTTTGCCAGTTAATAAAGCACCTGTTATTTTAAATAAATGGAGTTTTTTTGTTTGTTTGTTTTCCGAGCGTCAGATTTTCACTGGGACTGTAAAAAGCTGTGTCTTGAATGAAAGGAAGGAAAATAATTTCCCATACTCAAGGCATGGGTGCTTGCTTTCCGCTCTCATTGTTTGTGTTTATTGTGTGCTAGGTGAGGACTTACCCAGCTGGATGGTCCCAATTAGCATCTGCAGCAGTGAGGACCCGAGCTGCTCCAAGATCAAGGTTCTGCTGGATCAGCCCGAACTCACAGTCACCATCCCTAACCTGGGACCAGATAAGTGGGTCAAGGTCAGATCTCTTTCTCCCTGTATGTGAGATGTGCTGATGGTTGTGACCAGGTCCATGTTACATGAATCTTGAGTATTTTTTTTTTTTTTTTGGTGTTGGTGTGGGTCAGCCCAAGGTTAGTACACGCATGAAATACGTTTATCTCGTTCTAGCTGAATCCAGGAACGGTAGGCTTCTACAGGGTCCAGTACACCTCGGCCATGCTGGAGAGCCTTCTACCAGGAATCCGAGATCTTACACTGCTCCCAGTAGATCGCCTGGGCCTTCAGAATGACCTTTTCTCACTGGTAAGACTTCACACACACACACACATACATGTAATAATATTAAAAAGTAATATAACGTTTATAAGGAAAGCTTTTATCCTGACATTTTTTTTTGTTGCTGTTAGTCACGTGCCGGTATGATCAGCACGGTGGAAGTGTTAAAGGTGATGGAGGCGTTTGTGAACGAGCCGAACTACACCGTGTGGAGCGACCTGAGCTGCAACCTGGGCGTCCTGTCTTCTCTGCTGTCCCACACCGACCACCATGAGGAGATCCAGGAGTTCATACGGGACCTCTTCACGCCCGTCGGCTTAAAGCTGGGCTGGGACAACAAACCTGGCGAGGGTGAGGGTCAAGAGGAAACCCTTTCTTTTTCTTTTTTAAATTCCTTTAGTAGATATTTACTTTAAATCATGCTTTTGTTCCAGGTCATTTGGACGCTCTGCTCCGAGGGCTTGTTTTAGGAAAGCTAGGGAAGGCGGGACACAAGGCCACTCTGGAAGAGGCACGCCGGAGATTTAAAGAGCACGTGGAAGGCAAGCAGATCCTCTCGGCAGACCTCAGGAGTCCGGTAAGACCTGCACGACACTCACGCACATCCTTAAGATCGAGACTAAAGCGAAAGTTAATCCTGTATTGTATTGCCATAATGGATAGCAGATAACATCATTTCCTTGCACTCCAGGTTTATCTAACAGTTTTAAAACATGGAGATTGCTCGACGCTGGACACCATGCTGAAGGTAAAACGCGTATCAATTTTTTAAAAAAAATAGCGATTAGAAATGACGCACCAATAATGCGCTTTATTTCCTTTATCCAGCTACATAAACAGGCCGACATGCAGGAGGAAAAGAATCGCATCGAGAGAGTTCTGGGAGCAATCTCCTCTCCAGATCTCATCCAGAGAGTGCTGACTTTCTCGCTCTCTGTACGGCTGAGCACACACACACACACACACACACACACACTGTGCTCTCTTTCTGCTACTATGTGTTGTATTTGGTTTGATATGGGACAATGGTGTCCATTTACACTATAATGTTTTTCCTGAAAAATGAATTCAGTACATAATTGTATTGAAGCCGTGTTTTTACAGACTTGTGCGAGTAAATCTTTTCTACCCCCACATGCTTATTGTGTAACAATGAAGTGAAATTACATTCCGAAGGTCTCACTGTCCACAAAGCTGGTGATTTGGCTAGTTTCAGTACGATCCTGAGGAAGTGCTACTGTAGTACTGACTCACTTTTCTATATATATGTGTGTGTGTGTGTGTGTGTGTGTGTGTGTGTGTGTGTGTGTGTGTAGGATGAAGTTCGTCCTCAGGACACCGTCTCCGTGATCGGCGGCGTGGCCGGGAGCAGCAAGCAAGGCCGCAAGGCAGCTTGGAAATTTGTCCGGGATAACTGGGAGGAGCTTCATAACCGCTACCAGGGTGGATTCCTCATCTCTCGACTCATCAAGGTGAGACTTCACAGCGATTAAACATGCTCTCACACACACATGTGTGTGTGTGTGTGTGTGTGTGTGTGTGTGTGTGTGTGTGTGTGTGTGTGTGTGTATGTATGTATATATATATGAATATATATATATATATATATATAGTTATATATTATATATATATATATATATATATATATATATAGTATATATATATATATATATATATATATATATATATATATATATATATATATATATACATACATACCACACACACACACACACATATATATATATATTATATATGTGTGTGTATATATATATATATATATATATGTGTATATATTATATGTGGTGTGTGCGCATATATTATGTGTGTGTATGTGTATATATATATGTGTGTGTGTTGTGTGTGTGTGTGTGTGTGTGTGTGTGTGTGTGTATGTGTGTAGTGTGTGTGTATATATATATATATATATATATATATATATATATATATATATATATATATATATATATATATATATATATGTATGTATGTATGTATGTATGTATATATAATTTGTGTATGTATAATTGTCCTATTTTATTTTATTCAGCTCACTGTTGATGGATTTGCGATCGATAAAATGGCCGCAGAAGTGAAGGTAAGCCAGGGGACGGGTGTTCAGAGTTTATAGGTAATAAATGTAAACGGACCGATTTGTTTAAGCTCTTGTTTTCTTTTTGTCGTCGCCCCCCCCCCCCCCCCGACTCCTCAGAGTTTTTCTTCGAGACTCACCACGCACCGGCGGCCGAGCGCACCGTGCAGCAGTGCTGCGAGAACATTCTCCTGAACGCCGCCTGGCTGAAGCGGGACGCCGACGACATCCACGCGTACATGCTGCAGCGCAAAGCGCCGCCGGTGTGACTCCTCCCGCTAGCTCCACCCCTCAGCCTTTCATGACCCGCTCACTTCAGATTTTCCGGCAAATCATCGCTGCCTCTTTCCGAAACCCCGCCCAACAGACGCGCCATGAGTGTGTCCAGGAATTACGAACAGGCTTTGTTTGGTTTTATTTCTGTATTCCATGATTAAAAGCGCTGTAGTTACATCTTGAGAATTTTCCCAAGAGCAGTCGAAAAAATCCAGACGGAATAATAATAATAATAATGATGATGATGATGATGATGATGATGATGTAACCCTGTTCTGCCTGCTGGAAACCATGCAATGAAATTTCCTCCTGTGATTGAGTTTTCTTTCTTTCTCTCTTTTTTTTCTCCTTTTTAATGGTAACGCATGCATATGAAGATTATTATTATTATTAATATTTTTAAAACACAATTAGCACTTAATCACACAAGACCGTACATTTCACTCCACAGAATAATGATAACTGTGATGCCAGTTCGCTCTTCCACCTCTCTTCTGAAAAAATGAGACATGCTTTCGCACGTATTGATAACGGTGTTTTTTTTTCTTTCTTGTTGTTGTTGTTACCCCACCCCCCTTTGTTTGTTTTCCATGCAAACAGTATTCTACTTCCTCTGCCGTCTCATCCATTAACGACCCGTTCATTTTTTTTTTTGTTGAGACATGGCTTGGCAGAACGGGGTGGGGCTGGAGGAGGAGGAGGTGGTGGTGGTGGAGGAGGAGGAGGTGTGGGGTGTCAGGGTGTGCTTATTATTAAAAAAAAAAAAGGACTTTTGACATTGAAGGCACTGATTCACAGTGCTCAAAAGGTTCGAAACGGATCGAACAGCGTAAGCATGGTACTGTATGTATATCGTATAATGCAAGCGTTTTTGCTCAGACCTGCAACATTACATTACTGATTTGTGACATCACCTGATCTTTTCCTTCTTCATTCCCTATGTAAAAAATCCCTCTTCTGATTAGACAATTCCTCCCACGTAATAACAGAAAAAAAATTACAGCGTTTATTTCTATTTTTTTTCCCCCTGTATTTGGGGAAAGACGTTTTATAAAGTATATATTCAATTTCACATGTCATGAAGTAGACGGAACATCCTCGGGCTTTTGGAAAAATCCTATTCAAATCATGGCTCTGCTCATGAACAGCGACTCTGTTCTCGTTGCTCCGAGGCCTTATATCAGTGACAATGGTTTGCAAAAAAAATATATGTATATGTATGTATGTATATATATATATATATATATGTATATATATATATATATATATATATATATATATAATATATATATATATATATATATATATATATATATATAAACTGTGTATCAGCACAGGAGTGGTAATTTGACTTGGGCATGCAGATGTCAGACACTCGTAGGCTTGTTGAGCGTGTGTATTGATTACGGAATATATCTGATGCGGCTCGTAAATTTTACAGGAGTTAAAAATGGCTTGACTCAAAACATTTGTTGTGCTTTTTTTTGTTTAAGGATAAAATTGGTGTTAATTAAAGATGAAATGAACAAAATAGTGCAAAGGACAGTGTGTGTGTGTGTGTGTGTGTGTGTGTGTGTGTGTGTGTGTGTGTGTGTGTGATAAATGGTTCACTGAGTGTTCATTATGTACAGAAAGGTTTGGATCGGAGTTGAAAATGTTCCCGGGTCAAGTTCACTTGAATATATGTGTGTGTATATGTGTGTGTGTGTGTGTGTGTGTGTGTGTGTGTGTGTGTGTGTATATATATATAAAAATATATATGTGTGTTTGTATGTATGTGTGTGTATATATATATACATTTACATATAACCAATGGGAAGGACAGGCTTGGAGGCTTGTTTTAGATTTCCACAAGATATTATTTGTGTTTATAGACACGAGCCCTCACACTCCGTGTACAGTAAACATCAGTTTGTAGGTCTGGATGAATTTCTCCACTTTATCATTTTCAGTATGCAGAATATGGAAAAAAAACACCCCTGCTGTATTCATGTCTATGTTTTACACCTAACATTTTTCCCTGGGCAGAAAATCTGACTTTGTGCACATGTGTGTGTTTGTGTGTGTGTGTGTTAACTTTCCAGCTTAGCGGCCAAATGTTCCGTCTCTATAAACTGTATGACGCCACAATCTGTGACTCAATTCCCGATCGCTGTTTGTTGGAATACCTAGGGCAAGGAATACATTATTGCATACCCTGAGTAGTACACTTAAACACGTTGAAGGGTGTGTGTGGGGGGGGGGGGAATAATTGGGGACCGGGCCGCTGTCCGACGGCTTTTCCATATTAGCAGTAAACAGTTGCACACTTCCAGGAGCCGCCAGTTTGTCTCACCCGGGGGCATTTCATTTTCCCCAGTGCACTATTGTGTTGTAGTAAAGAAGGGAGTGGTTGGATCGCTGCTGCGTGGATTCCAGCTCCTGCGGCCTTTAGAAAAGCTGCGAAAGAACTGTCTAATATCATCATTTACATTTACAGCATTTACCAGATGCATTTAGTAGGAATTAAGGGCCTTACTCAAGGGCCCAGTACTTGGCAGCTTGGTGGTGCTGGGATTTGAACCTGCCACCTTCCTGTCCAGAGACCAGTGAGCTCCTCCATCATTATTGCATCTTCTAATATTATTACTATTATTACATCACCGTATGTGTGTGTGTCGCCTATCACTACCTCAAGTAGTGAACATATACAAATCCTCTCAGAGAACAATTTAAAGCGTGGAACAAGTATTTTTGATTCGAATTATGAATTCACACACGTGTGTCCAGAAACTTTTGGCCTCGTGTCCTTATCACGTGATCATTGCGTTAATAGCCGGAGCAATCTCCCTCCCTGCCGCTAGATGGCGTCGCGTGTTACACGTAGAAGCAGACTGTCGGAAAATGGCGGCGTCCATCTGTAGGACGTTGAGACTCCTGAATCGGAGCACATGCGGCACTTTTAAGGTATGAAACGATGGAATATTAATGAATCACTTTCTCCCGGTCATGACAGTTTAATTGGGCGTGGAATCCGTTTAAACATACCGCGGATTGAATGAGTTTTCTTCATTAGACAGCAGGAAGAGGTGCCAAAAGATTTTCACATTTCTTTCCACCACTGATTTGTAGAAATGGTTTTTTTTTTGATGTAGCGATGCATAAAATCACAAAATCGTATTTTTGTGTGCATGTGTTTGGATTGTACTCATCCACATCTGGAGTATAAACAGAAGTGCGTATTGTGAACGCATGACGTGATCCGCGTCATTTCCAGGGGTGTATTTAATTTTAGAGCATGTCTCATGTGAGCAGGTATGAAGATTAGACGGTGTAGATCTTGGAGATCAGTGTGAAAAGTGAGGTGCTGTAATAAAGATCTCATGTTTTATTGATTGAGGCACGGTGGTTTAGTGTTTAGCACGTTCGCCTCACACCACCAGGGTCTGGGTTCGATTCCCGTCTCGGCCATGTGTGTGTGTGTGTGGAGTTTGTGCATGTTCTCCCCGTGTCTCAGGGGGGTTTTCTCCGGGTTCTCCGGTTTCCTCCCCCGGTCCAAAAACATGCACGGTAGGTTTATTGGCACCCTGGAAAATTGTCCTGTGTGTGTGTGTGTGTGTGTGTGTGTGTGTGTGTGTGTGTGTGTGTGTTGTCATTCCATCCAGTGTGTATCCTGCCTTAATGCCCATAGACGCCTGAGATAGACACAGACTCCCGGTGACCGGAGGGAAGATCAGATAAAGTGGTAGAAGATGAATGAATGAATGTATTTATTTGTTTATTTATTTATTTCTATACGGATTCCTGTCAGTGTGTTGGACCTTTTCTGGATGTGCAATGGCCCCAGGTTTCTCTGGTTCCTGTTCGCACCAAGAAGCGCTACTTTATCCCTCCGGCTGTGGGACTGAAGGAAAAGTCGCACTCGGAGCAGGAGGCGAAAGCGCGTGCTGCTGGTGTGGTCATTAGGCAGGAGTACATGGAGCGACCCATCAACATCTCATGCACAGGTACGCGAGGCGAACTGCGTGTTTTTGTTGTTGTTTATTAGTTTTTTTTTTTGCTCTGATATAGGATATGGCAGGTGGGAGCCCAGTGGTTAAGGCATTTGGATTTGGTTCAAATCCCACCACCATTAGTGGGCCCTTGAGCAAGGCCCTTTATTGTAAATCGTAAATCACTCTGGGTAAGGGCGTCTTGCTGCATGCTGTAAATATAAATCTACTCTATCAAGGTTTACAATTCTCCATCAGAGGATCAAACATTGCTTATTAATATTCAAATCGTGTTTTTATTATCATTTAATTGATGTTTTTGTTTTTTGTTTTTTAAACCCGTGTGCGTGTAATAGCCGGAGTTTTTGACCCGTACATCCCCCCCGAAGGCGACGCTCGTCTCTCCTCTCTGTCCAAAGAAGGTCTGAAGCAGCGCACGGAGCAGCTCCGACAGAGCGCCGCATCACAGCTGGCGTAAGAAACATCTGCATGTTTGTTTTTTTAATAAGTTTGATGCGTCTCCAGAATGTCGGGTGTTTCGGTTAATTATTTATCGTAAAATGGAAGTGTAGTGTGCCGAGTGTTGATCGGACCTCCAGAGTGTGTCGACTCGTTTTCCCTTAAAGTGACGTAATAAAAAAATAAATCACAAAATGTCTTAAAAAAAAACAACCCAAATTGCATGACTATACACTGTAATAATGTGTCCATAGAGAGGTCACATTTTCATCTTACGCAAAATGAATAAACCACGTTACTGCCCGACCAGTCATTTATTTTCGAATAATATACATATTTTACGCCACCCGAAAAATGCTGTAAAATTTAAACAAAAAACAACATTAAGACTTTATTATTAAGACAACATTCATTCATTCATTCATCTTCTAGCGCTTTATCCGATCTTCCCTCGGGTCACGGGGAGTCTGTGTCTATCTCAGGCGTCTATGGGCATTAATGCAGGATACACCCTGGATGGAATGCCAATACATCACACACACACACACACACACACACACACACACACACACACACACACACATTCATACACTAGGGACAATTTTCCAAGGTGCCAATCAACCTACCGTGCATGTTTTTGGACCGGGGGGAGGAAACCGGAGAACCCGGAGAAAAACCCCCTGAGGCACGGGGAGAACATGCACAAACTCCACACACACATGACCGAGACGGGAATTGAACCCCGACCCTGGTGGTGTGAGACGAATGTGCTAACCACTAAACCACCGTGCCCCGGCCCCGCCACAACATCAACGGGGTTAATGAAAACCGCGACTCACAGAAAACGATCTTTAAACTAAATAAATAAACACATTTCAACCTGGGATTTCTCTCTTTTATTGCATTAAACGTCACAATACTATTATTATTATTATTATTATCTCAAGGATGCGCAAAATAAAGGAGCACGACCCGGAATTCTCCAGTAAAACGTTTGGCGTTCGAGCTCAGGAGATCTTCATCGATGCTCATTTGGCTCTGTGTCAGTAAGTCCTGTTCGCTTTTATTTGTTTGTTTGTTTGTTTGTTTATCGACAGGAAGTCGTCCTCGAGCTCGGGAGCCTGTTTGAATGAATCTTTATGATAATAATGAAACCAATTGGTTCTAAGAATGTGTGTTAAAAGCTTAATATTGTTGGTGTGTGTTTGTGTGATGTTTATAGAGTAATATAAAAAAAGATAGAGTATGATAAAGTATGAACACAGCTATTGATATTGAGAGTACTCCCCCCCCCCTCCCCATATACACCCCCCCCCCCCCCCCCCCCCCCCCCAAATTAGTGTCATTATAGCAGTTTGAATCATTCGCTCTCATTTTGTAAGGACAAATCATTGTGTTTTTCATTCCTCCAGGTTCGACAAGGGGAAACTCCATTCTCTGGTGACGGAACGGTGTTACCCTGTAGGTAAACTGATCCGATGGTGTCGTCGCATGTTCAGGGTTTGTAGAGGATTGACGAATTTGCTCCGTCGTTGCAGGAGATGGTTCGAGGGAATCGATATAAAACGCTGCGCTGGCGCTTCGTCGAGTCTCTCGAGCCGCCCCGGTTGGTCCACGCCAGATGCCCCGACATGATCACGAAGGGCAATTTATACGGCCAGGTTACGATCCGGATGCACTCCAGACAGGTGAGGCGATCGCACACCGGCGTAGCAGCGAACCGAGACACCGCTTTATTGTTGGCTTATTTTTATTTATTTACCCCCCCCCCCCACACACACACACACACAGACATTAGCAGTCTATGACCGATTTGGACGTTTAATGCTTGGAGATGAGGAGGAGCCCAGGGATGTTCTGGAGTACTTGGTGATGGAGAGACACCTGGTGAACCCGTACGGTTTGTGGAGACTTCACGGAAAGATCGTCCCGGCTTGGGCTCCACCCAAAGAACCCATCCTTAAGGTTTGTTCCTATAAGTGTATTCTATATTTGAGTTATTCATATATAAAGCATAAAGTGAATTTTTATTTTCTCTTTACCATGCATTATTAGATCAGGATCATTTACAACAGAAATGATACAGTATAATAAAATGTCTGTAATCATTTACATTTACTGCTACTCCATATTTAAAGAGCCAGCAATCGAATAATACTTCCATACTTTAACGGTATAAATATTGTCATTTTTATTGTGCTACTTTTTATAATTCCTGTTTATATATTTGTATCCCCCCCCCCCGCAGACTGTGATGATTCCGGGCCCTAAACTTAAACCCGAACAGGAGTTTGAGGCTCTTAATTACGAGGTGCCCCATCCCAAGGCGGTGCAATGGCAAAAATGAGCCACAGGGTGGCGGTGTTGAGACATGTTTGTACAGATTTCTTGTGAAATAAAAGTTCATTGTAAATTGGACGGCTCTCTGTGATCTTGCCTAAATATGCATGTGTGGAATTTATGCTTTTTGACCGACACGTTTCCTTTTTAATTCTAATCAACAAATGTTATGAAGATTTCCTTATAGCAAACAAATCTCTAAACGTCCACAGTTATCCATGGATGTTTTCTTGTTTCCTCCCAGAGCAGTTGAGTAGGATTTAGGTGCGGTGCCTGGGCGGGTTTAGATAACGCCGCTTGGCTTCGGCTCATGTTATACGGTGGAGTTTGGTTCCATTCCCTGCTCCGAAACAACCCCAAACCGTTCTGCTGCTACCTTCATGTGTCGCATCACCACATCTCTCCTGGTTCTTCTGGTCGATAAAAGCATCATACACAGTCTATAAATGTGTGTTCTGTAGATGATGCTTTATACAGATATAATGTGTTTTGAATGCTGTTGGATAAATAGGAGTTGCTCCTGGAGGTTTATTGTATCAGGATATGTATTTAAAAACAAAAAAAAAACAACACGCAAGATTCGGATTTGACTTTATAAATGGAGTGGGAAGATAAAAGCCTCTGCTGCTGTTTCTGCATCACTTTCTTCTGCGATCGGTTCGTCCCAGGCGAAGAGATCCGCGTTATCGCCGGGATCAGTAAGCGTTCCTTTCATTTCCCACGGACACAAAGCGTCACATCGCGTCAGAGGACGATTGTTTTTTGCCCCCCGTGCTGCTGGCGTCGGTCCTTCTTCCCTTCCCGACGCCTCCAATTCCCAAGGACAGATGTTCATTTGGAGGTCGTTTTGATGGGATTTTGGTGGCGTTCCGTGCTGGTGAACATCAGCATCATTTTCATTTCTTTGCTCCTCATCAGCGTTAGAACGAGGATTAGTTTGCTTTGGAAACGATTCGATTTCTGGCCTCATGTTTTCCCAAAGACTGATTTTAGTGTGAACACTTTCTCGGACCGGATCAGTACCGCCGGCGGTCTCTTGTGCGACGCTAATTCCGTCTGCTTCTCGGGAATAGCGGTCTTGTTTCTCGGACTCTGGCCGCACCACGTCTCCTCGATTCGGATGCAGCAGAACTTTGCCTTGAACAGAAGGTGCTGGCTCGGGGAAATCCCACGGACACGTTTCTGCCGTGATCGCCGGCTGTTTGGGGCGTTTTGTTGCTACGGCGCTCGGTCCAGTTTCTGATTCCCACCGGCAGGAAGATCCCTCGAGGAAATCCCAAGGACACACGTCTGCACGTGCAGCGAGATTTCCGGAAGCAGAGGCTCCTCCGATTGTTCCTCGGATGGATTCTGGTTTCCAGGGTTGTTCATCCTCGAGCCGCATCTCTTGGTCCGTCCGAGTGTCACGTGTTTCCCACGGACACACGTCGGTTCGAAGCGCCTCTTGTCGCGCCGGATTCTGCCGCAGATTTACATAAATAACTCTTTCTGTTGGCTTTGTTGCCTCGGGAAGCGAACCCGGGGACGCCTCGGTATGGTGTTGATAATCGATTCCTGAAGGCCGTCCCAGAGATTCCCAGGAACCTTCCCGAATCGCACCGTCATCATTAAAACCTTCGGGTACTTGCTGTATCACATCCCAGGGACAAATATCCGCCATGTTAGTGTGCGGAAAGTCCCGCCGGCCCCTCGGGACGGTTAAAGAATCTCGGGTTCTCTCGGTCAGACGCGGTGTTTCCTTGCTGTGCTTTTGTAGCGTATTTTCATACACTGATGGAATGTCGCGTACGGACGTCCAGTCCGGAGAGACTCGGATCGCCGGCTGTTTAACGCGGCACGGGTTCGAGTCGTCGCAGGTCATGGATCGTCTCGGCGCCGGTGTCCTTTTCGCCGTCTTTATAGCACCGCTTGATCCGAACTGGTCGTTTTTACTGCTATATTTACCCTTTCTTTTTTTCTCCACCATTCCCTTTGCGAGAAGAAGCGTCTGGGTGGCGGAATGGAAAGATAAACCGAAGTGCCCGGTCGGCTTGGGAACGATATACGGCGATCCCGGAGCACTTGACGAGATCGGAGAGTTTTGTCTTGAGGATTCGATATCCGAATCTGGACCGGTCCGTGCAGCGGGATACGGCGAGGGGGAGGAACAGGAGGCGAATTCCCAAGGGCAGACGTACAGTAACGAGGGAGGTGATGTTAACTTTGGCCGTACGCTTTCCGACACCGAAAGAGAGCGAGTGTTTTGTTTATTTGCGTTTGTATTTTGTTCGTCTTGTTTTTTTTTAAACCCGTCCGACGTGTTCTTATTAGGAGAAAGAGGAAAAGAATCGCTGTGGTTTTCTGTCAAACTTAACGATTTTCGAACCCGAGCCGGTTGTAGGTGGTTTTTATCTGCGGCTAAATTCTGTGCGCTGATCGATTTGTAGAATATCGGCTCTCTGTCGATCGACTCGGTCTCTCCGGAACTCGAACAGTTTCTGGAGGTCTTCCTCTCCGCCGCGCACTTCTGCAGCTCTGGAGACGCCGGCTTCGCTCGTTCGTTCCTCGTATCCACCCGGATGCTTTGAGAAGATCCAGACCCTTTCGGCGTTCCTCCAGCAGCTCCGGAAACCCGATTATCCACGCGGCACGCGCTCTCTGGGATCTCAGCGATCCGTCTAATCAGCGAGCGGCCGAACATCAGTCTGGAGCTGCGCTTTTTCCGCAGGTGTGGATTTTTCTTTTCCATTTTCTTGGTCTTGTGGATTTCCAACTGAGAATAAAGCTTCTTCAACTCGCCCTGAGGAACAATAAATACATTTATTTTAGAACAAAAACATAAAGGAACAAATCTGAGAAATTATGTTTCACGCACAAAATTCACGCTTCGGTTACGGGAGAAAAAAAAAACAAACAAAATTGTTGTCGTTTATTGTTGACGTTTACATTTTTTAAAAACAATTTTAAACAAGATGCCCGTTTGGTTACATAATATAATATAATATAAAGAAGGGGAAACATATATTATAGCAAAGATGTATAAGATTAAATAAAATGAAATGAATGGAAAAATCGAATACAGATTTAGGTAATATACATGTGTGTGTGTGTTTTATATTTAATATTTAATTTTCAAATATAGTGACTGTTGAACACTTTATTGATTGTGAAATTGAATCAAACGCTAAAGAATTCGTAGCGTTAGCAACCAGCGAGCGACCAGAGTCTTCACAGTGACACTGGTCTATTTTATACCCCTGACATAGACAACAACGTTTTCAAGCTTAATAATAATAATAATAATAATAATAATAATAATAATGCGGGGCACGGTGGTTTAGTGGTTAGCACGTTCGCCTCACACCGCCAGGGTCCGGGTTCGATTCCCGTCTCGGCCATGTGTGTGTGGAGTTTGTGCATGTTCTCTCCGTGCCTCAGGGGGTTTTCAGGGGTTTTTCTCCGGGTTTTTCTCCGGTTTCCTCTCCCGGTCCAAAAACATGCACGGTAGGTTGATTGGCACCTTGGAAAATTGTCCCTAGTGTGTGTGATGTGAATGTGAGTGTGTGTGAGTGAGTGTGTGTGTGTGTGTGTGTGTGTGTGTGTGTGTGTGTGTGTGTGTGTGTGTGTGTGTGTGTGTGTGTGTGTGTGTGTGTGCCCTGCGATGGGTTGGCATTCCATCCAGGGTGTATCCTGCCTTAATACCCATAGACGCCTGAGATAGACACAGACTCCCCGTGACCCGAGGGAAGATCAGATAAAGCGCTAGAAGATGAATGAATGAACAATAATAATAGTAATAAAACATTTGCGCTCGTTAAAGTTCACGAAACTAAATTGTGGTCCGCCGCCGCTTTATATGTTCATGAGGAAACTGTGATTATGTCCATGTTCCGCACATAAAAAGGATTTTCTTTGGTGTGTACCGAACCGAACATGTTCTGGACGTTACACGTTTATCGTTATCAATATAATCGCTATGAAAACGTATCTTTACACGAATGTCTTCGGGGTCCAGGTTGTGGTCACTCCAGCAGGTGGATGTAAAACTGTTATTGAGATGCGAGCAGGAACGCCGGAGGTCCACTTCGTCCTCGTACGTCTCTGAAGCGACATCCTCTTTAACGACCCGGGAGATGTGGACGAACTGCGGAATATAAAATCTCGATAAGCGTTCTCCGCATCCAACACGTACGTCTCCTAAAACACAAAGTACCTTCGGGCAGAACAGCAGGCCGAGCGTTACCGTGATGGTGACGTGGACGTGGATGAAGAACAGCAGGAGGGTCCGGTCAGGATGCAGAGACGGATTTATGAATCTGAGGGGAAAAAACAACACGTGACGTAACGTGCAACGTGTTTTATATGCCTGACCTGAAGCTCTCACCTGAGCAGGTGAAACACGGTGGAGAAGAGCAGTTCATTCCGGACGGCGACCCCCGTGTAGCGAGGTTCGTGGAAGGCAGAGGGCACGGCCTTTACCGCGCTGCTGACGGAGCTGCTCCAGCACAGGAACAGCAGCTCCGCTGGGAAACGGTGACACTATTGGGGGACGCTATTTATAGAATTGTCCAGGACGTAACCTTGTAGAGAACACTTACCCAAAGCCATCATATGATCCCATCGGTCCAAAGCACATGCTCTGAACTTCTGCCCGTCCCAGGTGGTCAACGTGGTCAGCAGTGGGACGTTACGATCCTGGTTTTGAAGCACCCCCACAGACCAAGCACACAAAAACCACTTGACTATGAGCACCATCACTCCCAGCATCCTGAGCACACTGGTGTTGGACATGTAGGGAAGTCTCTGTGCTGTGCATGAGAGGAACACATTCAGGACCCTGTGGAGATGCAGTGCAGGCGTCATTACTCCCACATATTATAGAAAAACAGGAGGTATAATATTTTTTGAGTAAAAAACGTTCCACAAAATGGCGTTTAAATTAAAAGGCTTAAAAGGTCAAAATAAATAATACAATAAATAAAACCAAAACTATATATATATATATAATATATATATACTATATATATATATATATATATATATATATACTATATATATATATATATATATATATATATATATATACAGAAATGTAGAGGGGCACGGTGGCTTAGTGGTTAGCACGTTCGCCTCACACCACCAGGGTCCGGGTTCGATTCCCGTCTCGGTGTGTGGAGTTTGTGCATGTTCTCCCCGTGCCTCAGGGGTTTGTTTTTCTCCGGGTTTCTCCGGTTTCCTCCCCCGGTCCAAAAACATGCACGGTAGGTTGATTGGCACCTTGGAAAATTGTCCCTAGTGTATGAATGTGTGTGTGTGTATGAATGTGTGTGTGTGTGTGTGTGTGTGTGTGTGTGTCCTGCGATGGGTTGGCATTCCATCCAGGGTGTATCCTGCCTTAATGCCCATAGACTGCCTGAGATAGACACAGACTCCCCGTGACCCGAGGGGAGATCGGATAAAGCGGTAGAAGATGAATGAATGAATGAATATACAGAAATGTATCACAGACATTATCCCCGACAGACTCCGGGTGTTTTTTCTTTATGCATTAATATAAAGTCCAACATGTATAACAACTTGTGTACTCCAGATTCTATCCATTATTACAGCTACAAAATAACGTAGTTCTGTGCAGATCGTTCAGCGCCTCAGCGAAGGTCTTCCATGCTGTTGTTTAGTCGGTTTTCGAAACACAAACCTGTACATTTTCAGCGTCACAGTTCCGTAAACGATGACAAAGCCGAGCAAACGAACCCAGCGGAGAAGGATGCAGCGAAATGTGCTGGGCTTGAAATACATGATCAACACCTGGTAAGAGAAATATGGATATGAATAACGAACTCTCGAAGGAATTCATTCATACTGTTCAAGATTTCAATCCGGTTATTATAATAAATAGAATTGAATATTATTGGTATTTAATGCCCCATTAATTGGGCACGAAACTCAATTTGTTTTCGATGATGATGATATTCCCACACTCACGGGAAAGTAAAGGAGCAGAGAGCCGAAGAGAATAATCTCCAGCAACAGGAGACCAGACGCTCGAATGGGCTGTTCGGTTGAAATGAAAAGAGGAGAAAAAAAGCAGATGAGAAACAGGATGAATATAAAGAACATCGAAATCGCTAAAAATCTGTCTACAATCGAAAGGTTTCAACATTGCAATGCGTCACATTAAATGTATACTGCCCCCTGCTGGCTGAATCCCGCACCAGCCTGTACGAGAATGTCTATATATCCAGTGTGTGTTCCTGAACACTAAACGAGCTCCATGAATACTGAAAAGGTTGGAGTGGATATACTGGACCTTCCCAACGCCACTGGGACAAACTGAGACCTTCTCACTCACATCAAACAATCAGTACCTGATCTCACAAATGATCGCTCATCTCTACAGCCTTCATAGACGAGTGAATATTATCATCTCTAGTGTTTCAATGTTTGATGAATTGCAATCCAAAGGAAAAAGCACGACGTCCATATAGTTTTGGAATTATAGTGTAACATCTGGATTGTCTTCACTTCTCACCCTCGTTCTCCGGCACTGGTAGACTCTCAGCATGGTGATCAGCACAAGTGCCATGAAGAAACCGTGCATGACGATCAGACCCACTCTCAGGTTCCAGTTCTCCTCGACCCAACATGGAGATCCGTCCTGACACTGTTTACAGCCCGGCCGGCAGGGAACACACACGGGGAGCCGAGGGTAACAGCCACTGGAACCATCATCTACTGTTTCACCAAAACACAACCACAGATTATAAACAAGGTTTTGGACTTTAGATAAAAGGAACATTTGCGCTGTAAACACTGGGCCATACTCTGGTTTTCTGGGAGCGAGGGAAGGTTGTAGAATCCCTCTTTACATCGGCAACAGTACTGCCCAAGACGAAACCCACGACCGGGAATCGGCTCACACTAACACGACACACATGAGACAAACAAAACAGTGCGTCTTAAATAACAAACACAGTTAATAGGACACATTTTGAACCCCTGATGAACATTTTTGGAATGCGTGAATCTCCACAAATCTCCACTACATCTGGTAGAACATTGAACATCTTCCCTATAGAATGGAGATTAATATTGCAGTAAATTGGGTCTGAATGTGAACTCAATATGTACACACACTGATTTATATCATTCTGCCTTGAAGTCGTGTTTAAACGAATATTTGTCCATTGCAAGGATTTTCAGCGTAAATACATATTTATCTCTTACACAAGACTCACAGCCAAATACTTACACAAGCAGTATATTTGACGTAGTGTGTGTGTGTGTGTGTGTTCAATAAACATGGTTTCTGATCTCATCAGCAGCATTTATTAAACCTTAATAGACAGATTTGCCTTTCTAACCACATAATAATAATAATAATAATAATAATAAATGTAAAAATAATAATAATAATAATAATAGGGCACGGTGGCCTCACATCTCCAGGATCCGGGTTCGATTCCCGTCTCGGTCATGTGTGTGTGGAGTTTGTGCATGTTCTCCCCGTGCCTCAGGGGTTTTTTTTTCTCAGGGGGTTTTTTCTCCGGTTTCCTCCCCCGGTCCAAAAACATGCACGGTAGGTTGATTGGCACCTTGGAAAATTGTCCCTAGTGTATGAATGTGTGTGTGTGTGTGTGTGTGTGTGTGTGATGTGTTGGCATTCCATCCAGGGTGTATCCTGCCTTAATGCCCATAGACGCCTGAGATAGACACAGACTCCCCGTGATCCGAGGGAAGATCGGATAAAGCGCTAGAAGATGAATGAATGAATGAATATTAATAATAATAATAATAACATATGTAAAAATGAAGTTTGTAATATTACAGTATATTGTATCTGTTGATCATGTAAGTGCTGTTGTAATTACATAAGCAGACACTCAGACTAATCAGCGCTGAAAGACCTTCACGTCAGAAAAGCGATTTTAATCTAAATGGATAGCTAATGCCATGTTTTACATGATCCGAATCACCACCACATCTTTCACCACCTACACCAATTTATTTTTCATAAAATGAATGTGATAAAAAAAAGGTTTTAAAAAATTGTAGACAAACGCAACGTGTATAATTTCTTTTAATAGAGTGTTTTAAAAAAAATCTGAATCTAATAGGGAGGTGGTGAAGCTCAGTGGTTAAGGCATTGGCCTTTGGACCAGAAGGTCAGAAGATGGCTGGTTCAAATCCCGCCACCACCAAGCTGCCCTTAGTGGGCCCTTAAGCAAGGCCCTTAACCCTCAATTTCTCAGTTGTAAATTGCCATCAGCCAAATGCTGTTAATATAATATGAATAATCATTTTTAAGTATCATGTAAAAAATTTCCACATCATGTCATCTGTAACTTCATAATCATGGTTTATGCTTCTTTCCCGGAAATCCCATTAAGTTCGTCGAAACAGAAATTCCCAAATGAAACAGCATTTATTTCTTCTTTTTTTTTCTCTCTCGACATCTCTGGATTAATGATGGGATTAATCTGATGGATTTTTCCCTCCGTGCCACCCAGCACACAAAGCTTTTTAAACCAGTAAGACTGAGACAGATGGACAGAGAGAAAGAGTGAAAGAGCGTCTGATATTAGAGAGAGGGGGGGGAAGGGGATCCGACAGCAAGAAATAAAACGCAAACTCGGGTCATCTGAGTAGAAAATAGGATGCCTTTATATGGATGCTAACCTGATGGTGAAGGATGTCAAATTGTTAAGAATAATAAATAATATTCTATAATTAATATAATCAATGGCCCAATTGCTGATTTACCTCCATGCTGCTCCGGTTACACTGATGTGTGTCAGCGAACCAGAAATTCCCAATGGCACACTGGTTCACATCAAAATCCTGGATGTTGACGTCTAGACGGATTCCACCTCTACCCACGGCAGCGATAAAAGAGAAAGACGTGTTTACTGTGGCTGCAGGTTCAGGATTTATTATGGGATGTGACATGCCATAAGAGGTGGCACCAGAAAGTTTGGAGACGAACGAGCTCTTGATGTTTCCACATTATCACCTTCAAAATAGTCGACCTGGACAGCACTTCTTCTGGAACGTGTCCTGGGGGTGCTCTGGATCTTTATCATTTGGGGAAATGATAAAGATGACAAAGTGCAGGAGCCAAATCTGGTGAGATCATGTGGATAGTTCTCTGACGATCATCATGCTCGTGTTGCTGAATGGTTTCAACGTTTTTCCTGGGATGAACTCCGGGAAGGTCTCTTTGTCTAATAGCAATGTATGTATTTTAACGTTCTCTCGAGACATGGGAACAGTAGAACCTGGTACGCCATTAGTCTCCGAACTCTTTGATACCACCTCGCACAAAAGAGTAAAAGCAACACAAACATCGCACAAGTTGAAAAAGATTGTTCTGAGAGTGCAGGGGAACCTACTCACCTGAGCTCCGGACTGAGGTCCGGCTTCAACCCATAAAAAGGCATAGAAAGAGTCAGCAACCACCCAGGCAGGAAACGTCCTTCCATACACTCCAGGAACGGGGCTTCACCCCAATGAAGTCCGCTGCAATTAGTTACATAGGTGGCCCCATGCGCCCACTTGGGCGTCTCCAGGGTGCTGAGGTCGTTCCTCAAGATCTGTTTAGACAAGCCAGGAAAGGATGGGTTGTTGGAATTCAGTAATTTGAACCAGGTGTGATTAAAGCCATGAGGCAGCGAGCGAGGTTTCCTCCAGGCCAACGTCAGGTCCTGTAGGTAGATGTCCTGAGATGTGCCCTTGGAGCCCCAAAGAACCAATTGTGGTTGAGGTGTTGTAGGATCTGCATTAAAGCTCAGAAGAGCATTTCTCACCAGGTGAGGTCTTTCCCCAACAAGCACGGAGCGGATCAGTGCATGATACCACTCTATGTCTTCCCTTACGCTGGTCTCTCTCAGATCGCTCGCCTGAAAGATGAGGTTCAGGAAATTCGCCGTGTTGGTCAAAGACATTGTAGACTGGTAGAGGAGATCCTTGATGTCTTGTGGGATCGCACCATGCTGAGGAGCCAACTGGAAGGAACGACTGCAGCGTGAAGAACGGAGGAGAGAGGCATCGCCGATGTCGAGGTAATTTTCAGGCACAGACCAGTCTTGATCTTCCTCTTCTGCTGCTAATGGAGGATTTGGAGGCTGCATGTTTCCAGCACGCTCTTCTTCTTCTTCTTCTACTGTACAGCTGGTGTTAGAGGTGGATGGAGTGGGTTCCAGGCTGGAAGAAGCACTGGAGTTCAGATTGGAGCTACGCTGGGCAGAGTGCAGGGACAGGAGGAGATGCAGGATCAGGAGATTGTTCAGGAAGCTTGTCTTCATATAGAGCCACATCTCTCTCTCGCTGCACTAAACGCAACTTGCCATGAAACAAACAATCGTGGAATTACAGATGTTTAACCATCTCTGGTGTTTGATGGTCCTTCTCCCAAGCATACAGATGGAAAAGTCTGCAGTAGCTGGTATTGAAGATCTTTTAGTGTTGCCTGTGGTCCTCAAGAGGAACATGCAATTTACCTTAAATATATAACGAATGAAAAAAAAAATCGTCCCGCAGAAATGAAGCAAGCATCACCTGATATAGAAAGTTCTCCGATGTTATTTGACTCCACTGCAAAGCTTCTACATCTCCCTGGCTTCACCAACCAACTGGAGCCTCTCCTGGATACTGACACACATACAGGTCTTAACTTCACAGCTGCAGTTTTTGTGTGCAGACGTGCAAAGCGGTGTAATCCTGATTATTACGACATGCATCAGAATCTCACCGTGCTCTGGATTAAACCTGCACTCTCCTCAGATTGAATGGGGGTCTTTTTTATGGAGAGTTTTGCAATCATGTTGTTTATTTATTTATTTATTATTATTATTTTCAAATGGGCGGCATATTTACAACATAAACTACAATCAGGGGGGCACGGTGGCTTAGTGGTTAGCACGTTCGCCTCACACCGCCAGGGTCCGGGTTCGATTCCTGTCTCGGCCATGTGTGTGTGGAGTTTGTGCATGTTCTCCCCGTGTCTCAGAGGGGGTTTTTCTCCGGGTTCTCCGGTTTCCGGTTTCCCCCGGTCCAAAAACATGCACGGTAGGTTGATTGGCACCTTGGAAAATTGTCCCTAGTGTGTGAATGTGTGTGTGAATATGTGTGTGTGTGCCCTGCGATGGGTTGGCATTCCATCCAGGGTGTATCCTGCCTTAATGCCCATAGACGCCTGAGATAGGCACAGACTCCCCGTGACCCGAGGGAAGATCGGATAAAGCGGTAGAAGATGAATGAATGAATGAATGAATGAAACTACAATCAAAGAACGCAACAACTGTCCAGAAATGCTGCACCACAACATCTATACGTGTAATTTACTTTGTCTTTTTTTTCCCTCCAGTGAGAATTGGTGGATTACAGCAGCATCATGTGGTCCTCCAGGATATTGCAGGATGAATAGAACAAACTGTAAAGGCTGATGTGAAGGTATCAAAGATTTATAAAAGTATTAGGGATGTCACAGCTATTAATGCATTAATGTTTTTAAGGCGTGATTAAGTTTGTGTCCTTCCCAGATAAATTCGGTATTATATATATATATATATATATATATATATATATATATATATATATATATATATATATATATATATATATATATATATATTCATTCATTCATTCATTTTCTACCGCTTTATCCGATCTCTCCTATCTCAGGCGTCTATGGGCATTAAGGCAGGATACACCCTGGATGGAATGCCCCAACCCATCGCAGGGCACTCACAAACACACACACACACATGCATACACTAGGGACAATTTTCCAAGGTGCCAATCAACCTACCGTGCATGTTTTTGGACCGGGGAGGAAACCGGAGAACCCGGAGAAAAACCTCCTTGAGGCACGGGGAGAACATGCAAACTCCACACACACATGACCGAGACGGGAATCGAACCCGGATCCTGGCGGTGTGAGGCGAATGTGCTAACCACTACGCTACCGTGCCTCTCTCTCTCTCTCTCTCTCTATATATATATATATATATATGGAAAGAAAGACAGATGTGGGTGATGCAGTGCACTCCGGGGAATTCAGTGATGTCCTGTATCAAATCCAGATCTTAATCCCATCATTATGAGCGTTTCATCACAGACAGGAATCTCATACACAAAGAATGAGTGAAACCCAATGAGCATAATTTAACACGTCTCCTTTCACTGTAGCCACAACTGCACAGCCCGCATACATCATCTCTAACAGGAGCAGCGATATTACCCTCATCACATGACCTCGGGTTTTCTCTTTTTGGTAAATTATGTTTTTTTTCCCTGGGGATTTGAAATGAGGGCAAATTTTGGGTTTTTGTTTAAATCCTACAAGAAATAAAACGCAACAAAAAAAAGTTCATGAAAAAATCTTTACAAGTGTTTTGAAATCTTTTGGCGACCTCACAATGTCCATCTTTTCTTGAAAAGTTCATCTTGTAAGTGTAATTTGCGACCGAATCCATTGCAAAAACAAAACAGCAATAAAAACGACACAAATGGATTTGCTACAAATGCGCTTTGTGAAATCTGACTTGATGATTTCTGACCATCCAATCCAAGTATGTGAAAATGGCGACGTTATTTGACGTCTGCTAGACTGCGCCGGCGTGGAGAACTCAATTAACGGCTTCATTTTCTAGTATCTTACACTACAGCCTTGTGTAATGTCGATTCACCAACACACAACACGTGACATGACAGGTGAAATCTGATTGGATAAAAAG
This sequence comes from Kryptopterus vitreolus, assembly GCA_030449085.1. NCBI lineage: Eukaryota > Metazoa > Chordata > Actinopteri > Siluriformes > Siluridae > Kryptopterus > Kryptopterus vitreolus. Next base: position 11,665,985 of record JACRUU010000005.1, on the reverse strand, counting down.
CAGAACACCCGAGAGAAAGCACTATAAAATGCAGATAACAGATTACAGGGGAATTATATATATATAGATATATATATATATATATATATATATATATATATATATATATATATATATTCATTCACCTCGACATCATCCCAATTAACCTAAATCATATTTATGTTTATTTGAACATTAGAAAATTATTACATCAAAATAATATTGTACCTTATTGGATCTGGATGATATATATATATATATATATATATATATATATATATATATATATATATATATATATATATATATATATATATATATATATATATATTTATATATATATATACGGCATTTGGCAGACACCCTCATCCAGAGCGACTTGCACATGAGAAGTTAAAGGTTAAGGGTCTTGCTCAGGGATCTTTTAAAGGGATCTAATTGTGATCTAATAAAAAATAAAAATAAAAAATAAAATCAGGTGCCAGGTTTCTGTGTCGATGCAAAATGTTCATTTTATCAAGATAAAAATAAGATATTTTTTCGTGTTACAGGAGCACAAATGTAGCAAACACAAATATATGCAGTACAGTATAGAACATTTATTGCACAAATATTGTAATTATTGTTGTTGCAGTTTAATGTTTAAAATCGTTATTGTCAAACATTTTTTTACATGGCATTGGTACATCATTTTATGGGAATCTCATTAACAGCACGACATCTGATCGATAGGACACATGAAACACACACACACACACACACACACACACACATCATTAAAGCATGAGCGTGCTCAGAGGCTCGGTCCTGATCCGCTTAGTCGCGTATATTTAGTGCACTATGGGTTGCGGGGAGGCATGGTGGGGCGAAGTGCGCGTCTGTAGACAGCATGCTGCGGTGTGGGATTGAACCCCCACACCACCACCACCACCACCACCACCACCCGGAGCCGAGTGGAAAGGAGCGTCGGCTCTGATGAAGCTCGCGCAGGCAGCGTGCGGAAGTGGGCGAGCGAGCGCGCGCGCGGGTGGGGCCCGAGCAGACGGTAACGTGACCGGGACGCGCACGCATTCCGTTAAACGGAGCGTCCTGTATATACATATCTTTATGTATGGGTGCCTGTGTGTGTGTGTGACCCCCGGAGGCAGCCGCTGAGTGGACTTCCTGGACGTGGTGGTGGTGGTGTTTCTGTGTGATCATCTCTCGGTGCCACCGGATTCCTCCTAGTGATGTTGTGAGGCTGCAGCGGAAATAATTCTGCTTTCCATTTCTGGTCCCCGAGCAAAGCGGCTTCCATTATCACTCCAAGCGGCGATAGAGATCCGGACACTGGGGCGATGTGAAACGCGGATATTGCTCGCTCTTTTTCCGCGCACCGAGGAATAAGAATGAACACCAGGCAGGATATGTCTCCGGATTTTGTCCTGATGCGCCTGGTCTCTGCGGCCGAGGAGGACCGCTTGGACGATGAGAATCTGTCGCCGGGCTCTGGCTCTGGACTGGGATACGGACAAGACGCCCTGAGCCGCGGAAATGTTAAGGGTAAACTGGACTGCGCGCAGAATCAGGCGGCTCTCGGACACCTCTCGGCGGGGAACAAAGCTCCGCAGTCTGGCGGAAGCGATGCACCTGACGCCGGCGTCATGGCGACCGGAGCCCCGCTGTCCGTCCCTCCTCCTCCGCTCTGTGCCTCCGAGGCCCGCGCTTACGATCTCAGCCACAGAGGCGGAATTGGGCCTCAGCTGCTGGTCTTCCGGAATATCTCGAGAGACCCTGATGGATTGTCCGAAAACAAGGCGGCGGACGACGGCCGTGCTTCGGGGGCTTTCGAGGAGCCGACGACGCACACGTCCGAGTCGAGCGCCAGCACAAACAACAATACGCGCTGCGCCGTAGATGCTCAGCATCAATACCATCCTCCATGGGCGCTGCATCCGCCGCTCGGGATGAACGCGGCGGACGCGGACCGAGCCGACCTGTGCCACCGGCATCGCGTGATCGCGGAGAAACGCGACTGGCCGCAGATCGGCGACACGTCCAACCCGACCGACCGTAAATGGAGCGCGAGAGCGCAGGGAGAGCACCGGCTCCCGGACAGGCCTGTACTGGAACTTGCTCGGCAGTTCGGGGATCTCGGGGTCGCCCCGGTGCCTGACTTTCTGCTCAAGGACGGTGACATCCAGCACTGCTCGTGCTCCACGACAAGCGGAATCCGACAAGGCGAAGATCCGACCGAGACCAGCGACGCGCTGCTTGTACTCGAGGGCCTTGACTCGGAGGTCAGCGGTCTGGGCATGAGGAACAACACCGAGTCCCAGGACAGTTCCCAGGTGAAGACAGAACTCGCGCTGAAATGTTTCCCGTCAGTCCTGTCTGGCCAGACGGTCGGGGTTACCGGGGGTCTCTGTTTACCGACGTGTCGCGACTCGCACCTTTGCTGTTTGCTCCGAGGCTCCATCGCTATCAAGGCTCAAGGCGACGCCACCGACGGAGACTCGGCACCGTTCCCGACTTCATCCTCGTCCTCTTCATCGTTAGTAGAAGTGCGTCCTGACAGTTCGAGCTCCACGCTTGGGTCCAGCACCAGCTTGCAGGCGGTGAGGAGCGTCTGTGCGCCCCGGGAGCCGTGTTTACGCGGCGGAGGCGAGAAAGCGCTGAAGCTGCCCGTCAAGAGCAGGAAAGGATCTCTAAAAAATCGCCTGAGCAAACTTTTCAGAACTAAAAGTTGTAGCGGATCTAATAACCTACTGGATAAGAGACCGTCGGTGACGTTCTCCATCTCCTCAGCCGGCAGCTTGGTGGACATGTCAGGTGCGAGCGCAGGGGAGCAGGACGTGAGCAGGTACAGAGGGGCAACTTTTGGGCATTAATATTTAAGTTTTGGGTAGACCCCCCCCCTCCAAAAAAAAAACCCTAGTATCCCCACTGATCCTTCAGTTAATCCTTTTGGGGAACCCTTAAAAATCCTGCAAGAATCCACTTCACACTGTTTTTTTTAAATAATAATCATAATTAATCACATTGAATTGAATTCATCATACAATCAAAATAATATCCATAATTTGTGTCATTTTTAATGCATTAACTTCCTATCAATAAATAAATACACAGCAGGATCAAAACATTTAAGTAAAATTTTTGCGCAGAAGGTTGTGAGTTCAAATCCCAGCACCACTAAGTCGCCACTGCTGGGTCTTTGATCAAGACCCTTCGCCCTCACCTCCTCAGTTGCATGAATGAAATCATTATTGACAGGATCGTCGACCAAACGAATGTGATCAGTCCCCAAACCGTGCAGGTGCACCAGAGGAATCTGTGTTTGTGTTGGTGTGATGTCGATGTCTTAACAATAACTCACAATAATTGTGCACGTCGTGTTTTTCACCAGCCAACCGGGATTAACAAGGGCCCAAAGTGCCTTCTCTGGTGCTGCTTTCACTTCGGTCTTCACTGGTAAGAACCAGAAACTACCACACAAAGCTTCAAAAGTATTGGGACACCAATTGGGGGTTTTCACGTTAGCGGAACATTGAGACTAACTATGGAATAAAAACACATAGATCTTATGATGTTTTATATATATATATATATATATATATATATATATATATATATATATATATTACACTATAGGCATGTGATATAGTTATGTACTCAACACCCAGAGTATGTATTCGGATGTTTAGCTTATTGTTGTTGTTGTTGTTGTTGTTGTTGTGTCCTGCTTACAGGAGAGACAGTGTCGCTGGTGGATGTGGACATCTCACAGCGCGGGAGAAACTCTCCTCACCCCCCGACGCCTCCTCCACCTCCACGCCGAAGTCTCAGCCTGCTAGGTACACACATGAACAACAACAATACTCGTGATCTCATTCCTTCCCTGGCCTACATTTCTCTCCCTCTCTCTCCCTCTCTCTCCCTCTCTCTCCCTCTCTCTCCCCCTCTCTCTCTCTCTCTCTCCCTCTCTCTGTCTCTCTCTCTCCGTCCCTTTTCTTATCGTATATCTTTTGTACTGTCTGCCATTTTTGTTGACATTCTCAGTACGTTTGTCTCACCTCTATCTCTCCAAGAATCTCTTCAAATTTTCTCTGGCGTCTCTTTTCGTCCATGCCTCCTGCTGATTCCCAACTCCTCTCCGTCTGTCAAAATAACCACGTACATGATTTCAGTGCACAAAGGATTTTGTAGCGTGACCTTATTTGGATTGTGTTGATGATGTCTTTACGGTCAGTATCGTCTCACTGATGCGGTTTCACAGCTATAACACTTTACATGTTTCGTTTTGTTTTTTGTTTTGGTTTTTTTTTCTGTTCCTCCGTGCATTTTGTAAGACGAGCCGTCCAGGAAGGCGGCTTTCGCGCAGGGCGTTTCGTCAGCGTTTCCGTTTGTGTATTCTGCTCATTTTTTTTCTTCGTTTTCGGGCGAAAGGCGGCGGAAGCGTGTAACCTGCGCTCGGCCTGCGAAAGGCGTCTTGTGTCGCTCTTATAGGAGGGAATCTGTGGTTTACAAAGTGGAAACAAAACGCTTTTCGTTGACATCGTGAGCTTTTGCACGAGTGGATCGTTTCCTGCTCTGACGGGTTTTTTCCTTTTCTAAATGTTTCATAGTCATAAATCGGAAGTATTTTAGCTCGGTTAAACCCTTAGGGAGGTGTAGCGCAGTGGTTTAAGGCACTGGGTTAATGATCGGAAGGTCTCCCGGGGGGTTCGAGCTTCTGTATTCGGTGCAACTTTTGGGTCCTCGAGCAAGGCCCTTAACCCCCTGTGCTCCGGGGGGCGCTGTATCATGGCTGACCCTGTGCTCTGACCCCAACTTCCAAAAAACAAGCTGGGATATGCGGAGAAAATAATTTCACTGCGCTTTAATGTTTATGTGCCAAATAAAGACTATTATTCTTTTTTTTTACACACCTGGAAATACAATATCTCCATTTCCCAAATATTCTGCTGTCAACTGATTAAAATATTTAATTGTGGACAATTAATGGACAAATAAGGTTGTTTTATGTAAATGTATGATTATTATTATTATTATTATTACTGAAGCCAAACTCAACATTGATCCCGAATGCAAAATGTTCTTTTAAAGGTTTAAAAGTAACGACGGTGTTTTAAACGATGTCATGAATGTGAGTGGAAACGAAATGTGCGTCATGGCCGATTTTGGTGGTCAATTTGAGAGATTCAGAATCATTTTTTCAATAATGTATATATTTGAGTAAAGAAAGGACGTCGTGAATATGCTCGTGTGTGTGTGTGTGTGTGTGTGTGTGTGTGTGTTCTAATGCCCTGTGCATATTAATAAGGTGTGTGTACAGAGTGTGCAGTTAACGATGTGCATTGGAATGAATTCAGATCTTGGATTAATCACACGGCCGAATCTCTAATAATAATGCGGGAATCGAAACTCACACCCATCCATCACTCCATCCGAGTTACACTGCTTCCTGCATCACCATCTTTATGCAAAGCTTATCAATTCCGCCTGGGCCGCAGGCTACGCTAATTTAATGCCTCCTTTTTGGTTTGTGAACATTTTGTTCCAGATGATATAGGTGGACCCCAGCCAGGGCCTTTCCTAGTGAATGTCATGGGGGCATCCCTGCAGTCTCTCCCCCTGCCTCTTCCTCCTCCTCCCCCTATCCATGCCACTATCCAGCATAGCCTCAGCCTCAATGGTAAGGGTGTGATGGTGGCAAAGCTCTCTGGCATGTGTGTGTGTGTGTGTGTGTGTGTGTGCTGGGGCTTTATAGAACCGATTCCAAACCCCTCTTTCACTTCCTGTTCCTCCCCTACTGTCTAACCTTATGTCACTTGTATGTCTCACATTTGTGACGGTGAGATTCGCGTGTAGTCTAATGCTAAACGGAAAAACACGGCATGACATGCGACTGTTCATCTGTGGTAGTGTGTGGGTTAAATATATATATTAATGCAAGTCTTAATAAAGACAAGGATGATAAAGAGTATTATACGGATTTCAGCGTTTTTCCATTCGCTTTCATGCAAACGGCTATAAATAGTGTCCTCGCGACACTGAGATATATGAACGTATGCATAGTAATTGCTAGTTATGTTATTTATGTTGTCATGGCGACAGAGTTCTCGATGACACACACAGGCTCCAAACCTGCAGCCGATACTTGTAGAAACACATTGTGCACTGCGGGAGTGGAAACGTTCGCGACGCCAACCCATAGTCGTGTTCCACAGCAATACAACAGTGCGCGCACGGTCCGCCGAAAATCCTCGAACCTACACGTAGCGACGTCGCCGCTTTGAATGTCACTTTCTCAGATCAGGCCAGATGGTGGAAGCGTGTAGTTTACATGCGTACAGCTCAGTAATCCAACACTCACAGTGGCACAGGACCACCACGGCGTTCTCTGTTAACCTTTGAAACAGAAATGTTCGCCCGCGCACAGTCGAGCTGGAGGAAATGCGCACCAGGAGGTTGAAAGACGCTGCATTTTCAGGTCTCGCTTTTTTTTTTTTTTTTTTTCCGAGATGATATCGCACCCCAAAGAAGAAGACAAAGACGGTCGACCCATTTATCGTATCCTGAATGTATATCTTAAGCACAAAGACATTTCGCTAGGAAGGAAACTGTACAAAAAAAGTAGATTTACAGTCATTTCCGCACACGCACACACACACACACACACACACACACACACACACAGTGTAGAAACCATACAACGTTTCTCAAGGACCCCAAAACTTACTACAACAAACAGACCAAAAGTGTCTTCAGGTCCATGAAGTGCACCAATGAGACTATCATCAGCCAATAAGATCTCTCGAATGATGGTGAACGGAATTTTTTTAAAAAGGGGTCCAATTACATGCTAGAGATGTATGATTCACACACACACACACACACACACACACACACACACACACACACACACACACACACATCTGCAGTGTAGTGGTAGCTTAATAATTAAGGCATTGAACCCAAAGTTTTTGAGTCTAAATCCCAGCCTACAATTCTTGGGCCCTTGAGCAAGGCCCTTAACCCCTTAACTGCCCAGTTGTTTCCACGAGATAAATATGTCACTCCAGGAGTGTGCCAAAAACGCCATCGATGTGATCTAAAATATAAAATCTTTCTGTCCCAGACGCTTTCTTCCGAGCTCTCCCTCATTCCTCTCCGTCTCCGATTGAGACGCCGCCTCCGATGAGAGTCGCTTCACCTTCAAATGTGTGCCCTCTGAGAGGAGTGGATTCCAGCAGCTTCACAGCGAGCCTGAGGGAACTGGAGAGGGTAAGAAAAACCAAAACAGATTCCTTTAATACATATACATATACAGTATATATAGATATATATATATATTATATATATATATAATATATATATATATATATATATATATATATATATATACAAGTAAAAATTGTTTGGATTTGAAAAAAGCTGTGCCACTAGCATTCACGGAGCTTAACAATGCAGATTTTATATATATATAATATATATATATATATGATATTTTTTTTTTTTTTTTTTTTTTTTTTTTGAATAATATACATATTTTACGCCACCCGAAAAATGCTGTAAAATATAAACAAAAAACAACATTAAGACTTCTCGCCACAACATTCATTCATTCATTCATTCATCTTATAGCTCTTTATATCCGATCTTCCCTCGGGTCACGGGGAGTCTGTGTGTCTATCTCAGGTGTCTATGGGTATTAATGCAGGATACACCCTGGATGGAATACCAACCCATCACACACACACACACACATTCATACACTAGGGACAATTTTCCAAGGTTGCCAATCAACCTACCGTGCATGTTTTTGGACCGGGGGAGGAGGAAACCGGAGAACCCGGACGGAGAAAAACCCCCTGAGGCACGGGGAGAACATGCACACAAACTCCACACACACACATGGCCGAGATTGGAATCGAACCCTAACCCTGGCGGTGTGAGGAGAACGTGCTAAGCACTAAGCCACCGTGCCCCATCTGCTGCAGTTTCATTTCGAATCGATTTTTTTTCCAGAGGGTTTGAAACTTCTTTTCTTAAAATGTTAACTTAAAGTGCCACCTAGTGGACAAATGAAAGTAATCAAAAAGTAATGAAATGTAATCAATTGAAAAATGGCACTACATACTATATAACCTTCCCAACACTGTATGTATATATATATATATATATATATATATATATATATATATTATATTTATATATATATATATATATATATAAAATAAAGTGGTTTATAATTGTGTATAACGCGGTGATGTACACGATTCATTCGGCTTTAGGTGGTTCTGCTGAACTGCTTGTGTCGTATCTTGTAATGGACACTTACCCAGGTGTGTATGTGTTTTCCCCTCTCAGTGTGGCTGGTACTGGGGGCCGATGAACTGGGAGGACGCAGAGCTTAAGCTGAAAGGGAAGCCGGACGGTTCTTTTCTGGTGCGAGACAGCTCAGACCCCAGATACATCCTCAGCCTGAGTTTCCGCTCCCAAGGCGTTACACACCACACACGCATGGAGCATTACAGAGGTAACCAGCACACACACCACACACACACACACACACACAGAAGTCTTCCACGCGTTAGTAAATGACGAGCGCCTGTACGTGTCTGCTTGTTCAGGGACCTTCAGCTTGTGGTGCCATCCAAAGTTTGAGGACCGCTGCCATTCGGTGGTGGAGTTCATCGAGCGCGCCATCATGCATTCGAAGAACGGAAAATTCCTTTACTTCCTGCGCTCACGCGTACCGGGTAACGCTAGCGTTTTGAAATCGTTCTCAAACAAGTCGGAGAGAAATAAAAAAAATAATAAATCATAACCGGATTCTGGTGTGTGCCTTACAGGACTCCCTCCGACCCCGGTGCAGCTGCTGTACCCGGTGTCCCGCTTCTGTAACGTCAAAACCCTGCAGCACCTTTGCCGCTTCTGCATCCGCCAGCTCGTCCGCATCGACCACATCCAGGAGCTCCCCCTTCCAAAGTACTGCTTCCATTCCTACGTTCACACTGTGATGGTTGAATCGGTGCTGCTTACACGGTTCTTGCTTTCTGTCTTCTCTAGACCCCTGATTTCCTATTTGAAAAAGTTCTACTACTACGACCCGGAGGAGGAGATGTACCTGTCAATCAAAGGCATGCGGCAGATAGCAGGTGTGGAGCAGGAGCCCGAGTCGGAGACGTAGCGACAGATTGGTGTAAGAAATCATCTTTTTTTTTGTTTCTATTTAAATCGGTGCTTATTGACCAAATATTGATCACAAAGTATTTCAGGTTTTCTCTGTATGGATAGCAGATGGGATATGCGTGCATAGATGCTCCTGTTGCACAGCTCTGCCCCGAATCCCCCCCATCAGTCTTCCAGCAGAAGCCAGTGGACTTCATCAGAACGGCTGCTCATCGTATTAAGTCAAGACGGGGCGGCGAAAACGCTGGAGAACTGTCCGTACGAAGCTGGCCGGAGATGATCCGCTGGTCATTAACCTGACTAGGGGACACGCACAGGACTGTGAAATACAAACGGATAGAAACTTGATCTGGGGTTGTGACATTAAACCTCCATCTGTGGCTCATGAAAAAAACATTTCCAAACAAAATACGACACATTTGTGTATCCTTAGTTTTTCCTTCCTTTCCTCTCTGTTATCTTACGGACGGCTCGATTTTTGCCCGTTACCTCGACTGTAACTTCCTCGGCCTGGATGGACCTGGCGACATTTTCAGTAAAAGAAAATAAAACTGGCTTTGGAAAATTGTTTTTTGGAACATACTGACAAAAATATATGTATATATATATATATAAAAAAAAAAGCGACAAAATGTTGTTGATCCCGGTGAACACTGAGCACCAGGTACATGCGGTGAATGCTACATACACACTCGGAGAAGTGAATCCTCTTTTTTTTCAGGAAACAAGGGCACAGATCACAAGTCATAAGATTATAAAGCTCGGGAATTAAAAGCAGTGATCCTGGACTTCTGAAATTGATAATCAGTGTCCATCAGGTAAACTCCTTTATCTGGGGTCAGATACATATCACATAACGAAAGACCGTTTCTCACTCATGTTTACGTCTAGTGGTAAGGACGCTTTAAAAATCCAACCCGGATCGTGGCAGAAATTTATCACTGGGTTAGTGGTTAGCACGTTCACCTCACACCGCCAGGGTCAGGGTTCGATTCCCGTCTCTCCCATGTGTGTATGGAGTTTGTGCATGTTCTCCCCGTGTCTCAGGGTTTTTTTTCCGGGTTTTCCGGTTTCCTCCCCCGGTCCAAAAACTTGCATGATAGGTTGATTGGCACCTTGGAAAATTGTGCCTAGTGTATGAATGTGTGTGTGTGTGTGTGTGTGTGTGTGTGTGATGGGTTGGCATTCCATCCAGGGTGTATCCTGCATTAATACCCATAGACGCCTGAGATAGACACAGACTCCCCGTGACCCGAGAGAAGATCGGATAAAGCGCTAGAAGATGAATGAATGAATGAACTTTATCACTATAACAGCTGGTTGTGAAAACACTAAATTGTAGTGCAAAGATGATCCTTGATCCACTGAGTCAGTAGACAGATGTACAGGATCCATCAGGATTCATAGGGATATAAATAGGATCTTCTTCTTATTATTATAATTGCTTTTATTGTTATTATTATTATTATTGGGGCACGGTGGCTTAGTGGTTAGCATGTTCTCCTCACACCACCAGGGTCAGGGTTCGATTTCCGTCTCGGCCATGTGTGTGTGGAGTTTGTGCATGTTCTCCCCGTGTCTCAGGGGGTTTTTCTCCGGGTTCTCCAGTTTCCTCCCCCTGGTCCAAAAACTTGCATGATAGGTTGATTGGCAACGTGAATGTGTGTGTGTGTGTGAGTGTGATGGGTTGGCATTCCATCCAGGGTGTATCCTGCATTAATGCCCATAGACGCCTGAGATAGACACGTGACCCGAGGGAAGATTGGATAAAGAGTAGAAGATGAATGAATGAATGAATGAATGAATTTATCACTATAACAGCTGGTTGTGAAAACACTAAATTGTAGTGCAAAGATGATCCTTGATCCACCGAGTCAGGATCCATCAGGATTCATAGGGATATAAATAGGATCTTATTATTATTATTATTATTTGGTGTCACCTGTAGCATCTTTAAAGCAAAGCAGATCAAAATGGATGTCAATTACTTTTGATTGATGTGTTCCAGCCGGTTCTAACTGGTCGAGCTGGACGTCAGTGAAATGCGCCAGCGTGTATAATTGGCTCAGTCTATCTCGCTGGGTCTGGCCTATGACCCGCCTTTTTAAATCCAAACCGCGACGAGCTATTGGACACGGCCGAGCACGAGGGCGGGATCTTCCGCGTTCGCCTTCACTGTTGGTGCGCTTGCAAGGCGATCACGAGAACCCGTGCCGCCGATTGGCTGCGAGCGCGATCAATCATCCGTCCACGCGGCTGCGGATTGGTCGAAGGGCGTCGGGCGGTCTCTGGACCGTGGGCTTTGCTCTTGAAGGTTTAACGGAGAGCGAATGTCGTCATGAGCGGTGGGTAGGAAACGAGAATGCTGGTGTTTATTTTACTATCTACCTTTAAATCAGCGCGTCTTCTTTCCGCGTGTACATTTTAAGTCGCTCCACTGCGGTGCACGAGTTAAAAGAAAAATAGCAACAAAAAAAAACAAAAACAAAAGCGGATTGTTCCAGAATGATCCTGTTTCAGCATATTGCACACTTCCGGAATCAGCCTGCTTCCTCAGTATCAAAGAGTTTATCTGGCTAGTTGCAGGCTAGCATGCTAGCTGAGGGAGCGCAGACAGGCTGAGGCGTTTTATTTGTTTTAAATTAAATAGAAAATGCACTTTGGTGCAGATTTGTTGTATCGGAAAATAAATGTGGGTGGAAAATCTTAAAAAAAAAAAAAACAAAAAAAAAAAAAAAACACATTTCTGAAAAGTACCTCAGAGGTGCTAGCGCGGTTAGCTTTAGTCGCCTGGGGTCTCGTTAGCCGTTAGCTGGGGGTCAGTTTGGGGTCAGTTTATATATATATATATATATAGATATATATATATATATATATATATATATATATATATATATATATATATATCCGTGTGTATTGTGAGGGGGTGCTGGAGACCCGGGTGTACGCGGTTCCACCCCCCCGTATATCCCCCGAGTGGAGAATTAGGGCTCGGAAACGGTTTTTTTTAAATCGGGGTTAATAAAAATACGAAGTTTGAAATGTGTAAAAAGCTCGTCAATAACCTTGTGTGTGTGTGTGAGATAAAGATTTTGTGTGTGTTTATCTTCGTCCACGTGAATTGAGTGATGACGTGAAAACACGCCTCTTCGGTATTTTAAAGCGGCAATAATCATCTTTCCGGCCCGGAAATGAAAAAAAACAACAACAAACAAACAAAAAATTTCTCGTGTTTGCTGTCATTGCTTTTCTAGACTCTGTCCAGGCCACATCAGGTCTCAGTGGGCGGGGCTTTGCGTGTGTGGGGGCGGGGTCTATTCAAATGACAGATCAGAGCTTTCTTTATACTTGTACATTTCGCCAGGTTTAATCTGAACCACAGGACTGTAAATCACCTCGTCTAGTGTATATTACATGTTGAACGTGAACCTGGAGCCAAAGCCGTGCAGGTTATGTTAGTGCAAAAGTAAAAATGCACAAACAGCAGTCATTGTGATCAGAATTGTATCTTTTATTCCTCCTAAAGATCAAAAGGACAGTATGGCTACCACCGTTGCTGTCAGTCCCAGCGAATATCTTCAGCCCTCAACCACCACGTCTCAAGTAAGAACGCACTTTTGCATATGATAAAAATGTCAAAAAACATCTTTATCTCTATAAACATTACATCTAATGCTTGTTTAAATGTGTGCAGCACTTTATTCTGCTTTTGTTTGTTAGTCGTCTTTTTTTTCCTCTTTATGTCTATAAATGAGACCAATATGCATCAGTAAATAAGCTTACTATCTTTTGTGTCTGTTTGATATAGCTCTTAAATTCCATTATTATTTGCCATAACATTTGACTTTGTGAAACCTGTCATTTTGTTTTTGTAGGACTCTCAGCCATCACCATTGGCCCTCCTGGCGGCCACTTGCAGTAAGATCGGCCCACCTGCGGCTCAAGCGCCGGTCAGCGCTCCACCGACCCAGCCGACCACGCGCCGCCTTCATCCCATCAAACCTGCACCCATTGCTCCAGCTCCTCCCAAAAACCTGGGCTTTCTTTCAGCCAAAGGAAACGTCATTCAGCTCCCTGCAGGTGTGGGTTCTTCAGGAACCAACCCCATCCTCCTGACCATCCAACCACAGACCCGCCCGGCCGGGGCAACTACTGCCAACATCCAGTACCAGGTGGTGCCGCAGATCCAGGGAGCTCAGACCATACAGATGGTACCTCAGGGTGGACAGATACAGATCATTCCTGGGACAAACCAGGCGATCATCACCTCACCTGTTACCATGCAGGCCGCTCCTCCCACCCCAGCACCCAAAACGGTCCCCATCAAGCCGTCGACGCAGAAGCGCAGGCAGAACAACGCGAACATCTCGCCCGCCACCAACGTCGTGCGTCTGCCTGGCGGACTCGCACTGCCTCTCAACGTCGCCACGGGTGAAGTCGGCGCGACTCAGATCATCACGGAGACGGCAGCCGCCTCGCCTCGGCCGGTTAAAGGGAAGCGGGGGAGGAAGAGACTGGCTGCCATGGTTCCTCCAGCTCCTGCTCCTGCCTCTCCTCCACCCATCGCCGAACAGGTGGAAACGGTGCTGATCGAAACGACAGCTGATAACATCATTCAGGTAGGTTCATCACGCCCTGTTTAACACTTCATAAAGAACGCTGACAGGAACGAACCACACACCAGGAATAGATGGAGACTCTCTCTTTTCCCCCCCTCCGTCACGTCAGGCAGGAAACAATCTCCTGATCGTGCAGAGCCCGGGCGGGAGCCAGCCTATGGTGCAGCAGGTGCAGTTGGTTCAGCAGAAATCGGATCAGCAGGTGGTGCAGATCCCACCTCAGGCTCTAAAAGTGGTACAAGCCGCCTCTGCAACACTCCCCCCTGTGCCCCAGCGAGTGCCATCCACCCCCAGTGTTCAGGTGGCTCCTTCAGAACCCACCCAGGTACCACAGGCTTTCTATTCTTCTGGCCAAGATTCAAGGTTTATTTGAGAGCAATAATGTTTACTGTTTTTCACAAGCAACATTTTTGTTTGTCTACTCTGTAATCGGTGGCGATGTGGAATTATTCACAGGTACTGATCAAAACAGCTTCAGGTGAATGGCAGGCGGTCCAACTGCAGGAGACCATCGTGACCACTCCGACTTCGCCCACTAGCACTCCCGTCACGACGGCCGTGGTGAGCAAGAAATCCCAGCAAGGGCCGCGGAAAGAGAGGACTCTCGCCAAGATCGCCCCTGCCGGCGGCGGTCTGATCACGCTCAACGCGGCGCAGCTCACCTCCGCCGCTCAAGCCGTGCAGACCATCAACATCAACGGCGTACAAGTGCAAGGAGTCCCCGTCACCATCACCAATTCAGGGGGTGAGAAGCCGCGTGATTGATCTTTTTCTCCAGATTAATTTCTGTAGAATTTCACATTCTGTATTGCTGTTATTCATCTGGACAGGAGGAGCCTTAAAATAAAACAAAAATGACCAGTAAATATTGACAATAAAATACTTTTTGTATTAATTGTGAGAAAAGCCGGAGCAGCATTGTTAAGGTTGTGTTTCTGCTTTCAGGACAGCAGCACCTGACGGTACAGACGGTGCAGGGAGGTGGTCTTCAGCTGGGCAGCCTTCACGCACAGGAGCAGCCTCTGAAGGTGGAACAGACCCTCACTCTGGAGCTTCAGAGTCAACCAGGAGAAAAGAAACGACGCATGGCCTGCACCTGTCCCAACTGCAAAGATGCAGAGAAAAGGTCATGCAGATCCCGTTTTTTATTTATATATATATATATATATTATATATATATATATATTTATATATATATATATATATCTATATATATATATATATATATATATATCATATATATATATATATATATATATATATATATATATATATATAATATATATATGTAATGTATAGGGCTTTTTTTTGTTGGACATCGTGGTGTGGTTTGAACCTCTAACTCGTGACTAATTACCTTATTTATCCTCAATTAACGTTCCTTCCTCTTGCCTGCTGCAGGCCGGGCGAGGTCGGGAAGAGGAAGCACATCTGCCACATAGTAGGTTGCGGGAAAACCTTCCGGAAGACGTCCCTGCTGCGAGCGCATGTGCGGTTGCACACAGGAGAGCGGCCTTTCACCTGCAGCTGGGTCTTCTGCGGGAAAAGCTTCACACGCAGCGATGAACTGCAGAGACACGCCAGGACGCACACGGGTACCAAACCGCTCAAAGTTGGACTTGGGAATCTGCGTCGAACCGAATCTGGCCTGTTAGAGAGAGCTTTTTAGTAATAGAGTTCGGCTCTATTTATACTGTTTGTGTATTCATTGTTAAGGACAAGCATGTTTCAACACTACTAGCAAAGGAAATAAATAAATGAATAAATAATTTAAATAAATAAAATAAAAAAGGGGGGGGGGGTGGGGGGTGGGGGGGGGGGGTGGGGGGGGGTGGGGTGGGGGGGTGGGGTGGGGGGGGGGGGGGGGGGGGGGGGGGGGGGGGGGGGGGGGGGGGGGGGGAGGGGGGGGGGGGGGGGTGGGGGGTGGGGGGGGGGGGTGGGGGGGGGGGGGGGGGGGGGGGGGGGGGGGGGGGGGGGGGGGGGGGGGGGGGGGGGGGGGGGGGGGGGGGGGGGGAATGATCAGCAATCCATACCTCCATAATGTCATTACGAGAGCGGCCTCTAGAGGCGAAATCCTGGAACTACGTGCTGTTTTGTTATTCGACTCGTGTCGTTATATTTATTATTTATACTTTATATTATATATTCATATTTACTTTTGTACTATTACTATAATGTGTGCTGTGATTTAAAACGCTGTTCCAATACTTTTGTATTTACCTTTACTTTTGTTCCTTTTAAACTGGTAATTTTTGGTCAGTTGATGTTTTATGTATTGAGGGGGAAAATTGTGAGAATTAATATACATTCTATTCTGTTTTAGCTCATTTTGTTTATTTATTTAGCTTTGTTTGTATTTTGCTGTATTGTATTCTATGAAATAATTGTACTTTTGTCTCTCTTCCACACAGGAGACAAGCGTTTCGAGTGCTCGAAGTGTCAGAAGCGGTTCATGAGGAGCGACCATCTCACGAAGCATTACAAAACACACCTGAACACAAAGAACCTGTGAATGCAGTTTTCAAACAAACAAACAAACAAAAACTTCTAGAAAAACAAACCCTTCTCCTGGGAAATAAAAGAGCAGGGAATTGAGTCGGGGTGTAAATTGTGGAGAACAAGATTTCTTCCCTCGTCCAAATCACATACATGAACACACAAGTACAAATGTGTGTGTGTGTGTGTGAGAGAGAGAGATCCAGTCCCGGTTCTACTGTGTAGTTGATGCGGACGAGACCACGCTCCTCTCGTGTCTCGGCTGGTCCTGTGTCCAAGCTGAAGGTCCTGAATGATGGATGTGTGTGTGTGTGTGTGTGTGTGTGTGTGTGTGAGAGAGAATTGCAGCACCGACAAAGTACTCCAGCCAAGAATCTCATTTCTCTTGTGTTTTAGAGCAGTTTTATTTTCCGAGCCTTTTGACTGGTCTGTAGCAGCTCAAGGACAGCTTTTATTATGTAAAAGTTTGCATATATTCAGACGTATATTTGTACAAATGTATATGTTTGGACGCTTACACCCCAACCAAGGTGGATTTTTTGTTTTGTTTATTTGGGGTTTATTTTTTTCCAGAACTTGGAAAAAAACTCTCCTTTACTTAACCTCAGTGTAACATTTAAAAAGAAAAGTTATTTTTTTTTGTTTGTTTTGTTGTTGTTGTTTTGCGCTGTGACCGGACAATCATGTCTCGAGTGCGGTGTGGGACTGAACAGAGGACGGACGCCATGCAGAACCATGCAGAAGCGTAAACCAACGATGTATCTGTATTTAAAAAAGAGAGAGAAATGGCATAAGGATAATGTAATTATTTAGATGGTATGTTCTGGAAAAAAAATTTAGAGTTCATTATAGCATCTGATATTCAGATGGAAGAAAGGGGGGGGGGGGGGGGGGGGGTGGGGGTGGGGGGTTCGAGTTTTGTGTGGGGGGGGGGGGGAAGAGGGGTACTGGCGAAGTGTCTGTGTGGAATGGGTGAGGGGGGGGGGGTATCTGTGGGGGGAGGGGGGGGGGGTATCGAGTGTGTTGTGTGGGGGGGGGGGGGGTGGGGGGGGTGTCGGGGTGGGGGGGTGGGGGTGGGGGGGGGAGGGGGGGGGGGGGGGGGGTGGGGGGGGGGGGGGGTCTTTGTTACAGTATGTCTGTAGAAATATGGACTTGTATATTTACAAACGCAGGACGCTGTTGGAGGGAAATGAACTTTCAGTACCGAAATACTTTGCAACGTGTCAACAACAACAAAAACAATGAGTTTTTGACATGAGAGGGTCCGAATTCCTGCCAGGTCCATATTTATCCATATTTATGGTCGCGATTTCTCAAAAGTGCTTTAAGGAAAGAAAGACAAAAGACTTTGACGTGTCCCTGAAGGCGTTCTGTTCATCTTCAGAGATCATACCATGCAGGATATTTGTTACACAAACGGGTGTACTTCTCCGGCCAAACCTGAAGAATAAAGACTGTGTATATTGTAAATGAGTTGTTTTTAAAACAAACAAACCAACCCTAACCAGAGCCGCTGTATAGATGAATTGCTCTATTCCACACGCCTATTAGAGAGCATTTTTATCCAGTTAAATGTTGCCTTAGAAAGCTTCACTCCCTACCTAAAGAGATTTCCGTCTGATTAAAATGCATTTGTAGATTTGCTTTATCCTTATCTTGGTGTCTTGTTTGTTTTAAGAAATACGCACTGACCAAGTCCAATGTTGTTCTTTTTGTTTGTTTGGGAATCAAAACCCTTGTGTCTAAAATTAAGCGACGATCCTTTCTATAAACACGTCGGCCTTTTTTTGTTGTTTCCCACCCTGACAATAAAGCGTTTAATTGACAGCCCTCGAAAAAAATGATCATTTAAATCATGATTGCATGTTAGTGCGTGTAAGCCCCGCCCCTTTTGTTGTAGCCGCTTTTGCACCAGCATGAAAATGCTCAGAGGTCTGATCTGACCCGGACTTAATGCATTTAATATCTGACGAATAATAACACTTTTAACGCTTCTTTTTGTTCTTTATGTACAACTTTTATTGTGAAAGTTGTGACGTGTAAACAGTTCACTTCCGCACCAGGGGATTGGATCGCAGTCCTGCCGGACGCCGGGTATAGAAGAGATCAATGTTGCTCCGAATATGAAATGTATTTATTATTTACGGTGGTTTATTAAACATTTCAGCCGAGCTGATCTGATGTGCTGTTCTTTCACCAGGTTTCCGCTGGAATGCCGTTTCAGCAGAAGCGTTGTTGGATCCAGGATGGAAAGCGCTTCTCCAGGTTCCGCTTGGGGTTCGGATCCATGCACCTGTTGCCCAATTCTGCCCTGCATCATCAAGATGAATAGATCATATCAGGTAAGTTTCTGGTCTGTTTTTCCTTGAGCAAGATTTGCATCAGGACACGAGACACTGATTTGCGTGGAAACACCAGGAAATCAACATTCATCAAAGTGATGTTTCATGTTTTTTTACAGAATGAATTGGAATGATCGGATGGATAATGAACATTATAAACAGAATTCCTCATCATGATGGATAAATGCTTCCATGCACAAATTCCTGCTCGTGGTGAGAATCCACATTTCCAGCTCGTATGCATCTTTTACTTCTTTTGAGTTTCATTGATGTATTTGTGTACTGAAAGTGAAACACGGCTTGTCGTGTTTTCAGTCGCGTGTAACGGCGGTGACGCGGCGCCTCGAGATCCGAACCCGTAACCCCCCTCACACGGACCACGTGCAGGAATGGTCACGATGGAGGAACAGTTCGTAGGTTCCAGGCTCGTATCGGAGCTGTGTGGTGGGAGCGAGGAGGATTTCCCATATCCAGCGTGGAGGAACGGAACCCTCAGTCCCTGCTTCAACCACGTCATCTGTGGATCTCTCGCGCACGCGCTTACTGCAGTGTTCAGCGCGTGCTATCTCAGTGCCCCCAGGTAAGATACATTCACCATGGTAAGATACATTCACCATGGGAGGATTCATTCACCATGTTTAGGGTAGAGAGAGAGAGAGAGGGGGGGGGGGGGGGGGTGTTCAAGTCTCAGCACTGCTAAACTGGCCCTTGAGCAAGGCCCTTTAATCCTCTGTTCTTCAGGTGGACTCCATTCCGCGCTCTTATTTATTTATTTATTTGTTTGTTTGTTTGTTATTTATTATTATTGGCATTTTAATTGATTTGATGTTCGTGGGGGGCACGGTGGCTTAGTGGTTAGCACGTTCGCCTCACACCGCCAGGGTCCGGGTTCGATTCCCGTCTCGGCCATGTGTGTGTGGAGTTTGCATGTTCTCCCCGTGCCTCAGGGGTTTTTTTTTTTCTCCGGGTTCTCCGGTTTCCTCCCCCGGTCCAAAAACATGCACGGTAGGTTGATTGGCAAATTGCACCTTGTAAATTGTCCCTAGTGTATGAATGTGTGTGTGTGTGTGTGTGTGTGTGTGTGTGTGTGTGTGTGCCCTGCGATGGGTTGGCATTCCATCCAGGGTGTATCCTGCCTTAATGCCCATAGACGCCTGAGATAGACACAGACTCCCCGTGACCCGAGAAGATCGGATAAAGCGGTAGAAGATGAATGAATGAATGAATGAATGAATGATGTTCGTGGCAACTTTTTTTTTGCATCACACATTTGCGCGTTAACAAATACGGACGTGTTTTTTAATGCAAATGCATCATTTGTGAACTCAAACACAACACAGAGCACGAAGGTATTAAAAGTAACCAATGTGCTTTTTTGAATGACGTCATGATGCCGAACGCAACTTTCCACGCTTTTAGCGGATTTTTTGTTGATTTGACGTTGATTTGAGGCGCAAAGCGATTTATTTAGTGATTAAATAAATGAACCATTTTCAGTTGGATGATTTTATCTAATCCAATTAAAGAAAGCACGCCGGGAATGAATGTGTTGCGTTGAAGGTTTATTGTTTGTTTGTTTGTTTATTGTTTTGAGATTTTAAATAAAAACGCTCGAACAGAAATTTACGCCCGTGGGGGAAAAAAAAACACAAATAAAAACGATTGCTGCCGAAATGAACGCATTTCATTTTAATTTGCTGTAATTTGTATATCAGGGACGTTTACATTTACGACATTTGGGAGATGCTCTTATCCAGAGCGACTTACAACTGAGCAATTGAGAGTTAAGGGCCTTGCTCAAGGGCCCACTAGTGGGTTTTGAACCCGTGATCTTCCGGTCCAGGGGCCAACACCTGAACCACTGGGCTCCAGCACCTCCACACGTTGCATAACTGTTTTACGAAAGTCCAGGGTTCCTTCTGTCTCTTAACATTTCGATGATGGATCTCCTGCAGGCTCGGCTCCTCTTCACCGTCGCCCCCTGTTGGCTGGATCTTCAGGTCTGTTGCTGCACTTCTGCTGGTGTTTGTTTTTGTGGCGGATTTGGGTTTGGTGCTCGCTCTTCACCAGCAGGACTTTTACGCGAATGTCTTGGCCGACGGATGCGGCGTCGTCGCCTGGCTCGTCCACTTCGGGGCCGTTTTGTCCTTGCGAAGATCCGCGCACGGAACGACCCGAGGGCCGGCGTTTGTTCTGCTCCTGGTCGTCCTTCCTGCTCCGAACGTAGTGTTTATTCTGATTGCTCACGCTCAGGAGCTCAGCAGCGAGGACCTGTTGCAGCTCGGAAGGTTTGCGTTGTCGGTGTGCAGGGCGGCTCTGGTCCTTACGTACCTGCTGGCCTTCGTCTTTCCTTGTTCCAGGTCTGGAAGTGCGTCTCTGCTCGTCAACGCGGACGACGAGTCTCCTCTGATCGTTTCCCAGCCGCCCGAGAGAGACGTGGTGGTGGTGGCGGAGGACGGGTGCAGCTTCCTATCCAGGTTTCTTTACCTGTGGTTGAACGTTCAGCTGAGGCAGGGTCAGCGTGGAGAGCTGGAGAAACCCGCCGACGTTTTACAACTCCCCCGAAAGCTGCGGACCAAAAGCGCCACTCTGCGCTTCAGGCAGTGTTGGGACAAGTGCGTTCCAAGGACACGTGAAGGGCATCAGGAGAGGAGTGGAATCGGCCCCGAGGGAACGAGCCGCCATGAGGTGAAGCTCTTCAGGGTTCTACACAAGGCGTTCGGTCCACGGTACTACCTCCTGGGTGTCCTGAAGCTGCTGGCCAGCCTGCTGGCGTTCGCGGGACCTCTCCTCCTCAGCTGGTTAGTGGGTTTCATGGAGACCGACGGTGCACCACTGAGCAGAGGGGTGTGGTGCTCTGTGGGACTCTTCTCCAGCACTCTCCTGGCGGCTTTCCTCCGCAACGTCTTCGTTTTTGAAGTTTCCAAGGTTTCCCTGGAGGCTCGGGCCGCCGTGGTGTCCACTATCTACGCGAAAGCGCTGCGGGTCGGCAGCTCGGAGCTGGCGCGCTTCACTACGGGCGAGGTGGTCAACTACATGAGCATGGACACCGACCGCCTGGTCAATTTCTTTAACAGCTTCCATGAAGTGTGGAGTCTTCCGTTCCAGTTCGTCCTGGCCCTTTACCTGCTTTACATGCAGGTGGGCGTGGCCTTCCTGGGCGGCCTGGGCGTGGCTTTTCTGCTCGTGCCTCTCAATAAGTTTTTGGCATCTCGCATCCTGGAGAACAACAGACACATGCTGATGCACAAAGACAGCAGGGTGAAGGTAATGTCTACAGAATGATCTTTATTAATACATGTATATATTAATGCATCAATGTTTTTGTTTTTTTGTTAAAGCTCATGACTGAGGTCCTTTTTGGAATCCGAGTGCTGAAGTTCTATAACTGGGAGCGGCACATTGCGGAGAAGATCACACGGAGCCGCGAGAAAGAGCTGAGTCACCTGAAGGCCTTGAAGTATCTGGACGCAGTGTGTGTGTACACCTGGGCAGCACTTCCTGTCGTCATCTCCATCCTCACCTTCATCACATACGTGCTGCTTGGAAACAGTCTGACTGCAGCCAAGGTGGGAATTCTTCCTGGTGTACAACCTGATCAGTGTGTGTGGTGGATGGTGATTGGCTGGGAGGAGTTCTGGTGTAAATAGTGAATGGTGATTGGCTGGGAGGAGTTCTGGTGTGAATAGTGGATTGTGATTGGCTGGGAAGGAGTTCATGGTGTGAATAGTGGATTGTGATTGGCTGAAAGGAGGTTCAGGTGTGAATAGTGGATTGTGATTGGCTGGAAGGAGGTTCAGGTGTGAATAGTGGATTGTGATTGGCTGAAAGGAGGTTCAGGTGTGAATAGTGGATTGTGATTGGCTGGGTGGACTTCAGGTGTTAATAATGGAGGATGATTGGCTGGTGTGAATAGTGTATTGTGATTGGCTGGAAGGAGGTTCAGGTGTGAATATGAATAGTGGATTGTGATTGGCTGGAAGGAGGTTCAGAGCATTAGTGGGTGTGAATAGTGGATTGTGATTGGCTGGTAAGGAGTATCATTGGTTGTGAATAGTGGATTGTGATTGGCTGGGAGGAGTTCAGGTGTTAATAATGGATGATGATTGTGATTCAGGAAGGAGGCTGGTGTGAATAGTGGATTGTGATTGGCTGGAAGGAGAGCAGGTGTGAATAGTGGATTGTGATTGGCTGGGAGGAGTTCAGGTGTTAATAATGGATGATGATTGGCTGGTGTGAATAGTGGATTGTGATTGGCTGGAAGGAGAGCAGGTGTGAATAGTGGATTGTGATTGGCTGGGAGGAGTTCAGGTGTTAATAATGGATGGTGATTGGCTACAAGAATATAATCAGGTGTGGAAAGTGGATTGTGATTGGCTGGTTTTAACCCTTCTGCCTCTTAGTTACAGTTCATAACCTGCAGTAAGGTTATGAACCTCTGTAAGGGGTTATGAACCTCTGTAAGGGGTTCTGAACCTGTGTAAGGGGTTCTGAACCTGTGTAAGGGGTTCTGGTGACTGTACGTAGTTTCCTCCTACTACATAACCCTCAACTTCTGACTTTCGACCTACTGACTGGTTTTTGCTTGTAGGTTTTCACGACACTGGCTCTAGTGGGCATGCTCATTCTCCCACTCAACGCCTTCCCCTGGGTTCTGAACGGCACACTGGAAGCCAAAGTGTCCCTAGACCGCATTCAGGGCTTCCTCAGTCTGCACGATCAGGACTTCAGTACCTACTACAGCCAAGGTAGGAGAAAAACACTACGCTGCACCATAGCGACAAAATCTATCGGGACCCTGAAAGTGAAATAGAGACAAAGTTTTTTTTTGTTTTTTTTTGCGCAGATTCTCCCGAGGAGCCTGGAAACGCCGTTCGGATGATCCGAGCCGAATTCTCGTGGAAAAATCCAGAGATGAAGGACGCATCTCAGACAGGAAGTCTGTACCTCCATAACCTCGACTTATGTGTCCAAAAGGTCGGAGGCACCGCGAAAGAAAAGAAATGATTATTATTATTATTATCATAATCTTTATCTGATATATTTGTATTTTTTATTCATTTTTTTCCAGGGCTCTTTATTTGTAGTGGTTGGAAAAGTTGGCTGTGGGAAAAGCTCTTTATTATCTGCCATCGCTGGAGAGCTGAGCAGGTGTGTGTGTGTGTGTGTGTGTGTGTGTGTGTGTGTGTGTGTGTGTGTGTGTGTTGTTATTATTATTGTAATTAATAATTATTGTATTATTTATTATTATAATTATTGATGGTAAAATTCAAAATCGGCCTAAAAATGTACGATTTTTAAACGTATGCATCACGATGCATATTTTGCAACGTATTTGTGTTTTTTATTTATTTAATTATTTAAATTATTAATTGTGATTAATCGCCATGAGTTAACTCGAATCGTACGTTTTTTTTAATGTACCCTAAATGAATACCTTTCATGTTTCTTCTACTCCAACTAACTGTAGCAGATGTTTATATTATATATTATATACATTTCTCTCAAAATCTCTCCCTTTAAGAAAATGATTGATTATTTATTTTATGCTGGAAATGATTCTTTTAATATTCATTTCTTGTTAATTACAATGTCATTTGTTTATTGGTGGTTTTAAGTGTAAAAAAAGAAATGGGACGTGGCTCCTTTAAGAATTATGTTCCGGTTGCTTTTCCGTATAAACTGGTGATACAGAAGCGCATTGTGTATGAATAATGAATTCCTCTGTAGAGTCGGAGGCAGCGTGTACGTGCAGGGAAGAGAGCAGGGTTTGGGCTTGGTTGCTCAGGAGCCGTGGATCCAGCACGCAAGCGTTCGTGATAACGTCCTGTTCGGGAAGGACTTCCACAGTGACTTTTACCAAGCGGTTCTCCAGGCGTGTGCGCTCACTGCCGATCTCGCCGTGAGCCTTTATTACAAGATTTAAGCCTTTTTTCATTGATTTTTTTATTCCCGGCGCATTATTTTTCTCACCGTGGCATCGTTCTGCAGGTTTTGCCGAACGGAGATCAGACGGAGGTCGGAGAGAACGGCGTGACGCTCAGCGGAGGCCAGAAAAGTCGCCTTGCTCTGGCCCGCGCTGTTTACATGGTAAAAAACAAACAAACAAACAAAAAACACCTCGCGCGAACGGCCAAATTTAACCCTCCGCCGCGTCATGTGACAGGACAAGGACGTGTACCTGCTGGACGATCCGCTAGCAGCCGTGGATGCGGACGTGGCTCAGCATCTCATGGAGAAATGCATTCTGGGAATTCTTCGGGGCAAGACCCGGATCCTTTGCACTCACAGGGTGGAGTTTGTGGAGAAGGCGGACGTGGTGGTGCTGATGGATGGAGGGACCGTGGTGAAAACGGGTATTATTATTATTATTATTATTATTATTATTATTATTATTTAGGATTTGTTGCCGAAGCCTAATGCGTTCCTTTGGTTCATGTTTGTCTGGGTTTGCTTTGTGAAGGAACACCTCAGGAGGTCTTGTCGCTGGTGAAGGAGGTTCCTGTAGGGGGCAGAAAGAGAAACGAGCACGAAATAGCGAAACATAAAGGTAATATTTACCAATTTGTTGAGTTAAAATGTGAAACTTTGTCAGTCCTAATAAATGTCTCTCTGTATAAATGTCTCTGTGTATATATATACACTATCTATCTATCTATCTATCCATCTCGATCTCTCTCTCTCTCTCTCTCTATCTCTCTCTCTCTCTCTCTCTCTCTCTCTCTCTCTCTCTAGAGAGAGAGATATATATATATATATATATATATATATATATATATATATATATATATAGTCCTACTATATTATCTATCTATCTATCTATCTATCTCTATCTATCTATTTATCTATCTATCCATCTCTCTCTCTCTCTGTGTGTGGTATGTGTATATATATATATATATACACATTACTCTCTCTCTCTCTCTCTCTCTCTCTCTCTCTCTCTCTCTCTCTCTCTATATATATATATATATCTCTATCTATATATATATATATATATATATATATATATATATATATATATATATATATATATAAATTATATATAAATTCAATAACGAATGTTTTAGACGGCGTGGACCAGGAGGAGGAAGAGCTGACCAATGAGCCGTGTTCGGAGGCGGGGCTACGCACCGTAGAGGAGGAGCAGAAGCAGACGGGGAGGCTGGTCTGGTCGGTGTATAAGTCATATTGGAATGCGGTGGGCGGGTGTCTGGCCGTGTCCGTTCTGTCGTCTCTGCTCCTCATGCAAGGTCCCGAACGTCCGAACACCGTCCCGAACGTCCGAACACCGTCAACACGGCAGGACACCAGGAACCGGAACGAGCGCTTTAACGACCTTCTCTTCCACAGGATCCAAGAACGTGTCGGATTGGTGGCTGTCGTACTGGATCTCCAACACCAAATCCAACCGCACCGACCCTGAACTCTGTCTGACCCCGAGCCCTCTGTCTGCCTTAGCGCTTCTCTCTACAAACTCACTTCTGTACGTTAAAATGGGGGGTTAGCGCTTAGCGCTGTAAATGTTGTCGTTATCGTAACATGCTTTTTTTTTTTCTCTCTCTCTCCCCGTTTGAAGCTTTCGCTCACCAGCGGGGAACATGAGCTCCGAGCTGAAGTTCTACATGACTGTGTACGCTTCTCTAGCAGCATCCAATACAGTCTTCACCGCGGTCCGAGCCTTCCTATTCGCCTACGGAGCCGTCCACGCCGCCACGGCCATCCACAGGAGACTCCTGGATAACGTTCTCCAGGTAACATATTCTTTTTCTTATGCCACAGAAAAAGAAAACAGCGAATGGTTATAGAGTGATTATAAGACCTACATAGCGTTTTTTTTTTTCCCTCCAGGCCACCGTGACGTTCTTCGACACCACTCCGCTGGGCCGAATCCTCAATCGCTTCTCCTCGGACATCTACAGCGTGGACGATTCGCTCCCGTTCGTCCTGAACATCCTCCTCGCCAACGTTTTCGGCTTGTTGGGAATGCTGGTGGTGATGAGTTACGGGCTCCCCTGGGTCCTGCTGCCGCTGGTTCCTCTCGCGCTGCTCTACTACCGAACGCAGAGGTTCTATCGCCACTCGTCCCGTGAGCTCAAGCGCTTGTGTAGCCTCACACTGTCTCCCGTCTACTCGCACTTCTCCGAGACCCTGAGCGGCCTGGCGACGGTGCGGGCCAGCGGGCACACTCCCAGGTACTCGCCTCCGTCCCTCGAATCCATCTCTCTTTTTTTTAAATGATTATTTATTTATTTGTTGTTCCCTAATATTTAAACATGTGCAGGTTCGAGGAGGAGAACGAGAAGCGTTTGGATCAGAACCAGCGCTGCGTGTTCGTCGGGAACGCCGCCATGCAGTGGCTGGACATTCGGCTGCAGATGATCGGGGTCGCCGTAGTAACCGGGATCAGTGTAATCGCTTTGGTCCAGCACCAGAACAGATCCGTGGATCCAGGTGGGAACGCCGAGTTTCAACCGAGTTCATTCGGTTGAAATCGGTGTGTGTGTGTGTGTGTGTGTGTGTGTGTGTGTGTGTGTGTGTGTGTGTGTGTGTGTGTGTGTGTGTGTGTGGTGTGTGTGTGTATATATATATGTGTGTATATATATGGTATCTATATATATATATATATATATATATATATATATATATATATATATATATATATATATATATATATATATATATGCTATATGTCTATATTGCGTGTTATATTAAGAAGACAGGGGTCAATGTGATACATGATACAGCGTCCCCTGCCAGCACCTTTGCTCAAGCCCCCCCCCCCCCCCCACCCCCCCCCCCCCCCCCCCCCCCCCCCCCCCCCCCCATCCCCTCCAGGAATCAATAACATGGTTTGAACTTCCGATCAGAGAGTCCTGAGCACAAATGTGATGCTCTGATTAATACGGTGTGTTTGTTCGGGTCAGGACTGGTGGGTCTTGCTCTGTCCTACGCTCTGTCCATCACAAACCTGCTGTCGTGCCTGATCTCCACCTTCGCCCAGACCGAGATGCAGCTCGTGAGCGTGGAGCGTACGGAGGAATATTCCACACGCCTCCCGCTGGAACCACAACACGGAACAGTCACGGTGAGAGAAACTCCCCGAGACCCGTAGCGCCGGTACATTTCAGACGCGCAAACCTTTTGTGTTTCTCCCCAGGTCCCTGCGTCGTGGCCGGAGCTCGGCCGAGTGCAGTTTGACGGAGCCGTCTTGGCGTACCGGCCCGGATTACCCAACGCTCTGGACGGCGTGAACTTCACGGCGATACCGGGCGAGAAGGTGGGGATTGTCGGACGCACCGGCTCAGGGAAATCCACTCTCTTCCTAGCGCTGTTCCGATTGGTGGAACTGAAGCAGGGACGCGTTCTGTTGGACGGCGAGGACATCGGGCGAGTGGCGCTGTCGGAGCTCAGGTGAGAATCTCCTTCCTCGGGAATCTCGTACCTCCAGGGGGTGATGTCACTCGCCGTGTTCCTTTTACAGGTCCAAGCTGGCCATCATCCCCCAGGATCCCTTTTTATTCTCCAGCTCGGTGAGGGAGAACCTCGACCCCTGCGGCAGGCACCAGGACCACCGGCTCCTCGAAGCTCTGGATCAGTGTCACCTCGGAGATGTGGTTCGGAGGATAGGTGCGTGCGACGGGAGCGTTTATTAACATGCGATATTTGCAGCACGGAAAATCATTTTCCCGCTTTTTTCCCGATCAGGAGGTTTGGATGCTGCGATTGGAGAAAGAGGAAAGAGTCTGTCGCTTGGTCAGAGGCAGCTGATGTGTCTTTCCCGGGCTCTCCTCACCGACGCTAATGTACGTGAACATTTTGGGTTTCCCCCCCCCCCCCCGATACGCCGATCCAGGGAACGTTTGAACATTCTATTTGCCTTCTTTGTAGATTTTGTGTATTGACGAAGCTACAGCGAGCGTCGACCACAAGACCGACGCACTCCTGCAAAAAACCATCCGAGAGAGATTTAAGCACAAGACCGTGCTCACTATTGCACATCGGTAAGTATCAGCATTCAATAAATAAATCAAATAAATTTCCTCGTCTGTAGCGCCTCTACAGGTGAAGACCAGTACTGCACCTCTTCTGAGGAACATGAACCTGTGGAATCATTCACCTTCTCCACTTATAGCATTATGATAATGAAGTTAAAAAGTAATATATTTAGTAATATTTTGTATTTCATTCACTTTGTTTTTAATTTACACTTTTTTTTTACTTTTTATCTGTAATAAATTAATCCTTTACAATATACCCGTGATTACGCTAGCAAAACTAGAGAATTTTCAAAACTGGAAACTTTCCTTGGGAATAAATGCAGGGTTCCGATGGGTCGTGGAATATCATGCGAATATCAGGTTTATTCCAGACAAGTCAGGGAATGTCATGGAATTTTGGTTTGGTATTCAGGGAATTTGACATTTTGGCTCAGAGTTGGAATTCTGTAAATGGGAATATTGCAAAATTCCAGGTTTGCCAAGAACATGGAACTGAAATGTAGTTGGAAAAAAAATTGCAGGACTTTTTTGTTTTTTTTTTAATTGGTTAAAACACTCAGATGCCAATTTCTACCTGCAGAGTCATCATTCAGGGACAGAGAGTTACTGAGGCCACGCCTCCTACATGTGCATATGTAAACATGTGTGTGTGTGTGTGTGTGTGTGTGTGTGTGTGTGTGTGTGTGTGTGTGTGTGTGTGTGTGTGTATATATATATATATATATTATATATATATATATATATATATATATATATCTATATATATGTATGTATGTATGTATGTATGTATATGTTTTTTTCAACATCCAAAAACACAGAGAGATCCCATAGAAATAGAAATCATTTTTTTTACATTAGTTAAATTTTTTTTCTTCTTTTTTTATTTATGTTTCTATGTTTATATAAATTTGATAAGTTTAGAAATCCACAGTTCACAAAGAAAGTCTCCTGAAAAGTTTCTGGAAATTTACCAGAACCAGAAAATGTTTACAAACTGTAAAATGTTGTATTTAAAATATATATATATATATATATATATATATATATATATATATAGATATATATATATATATATATAATATATATATATATTATATATATATATAACCTTTTTTTTTTATTAAATTCCTCCTTTAAAAAATAAACTCCTCTTTAAGTCTTATGATGCGGATCTGAGACACGTTGCTGAAGCGCTATATGAGGGTTATCGTAGGAGCGATACTTCAGAAAGACGGCCTGCTGCAGAACCGCCGTCCACATGTGTTACCCCGACCTCATCCTCCTGCTCTTTCTGTCATTCATCAGACTCAATACCATCATGGACTCCGACAGGGTTCTCCTGATGCATGCTGGGAAAGTGGTGGAGTTCGACAGCCCGTCTGCTCTGCGCCAAAAAGACACCCAGTTTTTCAGAAGCTTCTACACGGACGAGACGAACGCCGGATTGGAAAGCGATGAGGGCCGTGCCACAGGACATCACTCTTCATCTGATCTCCATCCATAGTACTGACCTTCATCAGAAGCTCACTGGGTTTGCACTGGGTTATTGTGTTGCTGTACATCTTGTTCAGGAACAATTTGAGGAACATGATGAAGATCTCACTCTGAGCATTTTACAGGATATAAACCTCCTGGTGTAGGAGTGCGGAATATGGGGTGGCTTTTAATATAATGGCTGATTTGTGTTTTATATAGAAACAAATGGTGGAGATGGTTTTTGGGATGGAGCGGAAATCAACCCCCCCCCCCAAAAAATTGGATGTTTATAAAGCATTTAATAAAGCAATGTTTATTTGCATATAATAAAATTGCGAAAGATTATGACTGTTAATATTTGAGAGTTTGTTATAATGACCTCTTCGAATTCAATTTTTTTAAAACTCTCTCTGGCTTTATAACGCATTAATCTCGCATTATATCGCGACTGAAATTTCACCCTCCCGGTTTTATCGCGGATATAAATAACGGAACGTTTTATTTATAGTGAAATAGTAAATTGTTTGTTTATTTCCCTGGACTTTTATTTCAGTACTCACTATAAACGATGTTTTGTACGAATGTACACATTCATCTCGCTATAAACTTGCAAATATTTAGCGTGTGTGTGTTTAAAGAGGTTGGCAGTATAATTTACAACTTAAATAATAAAATAAAATGTTTAAAAAAAATACAAATAAAAATAAAAAAGCATTTGTCGTCCGTATATCGCAGATTTTCGTTATTAAGATTCCTGCACACTGTTTTGACTCCGTGTTTGTGTTTACCGTGTTGTCAACGCACGTAACCTATTTTAATCTACATGCCAGAAGGTGTGTAAAAATATTCCTCCCCACCCTGATCATCTGTGCTGCTTTAATGTAATAGTCGTGGGTGTGAAACTCGAACACCTGAGTCATATGGGAGGATAAAGGTGTGGACACTTTTTTTTTTTTTTTTTTTTGGAAATGTTTTTTTTTTTTTTTCTTCCTCTGGATGGATGAATGTCACACAGAAGGAATTTGTGGGTTTGGTAGAGTTTCCGAAGCTGCGTGATCGAGGTCGAACCTGTTTTGTTGGCTTTTGAGGTGTTTGCTGCTTTAAAGATGCCTCTCTTAAAAAGCCAATTGATCGCGGAGGTAAACATCGTGCCACTCTGCTCCGTCCGTGCTGGTTCTGGTACTGGTTCTGGTGTATCAATATGCCGAGTTCTGCTCTGAACATCCGGCTCTGAAACGAACCTCCACACAAAGTCAAGGTAAAAAAAAACTGCTTTACTTCTATAGCAATGATATGCTTTTAATGACAGTTTAATTGGCAATCAGAATAAACAACCAATCAGTCTATTACATGCAAATGTACCAATGCTTGTGTGCGTTTCGAACGAACATAATGAATAATCGTGATGGTCGCAGATATAATCGCAGATTTAGTCGCACCATTCTGAAATCAAAGAGGAATATTTTACGCACATTTTGGTTCTAATGCATTACCCAATGTATTCCTTTATTCCAGGAATCGACCGTGTTGTCAGAACCAGAACCTCACTGCTTCCTCACATACACAAGTTTATATTCCTCTCCATTCGCAAAAGTGAGTCGAAACTATTATACCTGACCTCATCCCCCCCCCCCCTCCTCTCTCTCTCTCTCTCTCTCTATCTCTCTCTCTCTCTCTCTCTCTCTCTCTCTCTCTCTCTCTCTCTCTCTCTTCCTCTCTTCCTCTTTTGCGCTTCGTTTTTTTAAAGCCCGAGGGTGTGGTTCGGTACACAATATACTTTGTTCTGGTCAAACCCGTTTTCTCAACCACAACACACATACCTCAAGGTTTCTGTTCTGCTTTTTTTCGCTGATTCCTGTGTGATGATCCTGAAAGAAATAATCTCGCAGAAATATCGCGTAGTGTTGAATATATATATATATATATATATATATATATATATATATATATATATATATATATATATATATATATCTTCATTCATCTTCTAGCGCTTTATCCGATCTTCCCTCGGGTCACGGGGAGTCTGTGCTTATCTCAGGCGTCTATGGGCATTAAGGCAGGATACACCCTGGATGGAATGCCAACCCGTTAACACACACACACACACACACACACGTGCACAAACTCCACGCACATATGGCCGAGACGGGAATTCGAACCCGTACCCTGGCGTTGTGAGGCGAACGTGCGCACCGCTAAACCACCGTTTTTATTTTATTTATTTTAAGTAAAAATAAAAAACACCTGTTGTGGTTTAAAATGCGTCGCAGTCGAACTGGTTGTAATTAGACGCGGTATAAACTGATTAGTGTTTATGTTGTGATTATAGCGGTGATATAAAAGTGATCTGGACCAGTTATGTATGTTTTGCGGAATGCAGATTAAAATCTGTGGTTAATTAATGGGCTGCAGAACAACACAATTGATATAAACTAGCTAGTCAGTGCATTCGTTAAATAGTTTCGTTTAAAAATAGCACATTCGTTTATATAGTTGATGTGCACTATTTCCTATCGAAGCCTATTTCCGTCACTTAAAGTTAATTTTGTTCCCTTGCAATTGCATATTTTATATCTAGTAATCCTGACTCTCATTTTTCTCATAATATCGAGATTATTGCGCAATTGCGACTTGTTTTTTAGCTCATATCTCAGAATTCTTCATTTAATCGCGAGTTCATAAAATCAGAATTGGCCGATAAAAGTTCACAGTAAACCTATTTATTTATTTATTTATTTTTAATTATTATTAAGGAGGCACGGTGTTTTAGTGGTTAGCACGTTCGCCTCACACCTCCAGGATCCGGGTTCGATTCCCGTCTCGGCCATGTGTGTGTGGAGTTTGTGCATGTTCTCCCCGTGCCTCAGGGGGTTTTTCTCCGGGTTCTCCGGTTTCCTCCCCCGGTCCAAAAACATGCACGGTAGGTTGATTGGCACCTTGGAAAATTGTCCCTAGTGTATGAATGTGTGTGTGTGTGTGTGTGTGATGGGTTGGCATTCCATCCAGGGTGTATCCTGCCTTAATGCCCACAGACACCTGAGATAGACACAGACTCCCCGTGACCCGAGGGAAGATCGGACAAAGCGCTAGAAGATGAATGAATGAATGAATGAATAATTATTATTATTTCCTGATGATTAAAACGGCTGGTTTAATGACTGATTGATTTTCCTCTTTTACAGGCTCATAACTTGTTTTTCTTGTAGTAATATGGTATGTATTGTATCTGTACACTGAAACTTTCATCTGACCCCCCCCCCCCCCCCCCCCCCCCCCCCCCCCCCCCAAAAAAAATAGTTTTACTAATCAAGGGAATTTTGTAAGAACATTTTGTACGTCCACTTTTTCAGGCGGGTCACCGACGGAGTCTTTCTGAGAGCGTCGTGCTCGATGATAACGACACTGCGCATGTCCGTGTCTCTGCAATGAACGGACAAGAAGGTAAACAATGTTACAGTAAATAAAACTGTTTAAGTTTCGATCTCTTTGGAATCCGTCTGGATGTAGCGCAATTTTTGTGGCGATAATTAATAAAAAAAAATGCTATTTATAATGAATTCCTACAGTCATCATAGCATTGCATTTACATCCACACTTTTATTTATTAATCATGTCCATGTAGGAGGGGGCACGGTGGCGTAGTGGTTAGCACGTTTGCCTCACACTGCCAGGGTCCGGGTTCGATTCCCATCTCGGCCATGTGTGTGTGGAGTTTGTGCATGTTCTCCCCGTGTCTCAGGGGGTTTTTCTCCGGGTTCTCCGGTTTCCTCCTGGTCCAAAAACATGCACGGTAGGTTGATTGGCACCTTGGAAAATTGTCCCTAGTTTGTGAATGTGTGTGTGTGTGTGTGTGTGTGTGTGTGTGTGTGCCCTGCGATGGGTTGGCATTCCATCCAGGGTGTATCCTGCCTTAATGCCCATAGACTCCTGAGATAGACACAGTCTCCCCGTGACCCGAGGAAAGATCAGATAAAGCGGTAGAAGATGAATGAATGAATGAATGTCCATGTAGGATCAAAACAGATTTGAACTCCTTCATACACACATATCTGCGCTTTTTGAATGTCCTATTCAGCATCTATTAACTCTTATAACAAGCCTTCACTCCTCCGGGAAGATGTTACACCAGGTTTTATAACGTTCTTATGGAGATTCTTTTAGACAATAGAGTGTAGAGGAGATCTTCCTTTCCATTCCATCTTAAGCAGATCTTCATGGAGCTCAAGCGAAGGGGAAAAAAACGTGTAAACAGTTGTGGAGAAGATCTACATCTGGCTGGAGGAGCCAAGAATCCCAATACTATAAAGTGTATGTTAGATAAGTGAGATTTATTTATTTATTAATGACAGGAAATGGATCTGTCGGTGCCATGAAGAATGACGTGATGGACATCCTGAAACTGGGCATGCGATCCAGTAAAAGCTTGGAACATCTGGACAGCAGCATCAAAGCTCCAGATGAGGTTCGTACCAACTGTAGTGAACAAAGAAACCTGCAGCGGGAAGATCCTTGTGCACTCGACACATGTTCACGTTCCCGTAATGTTTCCGCAGATACGTTTGGATTCGTACAACAAGCTTTATAACGCCAAGGTGAAGAGATTTCTGAAAAAAAGCCGAAAAGGTAAAAGGCGAGTCGAGGTCAGCGACTCTCTGAGCGCTCAGCTAAAACACGGGAGAAAAAGTGCTCCGGACATTTCAAGCTTTATTAAACCTGGATCTAATGTTCAAGGTGACTCCACGGGAGGACCAGAGTCCAGTTTATCAGGAGACAATGGTTACATTACCAGCCTCTCGGGTCCAGGTGTGGATTTCTCATCAGCCAACGTGAACACGTCCAGGTTTAAAACGCCCACTTCGGGACTCTCGTCGCATAAAGTAAAGGCGCCCAATATGGATCTCACGAAGCTCGAAGGAGAATTAAATTCTGCAGAAATCACAGATCTCAGAGCACACACTCTAAACAACAACAACCCCAATTTACAAACGCCACTTTCACACTTCAGGGGTCCAGACGCCGAAATTGAACGGGACTTTAAAGATACTGACTTTGATTTTGACCCTCCGTCCGGAAAACTAAAAACACCCAAATCTGGGTTTTCGGGGCGTTTGCAGGGAGTTTCCGACCAAGACGTTAAACTCAATCTCAGAGGAGCCGATTTGAAGGCACCAAATATCAAGTCACCTGACCTCAACATCAACGCTCCATCAGGGAAACTTAACATGCCGACTCTGAAAAGCCCCGACGTTACGGTGGATGCGGCTTCTTTGGATTTCCCTGAAGGTGTGAGACGTCCCAAACCGGATGTGAAATCACCTGTTTTGGACACTGATGCTTCTACAGGTAAAATACAAATGCCCAAAATAAAAACACCAAAATTTGGCCTTTCTGGTGTTAAAGGGCCTGGCGCTGATGCCAAAGGAGACCTAGAAAGACCTGACGTGGGTTGGCCCTCTGATTATTTGGATGCAGATGTAAACGTTCCTGACCTAGACATAGATGGACACCAACTTCCAGATGTGGATCTCCCATCTGTCAAATCAAAAACGCCCAAATTCAGCATGCCCAATTTTGGACATTCAATGGCGAAAATGAAAGGAGAGCTGAACTCGCCAAAGCTCACAGATAACAACAAAACGCCGACGTTTAAAGAACCCGCGGTTGATTTCAGAAGCCCTGATTTCAACATCGATGCTCCATCGGGAAAACTTAAAATGCCAAACCTTAAACACCCCAACATTCAGGGTTCGTCAGACATGCGTTTGGATTTCCCTGAAGCAGATCTGAAATCCCCCCATATGGACTTTGATGGTCCTTCAGAAAAAATGAAAGTCCCCACAATAAAAACACCAAAATTTGGCCTCCCGGGTTTTAAAGGACCTGACATTAATGTTAAAGGAGAAAAACCTGATTTGAATTGGTCCACTCGTAAGTTTGATGTTCCTGACATGAACATAGATGAACCCAAAATGGATCTGAAAGGAGTCACTCTTCCAAAAATGGACCTACCGTCACGCCAATCAAAAGTGCCCAAATTCAAGATGCCTGAAATCGAACACTCGATGCCCAAGATCGAAACCCCCGAGGCAGATCTCTCTCTTCCTAAAGTAAAAGGAGAGCTAAACTCGCCAAACCTCGCAGATCCACATGTAGATTTTGATGGACCTTCAGGAAAAATGAAAATGCCTAAAATGAAAATGCCCAAATTTGGAATTTCAGGTTTGAAAGGACATGACCTTGGTGTTAAAGGAGATGTGAAAGGGACAGATTTGAACATGTCTTCTCCTAACATTGATGCAGATTTGAATGCTCCTGACCTTGACATTGATGGACCCAAAGCTGGCGTGACCCTTCCTGATACGCACCTACCATCAGGTAAAGCCAAAACACCCAAGTTTAAGTTTCCTGGTTTTGGACTGTCAGGACCAAAAGTCAAGGCGCCTGAGGGAGATCTTTCACTTCCCCAAATGAAAAGACCAAATCTTACCACTCCAGATTTAGACGTTGACGTCCCTACAGGCAAAATCAAAGAACCAACGTTTAATATGGAGTCGCCTGATTTCAACCTCAACGCTCCGTCAGGGAAACTCAAAATGCCAAATCTTAAAGGTTCCAACATTAAAGGAGACTTGGATTCACCGGACATGAATGTGACTTTCCCTGAAGGAGGTCTGAAAAGTCCAAAACTAGATCTCAAATCCCCCGATATGGACATTGATGGACCTTCAGGGAAATTCAAAATGCCGAAAATGAAAACACCCAAATTCACCATTCCTGGTTTAAAGGGACCGAATGTTGATGTTAAAGGAGATGTGAAAGGGCCAGATTTGAGCATGTCCTCTCCTAAGTTTGATGCAGATGTTTCTGGTCCTGACTTTGATATTGATGGACCCAAAGCTGGACTGATCCTTCCAAACATGAATCTACCTATCAGGATAAAGCAAAAGCACCCAAGTTTAAGATGCCTGGTTTTGGACACTCGGGACCAAAAGTCAAGGCACCTGAGGGAGATCTTTCACTTCCCAAAATGAAAGGAGAACTTAACTCACTAAACCTCACGGCCCCAGATGTGGATGTTGACGTCCCTACAGGTAAAATCAAAGGTCCAACACTTAAAGAACCGAAGTTTAATCTCAAATCACCTGCTTTCAAAATCAACGCTCCATCAGGGAAACTCAAAATGCCAAATCTCCAAGGTCCCAAAATGAAAGGTGACTTGGATTCACCGGACATGAATGTGACTTTCCCTGAAGGAGGTCTGAAAAGTCCGAAACTAGATCTCAAATCCCCCGATATGGACATTGATGGACCTTCAGGGAAATTCAAAATGCCGAAATTGAAAACACCCAAATTCACCATTCCTGGTTTAAGGGGACCGAATGTTGACGTTAAAGGAGATGTGAAAGGACCAGATTTGAACATGTCCTCTCCTAAGTTTGATGCAGATGTTTCGGGTCCTGATTTCGATATTGATGGACCCAAAGCTGGCGTGACCCTTCCAGATACACACCTACCATCAGGTAAAGCCAAAACACCCAAGTTTACGTTGTCTGGTTTTGGACTGTCAGGACCAAAAGTCAAGGCGCCTGAGGGAGATCTTTCACTTCCTAAAGTGAAAGGAACAAATCTCACGGCCCCAGATGTGGATGTTGACGTCCCTACAGGTCAAATCAAAGAACCGAAGCTGAATATCAATTCACCTGATTTCAACCTCAACGCTCCGTCAGGGAAACTCAAAATGCCAAATCTTAAAGGTTCCAACATTAAAGGAGACTTGGATTCACCGGACATGAATGTGACTTTCCCTGAAGGAGGTCTGAAAAGTCCGAAACTAGATCTCAAATCCCCCGATATGGACATTGATGGACCTTCAGGGAAATTCAAAATGCCTAAATTGAAAACACCCAAATTCACCATTCCTGGTTTAAAGGGACCGAATGTTGACGTTAAAGGAGATGTGAAAGGACCAGATTTAAACTCGTCCCCGCCTAATTTCAATGCAGGCGTTTCTGGTCCTGACCTGGACATTGATGGTCCCAATGCTAACATTAAGGGTATGACCCTTCCAGATGTGCATTTACCGTCAGGTGGACTCAAAGCACCCAAGTTTAAGATGCCTGAATTTGGACTCTCAGAACCCAAAGTCACGGCACCTGAGGG
Organism: Kryptopterus vitreolus; assembly: GCA_030449085.1. Classification (NCBI taxonomy): domain Eukaryota; kingdom Metazoa; phylum Chordata; class Actinopteri; order Siluriformes; family Siluridae; genus Kryptopterus; species Kryptopterus vitreolus. Next base: position 11,627,729 of record JACRUU010000005.1, on the reverse strand, counting down.
AGATCTTTCACTTCCTAAAATGAAAATACCAAACCTCACGGCTCCAGATGTGGATGTTGACGTCCCTACAGGTAAAATCAAAGGTCCAACACTTAAAGAACCGAAGTTTAATCTCAAATCACCTGCTTTCAATCTCAACGCTCCATCAGGGAAATTCAAGATGCCAAATCTCCAAGGTCCCAAAATGAAAGGAGACTTGGATTCACCGGACATGAATGTGACTTTCCCTGAAGGAGATCTGAAAAGTCCGAAACTAGATCTCAAATCCCCCGATATGGACATTGATGGACCTTCAGGGAAATTCAAAATGCCTAAAATGAAAACACCTAAGTTTGGCTTTAAAGGACCCGACCTTGACGTTAAAGGGGACTTGAAAGGGCCAGATTTAAACATGTCCCCTCCTGACTTTAATGCAGATGTTTCTGGTCCTGACCTGGACATCAATGGACCCAGATCATCTAAGTTTAAGATGCCTGATCTTGGGTTCTCGGGACCCAAAGTCAAGGCACCCGAGGTGGATCTTTCACTGCCGAAAATGAAAGGAGAGTTAAATTCACCAAACCTAAACGTCCCCGATTTAGACATCGACGTCCCGAAAGGTCAAATTAAAGGTCCAAACCTTAAAGAACCAAAGTTGGACATCAACGCTCCATCAGGGAAACTGAAAATGCCAAATCTAAAAGGTCTGAACATTAAGGGAGACTTCGATTCACCAGACATGAATTTCGATTTCCCTGATGCTAATGTAAAAGGGCAAAAGCTAGACATGAAGTCCCCTGACAATGGTATTGAGGGACCCAAAGGGTCCAAGTTTAAGATGCCTGATCTTGGATTCTCGGGACCCAAAGTCAAGACACCTGTGGTGGATCTTTCACTGCCGAAAATGAAAGGAGAGTTAAATTCACCAAACCTAAACATCGACGTCCCGAAAGGTCAAATTAAAGGAGCATCTCTTAAGTCTGATATCACGGCACCTGAATTAAACATGGATGATTATTCAGGGAACCTGAAAATGCCGAATCTCAGAGGTCCCAGCGTTAACGGTGACTTGGATTCACCGGACATGAATCTGTCCTTCCCTGATGCAGCTCCCGGTCCAAAGATAGATGTGAAATCTCCCAATGTTGGTTTTGACAGTCCTAAAGGAAAACTCAAAATGCCGAAGATGAAAATACCCAAGTTTGGCGTTCCGGGTTTGAAAGAATCTGACTTTGATGTTAAACACGACTTGACTACGAGCATGTCTTCTCCTAACTTGGATCCGGATCTTACTGGACCTGACCTTGACGTTGACGACGGTGTGGCCCTTTCAAACATGCCATCAAAAACATCAAAGTATCATTTTCCCCATTTGGGACTTCCGGGATCAAAAGTTAAGGCACCTCAGGTGGATCTCTCGCTTCCTAAAATGAAAGGAGATTTAAACTCAACAGTCCCAGATTTCCACAGCGACGTCCCCGCAGGTAAAAGTCTAAAAGAACCGACGCTCGACATCAAGTCGCCTGATTTCAACGTCAGCGCTCCATCAGGGAAACCGAAGATGCCTAAATTCAAATCACCCAACATTAACGGAGACGGAGGTCTTCCAGACATGAATTTGGCTTTTCCTGACGGAGATGTAAAAGCACCGAAGCTTAACGTTGACATTGACGGTCCCACAGGAAAAACCGGCGTCCCGAACGTCAACGTCGGACATGACGGAGATTTGGACTACAATATCGGAGCTCCAAAGCCAGACGTGAAATCTTGTCATATTGCTAAACGCACCTCGGAAGGGCCGCGTTTAAACATCTCTGCAGCGGATTCGGAGATGGCGACTCCTCACTATGACGCTCACGGACCCTCTGCAAATATCCAAACGGGCCGGACACGTCCGTCAGGGAAAGTCAACTTACCCGGCACGTTGCACGGCAGTTTGAAATTGACAAAAGGCTTCGAGTCTTTAGTGTCAGGAATGGAGCTTGAAGTCCCGGACCAATCCATGAAGGGGTCAAAGTTAAAACTGCTAACGCTCGTGTGACGAGAGGAGTTTATAATTGGTTGATTCTGTGAATAAACGATTAATATTGGAATTGTATTTGTGAAAAAAAAAATATATAAATATCACAAAAACATTTATGCAACGTGTATCCATTTTTTTTTCGTCAGTAACAGAAGCACTTTTATACAGTATATAAAACCTGTGTGGGATTTAATTCTGGTTTGAATATTTTAGACGTAAATGATGTTGAAATGTTCTACGTTGTAAAGAATGATGTAGAATTAATTTGTGCCTCCTTTTATTTTTACGATACATTTGTTGCATTTGTCAAACGCTGTTTATTAAATTCTTAATGTTTCTAATTATTATTATGAGTTTTTTAATATGCTTTTGTATTGATGTTTAGTATTTTAGAGCTGTTTTAAGTGCAAAATAATAATATTTGTTTTTTTATTAATGGCATCAAATGAATGGCTTTTGTGGTGAGAATCAAAGTTTAAACAAAAAGTTTATGTCTTAATATTATACACATACTTACGATGCATATTTGTCCTCATTCAGCCAGTTAGTACAGTCAGGTAATTATGTATGTGATGTGAAAAGGCCAGGGACACGGTGGTTTAGTGGTTAGCACGTTCGCCTCACACCGCCGGGGTCCGGGTTCGATTCCCGTCTCGGCCATGTGTGTGTGGAGTTTGTGCATGTTCTCCCCGTGCCTCAGGGGGTTTTTCTCCGGGTTCTCCGGTTTCCTCCCCCGGTCCAAAAACATGCACGGTAGGTTAATTGGCACCTTGGAAAATTGTCCCTAGTGTATGTGTGTGTGTGTGTGTGTGTGTGTGTGTGTGTGTGTGATGGGTTGGCATTCCATCCAGGGTGTATCCTGCATTAATGCCCATAGACTCCTGAGATAGACTCCCCGTGACCCAAGGGAAGATCGGATAAAGCGCTAGAAGATGAATGAATGAATGAATGTGAAAAGGCCTGGAGATGCCCAATCCAAGGTTGCACAGAGCTGAGTATCAGGATGAAACGGCTAGATTCGAAGTGAAGAAGAAGAAGAAGAAGAAGACGATGAAGAACCTCCTTATCTCCGGTCATTTATTCATACTTGGGCTGTAACTAGTAACTAGTAATAACTAGTAGCTACGTTGCGTTCTAGCTAATCATCACTTTCATGCTCTCTGCAGGTTAGTAATAGTGGGTTAAAACAATATAAGAATGAAAAACATAATGGAGTCATCATCGTGTAATCATTGTGTTCCTTTTGCACTTTTACACGAGATCGTTTGTGCAGCTTCGCATCATTACAGATGTCATCGCAGACTTGGAGTGTGAGTTGTTTTTGCAATAACTCATGAGTGTCTTTGTGTGCTGCACTGTGTGTGGATGGAATGACAATAAAACAAATTTGACTTCAATCAAAGGAATCGAGTGACTTGTGTGCCATCACCGGGTAAGAAGGTTGTGGGTTCCTGTATCGCCCAGGGGCCACTACTGGGCCCTTAATGCTTCGTACTACAGATGCATTATAGCCGATCCCAGTTTCCTCCTCTAGCCCATTACAGGAATATACGAGGACAGAATTTCATTTAATGTACATGTGAAAATAATGAAATACAAATAATTTGGTACTTAAGTAGTTTTTTTTGAATGCACATCTGTATTTTCTATTTAGGCACATTTTCACGTCTCCACATTTCAAGTTACATTTTGTGAAATCAGTCATTCCTTTTTTTTAGGAGTGTATAAAAATGATATTAGTGTATACAATATACAATGAATGTATGATTTTATTAATAGTGTAGCGAGCAAAATTTTATGTTAGCAAGGATGCAGATGAATTATATATACATATATATATATATACATATACATATATATATATATATATATATATATATATATGCATATGTGTGTGTAGTGTATAGAAAAGTGTTTAAAAATGTTATTACTGTATACAATGAATATAGGATATAAGTTTAATGTTAGCAAGGATGCAGCTGAATTATATATATAGTTACATTTTGTGAAATCAGTCATTCCTTTTTTTTAGGAGTGTATAAAAATGATATTACTGTATACAATATACAATTAATGTATGGTTGTATTTATAAGTGTAGCGAGCAAGTTTTATGTTATCAGGGATGCAGCTGAATTACATATATATATATATATATATATATATATATATATATTATATATATATACAATATAGAGGGGCACGGTGGTTTAGTGGTTAGCACGTTCACCTCACACCTACAGGATCCGGGTTCGATTCCCGTCTCGGCCATGTGTGTGTGGAGTTTGTGCATGTTCTCCCCGTGCCTCAGGGGTTTTTTCTCCGGGTTCTCCGATTTCCTTTCCTCCCCCGGTCCAAAAACATGCACGTGAACCCTAGTGTATGAATGTGTGTGTGTGTGTGTGTGTGTGTGTGTGTGTGTGTGCCCTGCGATGGGTTGGCATTCCATCCAGGATGTATCCTGCCTTAATGCCCATAGACGCCTGAGATAGACACAGACTCCCCGTGACCCGAGGGAAGATCGGATAAAGCGCTAGAAGATGAATGAATGAATGAATGAATGTACAATATATATAAAAGCATTAGTATTATTTGTTTTCGCATTTTAATTAGTTTAAAAGTAGTTTAATTCAAAATATTTTTTCAGATTGTGTGGCTATTTAATGGCTACTCTTTACACATATCTGAATATAATAAAGTATAATAATAAAAAATAAATAAACTAATAAAATGTTGAGTTTTTGGAACCTAAAAGCCGGAATCTCCCGAACATCATTCGGCTGTAATCGGAAGTGTTCGGGATCCGCCGCCATTTTGTTTGGCTCCCTTGTCTTCCGGGTTGGTGAGAAGTCGGGGTTTTGCTGCTGAAGGTTTTCCCGCAGCGGCTTCTCGCACATTATTTCCTTTTTTTCTCCTAAAGTGTGAAGTTTTGGGAAAGAAAAGGAAAAGAAAAAGAAAAAGAAGGGAAATAAAAGCAGGATACGAGTTAGTATGTGTAGCGACCCTGCACTTTGTAAGTTGTGTATGTGTGGAATGTGTTTATGAGGTGTTTGATGTGAATCTCCGCTTTTCTGTGATTTAGTGTCTGGAGTTTTATTTCCCTGTGAAAGTCTCTGAAAAAACTGCTTTCCTTCAATGCTGTTGGAGAGGAGAAGCTCCGAGTAGCCGCAGGTGAGCCGCAGGTGAGCCTTACAATCCACCCTCTGTTATTATTATTGTTGTTGTTGTTATTGTTATTATTATTATTGATCAGAATGGTGTCGTCAACATGCAGGTGTTTACGTGGTTTGTAAGTTCAGCATTGCGTGTTCCTGTACACAAGCCCTGTGTTTTTAATAAACTTTTGAGCTATGGAGAAGATCATCCAACTTTTTGTTTGTTTGTTTGTTTGTTTATTTGTTTGTTTTTTTTTCCTCCTGACATATCCTTCTCGTCTTTTTAGATCAGGATGTGGGAAAAGATCTTGCGCAAGTCACGCTATTCCTCCCACATTTCCTTGTTGGTTCTTGTGATGATGTGTTCCCTTTCAGCACCTGTTGTGTGTGTGTGTGTGTGTGTGTGTGTGTGTGTGTGTGTGTGTGTCTCCACCTGAGAACACCCGCTTCCTGAGAGTCGCCCGAGATCCGGAACGCTTCTCCTCGTCCACCAGCTCGGGCGTCAACTAAGCGATATGTGATAGAACCCTCACGGACGGTCAGCAGGGATAGTGTCGGTCTCAGGTTCCTTCTCATATGACGAGGGGAATGTGTTTCATTTAATGCACCTTTCTCACTTTTCAGATGGTACTCTTTTTTTTTTTTTTAAATGTGGCCTGGGAGGAGCACGAGCGAAGGTTATTTCACAGGTTGACCCGGGGAATGTTTAATCACATGAGCTGCGTTTCTTGTTTCCAACCTCGCAGCTTTCTGTTGCTGGTTTGGTTGCTGGTGATCCTGCTGAGCAACATTCCGCTCCGAGCCGCGTATCACTCACGTCTCCCTAAATGTGTTGGGGTAGAAGCGATATATATATATATATATATATATATATATATATATATATATATATATATATATATATATATATAGATATATATATATATATATATATATATATATATATATATATATATATATATATATATATATATATATACATACATGTATGTAAGAGGGAGGGAGGTGTTCAGGGAACGCAAGGTCTAATCAGGATCTTATCAGACTGTTTTTTTTTGGGGACTGTAATAAGCAGCGAAGAGGAAACTATTAAACAACCAAGGCCTTTTTTCCCCCTCCCACTTTGGAATGTGTTTCGTTTCATTTGCATATAAAAAAAAAATGAAATCAGGAAAGCCTTGTTTAATTATTGTTGCACTCCAAAAACGCAGGATGTTTCGTTCGGGAATTGATTCGGATCGATTTAAATGCGTAAAAGCAAAATGAAATGCACACGTTGCAGATTAATGCTCTCGGACGAACAGGATAGACGATATCTGTGACACGGATTCGTGTTCAGTTACATTCACACATACATGCGTATTGTTGTTGTTGTTGTTTATTTTTTTTCGTTTCCCCACAGCTTTTTATTGTGAGCACAAACACGTCTGAGGTGATCGCCGGCGTTCCTGGAGAAACATGCCCATTCCACCGCCACCTCCGCCCGGACCTCCACCTCCTCCTTCCTTCGGTCAGGTAGCTACAGGAAAGACCTTCATCTCCTGTGGGGGTGTGGGGGGGGCAATAACATTAAATGCTAAAATAAATGCTCGGGTTAACAGGCGAACACTACCCCCCCCAAGCTGTCACGGGATGAAGCTAAAGGAAGAGGAGCTCTGCTATCAGATATATGCAAAGGGACCCGGCTGAAAAAAGTCACAAACGCCAATGACAGGAGCGCGCCCGTTCTCGAGAGTAGGTCGCTGAGATAAGAGAACTCAGACGTAACATTAATGTTTGACAAGGCCTTCATTGTGGCTAATCATCCATGTGATGTGTGTGTGTGTTTTCTCAGAACCTGGAGGGGGTGGAAGTGGCGGCGGCGGCGGCGGAGGAGGAGGAGCAGGAGGGGGCTTCGGTGGCGGTTCTGGCCCGATGCCAATGGGAGGCCTGTTTAGCGGAGGAGTGCCTAAACTTCGTCCAGTAGGAGGTATTTTTCTCAGGTCCTTCACAGAGAAAAACGACTTCCAGTCAAACTAGCCAACGTTTGTCTGCGAATCTAATTCCCACATTCTTAATGATTCCAAATATTCCCGCTATTTTTCATTTTTGTTTGTTTTGTGATCCAGATCTTGAAGTCGGAGACGTTTCCGTAGCGTAATTAAAGAGTCGAACGATCGTACTCGGATCGTAATTTCCATTAAATTCATTAATCACTCAAATGTTTACTGGATTAAAAAAAAAAACAACAACAAAACACTCAATGTAATCTAGTTTTGGACTTGGTAAACAAAACAATGCAGTCATGAAAATGTGCTCATTGAAATAAATGTGATTTATTTGTGAATTATTAATAGATTAGAATTATTGTAATAAATTATAGAAATAACAGAATGAATGTACAGAATGGCCTCTAGAGGCCGCTGTTGTAATGATGCAACCTGGAAAAACTGTTAAAATGATGGAATCGTTATCGCGGTTATTTACACGCCATTGCTTTATACTACAAATTATGACCACAAATAACGTGCGCCGCAGTGGATTATGGGAATGTGTATTAGTCGGGATATATGTTCATTCCAACATTTTTATTAATTGATTACTGGTCCGAATAAACGGAATCACTAAGGGTTTGGCGGTTACGCGTTTTGACAATGTTTGTCAACATTGTAGAATTAAAGAGTAAATAATATTGATGGCATCATACATCTGTTTCCAGAGGGCACCGCTGGCCGAGCAGCACTGCGGCCTGCTGGTTCACGTCCTGCTCTTCCTCGTCCGACGAGTCAACAAGCCAATGAAGATCGCACCTCACCACCCGAGCAGTCCAGGAATCCCCGCCCTTCGCTACCTGACATTTCCAAATCGATCGGCGGCGTCAACGCCAAACCCAACAACCCCGCCCCTCCGCCGCCGCCGCCTTTCACTCGCCGTGGCAATAATCCCCCTCCCCCCGCCCCAAGTCCCAGCTCGGGTCGCTCCTACGGGCAAGAGAAGCCCTTTCCACCCCCGAGTTCAAACAGAGCCCCTCCACCACCGTCACCTGCCCGCGACGCCCAGCCAAAACACACGTCTCGCCCTTCGCCTGCCATTTCTTCGTCTCTACCCCCGCCCCCTCCTTACCGACAGCCTCCTTCAGTGTCTAACGGCGATCCGCCCCCTGAGCTGCCACAGAGGCGGAACTCGCTGAACAGGCGAACGAATGCGAACGCTCGGACCCAAGCCCCGCCCCCACCACCGCCCCCAGCCCAACAAAGCAGCCGACCGCCGCCGCCAGCTCGAGAACCTCCAGGACGACGGGCAGGTAACGCGGCGCCGTTTTCTAACGCTGATGTTTGTGCGGTTTTTAATTTATTTTGTTCACATTTTTCCTAAATGTGTGTTTGTTGTGAAAGGCCAAGCTCTTCCTCCTTCCTCCCGGAACGGGACCCGCGACGCTCCTCCTCCTCCTCCTCCTCCAGCCCGCATGCAAAGCGGAACGCCTCAGAATTCCTCGGAAAGCCGGATGAGACCCCCGCCACCCGTTTCTTCCGGTCGCCAGCACTCATCCCATCCGCCTCCGCCTCCACCAATGCGCAACGGGCACACGTCCGTCTCACGGGCTTTCAGCGGTGAGTCTCGCGCTGCTTCTCCACCAGGGGAAGAGTCCAACCGAGGTGTTTCACTGATATACGTCCTGAATACACTGCGCATTCGTGATGTCATTATCGGGGTCACGTGGTACATGGAAGAATTCCCTGGGGATTTTTGGAGTGTAATTGTGGGGTCATAAAGCTTCATATGAGGAGCATTGGGAGGTCAGTCAAGGTTTCTGTTTTCTCCTAAAGATGTCCAGTGAGGTGTAGGTGGGGTCAGAACATTGGTCTTTATTTATATATTTATTTTTCTCCCAGCCAAGTTTTTCGATTGTGTGCAGGAGCGTCAATTAAAGTGAAGAGAAATGATCATCACAACAGCATGAAAATTTGTGGAAAAGCCTGAAGTTTGCCATCTTGTTTCGGTGTAGCTGTAAAGAAAAGGTGTTACTTGCAAGTGTGTGTGTGTGTGTGTGTGTGTGTGTGTGAGAGAGACAGTTTATAAATGGAATAATTGTTATAATCCTGAGGAGACACGGTGGTTTATTGGTTAGCATGTTCGCCTCACACCGCCAGGGTTCAGGTTCGATTCCCGTCTCGGCCGTGTGTGTGTGGAGTTTGTGCATGTTCTCCCCGTGCCTCGGGGGGTTTTTCTCCGGGTTCTCCGGTTTCCTTCCGGTCCAAAAACATGCACAGTAGGTTGATTCACACGCTAGGGACAATTTTCCAAGGTGCCAGTGTGGGTGTGTGTGTGTGTTGGTGTGGGGATGGTGGTAGCCCAGTGGTTAAGGTGTTGGACTCTGGACCAGAAGATCACGGGTTCAAACCCCACCACCACCAATCTGCCACTGGTGGACCCTTGAGCAAGGCCCTTAACCCTCAATTGCTCACTTGTAAGTCGCTCTGGATAAGGGCGTCTGCCAAATGCTGCAAATGTGTGTGTGTGTGTGTGTGTGTGTGTGTGTGTGTGTGTGTGTGATGGGTTGGCATTCCATCCAGTGTGTATCCTGCCTTAATGCCCATAGATGTCTGAGATAGACACAGACTCCCCGTGACCCGAGGGAGGGAAGATTGGATAAAAAGCGCTAGAAGATGATGAATGAATGAATGAATGAATGTTCTAATCCTCCTGTTTAGCTTGTAAATGAAATCTTATGATATAAGCCCGAGCGCGCACTCGAGGTCCGGTCGCCCGCGGCTGATCATTTTTATCTGACCTTTGGATTGTATCGGAGTCGGGAAATGGCACAGCAGTCAAATGATCTCTCAGGAATTCAAATCAGGCCTCCAGAACTTCCTCTTCATGTGAACGTTACTCAGAATATGCAGGTCTTTTGAAAAGGGATCAGACAGAGCGACCCTGTGGTGTCGAGGTCCGGTCCGGCTCTCGGGTCGAGGGTCGTGTTTGGAAGCACTTTGTTCCTGCTCCAGAAAAGCGAAACTGAAAGTGTGTCAAAGAGAAAAAAGCTATAAGCTATTAAAATGAATTAAATTAGTAATTTATATATATACCGTAAATTCCGGACTATAAAGCGCACCTGCATATAAGCCGCATCCGCTCTATTTGAAAAAAAACCCCCAAAAAATCATAAATAAGCCGCACCTGCATACAAGCCGCATCCGCTTTTGAATTGTAAATGTACATGTATGTACCTAAATAGATCCTTTCCTAACCTGTATTTTAACACGGTGTAACGGTGGACGCTGCACAGAGACGCGGAGATCCGGAATTCATACAAAACAGGATTTATTAGAATAAAGAACTCAGGAGACGCCGCTCATACGGAGCGGCCAGACAGGCTAGGGAGCCTTGCACTCTGCGCGCCGTGGTACCGGGAGTACCGGAGAGCAGGGGGGTTCGAGCAGGGAGGAGAGAGAGAGCACCGAGCAGCAACTTTGCTGATTAAAACGGGACAGAACCAAGAGAAAATAAGCGCTATTTACAGTATTTATCTTCATTTCTCCTGTGTGTGAAATCACGTCACCTTAACCTTGTAAAGATAGAGTTTGTCCTCCTTCTATCCGCTTCTACACACTTATATCTGCTAAAGAGGAACTAGCGCATTCTTCTTCTTTGCATTTATTTTGTGTTAGTTTTGATTCTAATTCCGGTTAGAGCCCCTAGCGGTCGGGAAAAAATCTGCAGAATAGCCGCACCTTATTATTAGCCGCATGGTTCAAAACCTAGGAAAAAAGTAGCGGCTTATAGTCCAGAATTTACGGTATTATTATTATTATTGCTGATTAAAACTGGATCATGAAGTCTTCATCTCATTCAAGCACAAGGTTTCTTCAGTAGATAAATATTTTCTTCCTCTTTTGCTGTTTTTTTTTCCCCAGATGACTTTGAGTCCAAATATTCCTTCCATCCTCTTGACGATCTGCCGCCTCCAGAAGAGTACAGACAGTTTACTAAAGTCTATCCCAGTAAATCCAATAAAGGTAAAACCCGTCACTGTTCTGTGCTTCAACCAGAAACAATTACACCCATTATCTCGTTAAGCACGTAATATATCAGAATGTAAACAATCACTTCTCAAGAGTAACAACTGGACCAGGTGCTGATGTCTAGACGTCTGTATCACAGCAGGTCTATATGGATGGATGGATGGATGGATGGATTCATCATAGATAGATAGATAGATAGATAGATAGATAGATAGCTTTAGTGATAGATAGATAGATAGATAGATAGATAGATAGATTCATAGATAGTGATAGATAGATAGATGGATTCTATTAGTGGATAGATTAGATAGATAGATTAGATGATAGATTCATAGATGATAGATCGCGATAGATTCGATTAGATAGATAGATAGATAGATAGATAGATAGATAGATAGATAGATAGATAGATAGATATCGATAGATAGATAGATAGATTCATTATTGAGCGATAGATAAATAGATAGATAAATTCATTAGTGTGAGAGATAGATAGATAGATTCATTAGTGTGAGAGATAGATAGATAGATTCATTAGTGATAGATAGATCATTAGTGATAGATAGATAGATAGATTCATTAGTGATAGATAGATAGATAGATAGATAGATAGATAGATAGATTCATTAGTGAGCGATGGATAAATAGATAGATAGATTCATTAGTGTGAGAGATAGATAGATAGATTTGTTAGTCATAGATTGAAAGATAGATAGATAGATTCGTTAGTGATAGATTGAGAGATGGATAGATAGATAAATAGAAAGAAAGCAAGTGCACCACTGAGAGGATGGGTGGGGTGTTAAAGGAGTAATCCCCTGCAGCAGTAACGATGTTTTGGAGATGTTCTGCTCGGTTCTTTGTGGATAAGTTTGTAATCCGGAACCGAAAGAATTGCTCCTAGAACACATTTCTCCCAGAATGCTTTGCTGCGATGGCTCACGATCACCTGTCTGTATTTTCTCCCGCTGTAGCCATGACTCGAGGAGCTCCACCTGCGCCACCTGTCGGGAGATGATCTGCGCTCGAAGAGGAAGGCGGCCAATCGAAACACACACACACACACACACACACACACACACACCATCACAGCTGTATGCAAAAGAGACCGGACGCTGTCTTTGGCAGCGGAAACTTTACCTGGCTGAGTGAATATTTCTCAGGTAAAGAGGATTTATGTTAATAATATTAATTATAAATATATATATAAAGAGAACGTAATCACAATTTTGCACATTTTATTTTTAGAATTTTGCAAATGAATACTAACTATGCATTCCAAGTGAGAGACACTAAATAATAATAAAAATAAAAATGAATGTTTTAAGCACGTTACACGATGCCTAAACCCGCTCTCCAGTCTGATGCACCTCTCGACCACAAAACACTGTCATGGTCCTGATCAGTTCATACACACACACACACACACACACACACACACACTCAGACTTCAGAGTATTACAAGGACCCAAGCTATATACAACCGACTGTATGTATGTACGTATATGTGTGTGTGTGTGTATATATATATATATATATATATATATTCATTCATTCATCTTCTACCGCTTTATCCGAGATATATATATATATATATATATATATACATACACACACACACACACACACACACACACACACACACACTAAATTTTATATTACGTACATTTGCATCATTCCACATTCTCTGGAACAGATAGCATTTTTGTAGCACTTGTTAATTGAGATTAACGCATAAGAAAATCAGTCGACAATCACTGCGTTCTGATTTGTTAAGAAAGAAAAAAAAAGTTGATCTATTGTTTTTTTTTCCTCCCATTTGGGATCCAATGTGTCCTTATTAGACAAATCTTCTTTTAAATAACTTTTGACTAAAAAAAAAAAAGAAAAACAGACCACCATGATGTAATGTTTACTTTGCAATGAACTCGATTTAGCAGGATCCAGTGCGAACGCATTATTTCAGTCTGTGAAAAGGGATTTTTTTTTTTTTTGGGTTTTAAACTTTTTGCAGATCCTAACCACTCCTTTAGAACTGACCAAATACACTAAGTGCCACTAAGCCTACAGTATTTTCACTAGGCTCTGCAATGTTTGCGTATGTGGGGTGCGAACCGTGCTGCTGAAACAAGACGGCCTTCTCCGTTCGCTCTCTCACATTCCCCATTTACACGTCCAGCTCGGACCAATCACACTTAATTTCCTGGTACAAATGCTTTTTCTACGTGGACGTTAAACTCTAAATGTGATATATGATACACAATATGTAAAAATGTGTAATATAGAGAATCCGAAGTAAACCTTTAAATGAACATATGACATTAAAGATTTATTAATGACAAAGAGGCGAAGGGTTCGGGTTTTTCCTCCAACCCTTTTCCATGGATGGGTCTTTCTCTTTCTTATGCTGACCTTTTTCTTGCCTAATTGTTTGTAATGTTACCATGAGCTGTTCATGGTGAAACTGGGGGTTGTGTGTATGACTTTTATTCGGTTTTAAATAATAAACAAATACGGTTATGGGACAGAATTAATTGTGTGCTTTGTGTTTGTATGGATATGATTTGTTCGTGTTCTCTCAGTTCAGACAAAAGAGTTTTCACACGGCCTTTAAAATTTCCCGGGAAATTTCCTCCACCTCAGCAAGCAGCTGCGCGCCTTCCAGCCCTCCGAGGGGCGGAGTCCGCGTTCCTATTGGACGGTCGGGTTCTTTGAGGTTGCCTCAACCAATCAGAAGTCAGCGAAAAGGCGCCAGCTGATCCCCCGAGCGTTTGTCAGAGACGGGAAAGGCGCCAGTCGTGTTTCACTCCGCGGTCCGAACACGCGCTCCGGTTTTATTCCCACTCGAAATAAAGGAAGAGAACTTTCTTATTTACTCCCACAGACGGTAAGATATCAATTTATTTCACTTTAAACATCTGCGTTTATTTATATTTAAGGTGTTTACAGCCGTAACGGTTTAAACCCGGAAGTTGTAGAATTTCTTGGCGCCAAATACAAAGAGATTTTCGGGTCAAAAGTTATTTTGCAGGTTAAAGATGTTAAAATTAGGAGTCTTAAAATATTAGTTTAGTCGTGTTATTTATTCCGTTATTGTTTGTATTTTGTTTTTGCAACAGATTTTGTTGTTATTTTGCCTTTGTGAAGCTTGTGAGGCTTCAGACAGGCCTGCTCATACTTTCTACTGAAATTAAAACCTTTATTTAAACATTATAGCAATAATGTGTGTGTGTGTGTTTGTATATATTATATATGTGTGTGTGAATATATAGATATAGATATAGATATGTGTGTGTGTGTATATAGATAGATGTATAGATATATAGGTGTGATAGATATATGTGTGTGTGTGTGTGTGTGTGTATATGTATGTATATGTGAGAGAGAGAGAGGTGTGTGTGTGTGTGTGTGTGTGTGTGTGTGTGTGTGTGTGGTGTGTGTATGTATGTATATATATATATATATATATATAGACATACATACATACACACATACACACATACACACATACACACATACACACACACACACACACACACACACACACACACACACACACACACACACACACATATATATATATACACACACACTATGTGTGTATTAATGCAGATGAGAAATGAATTATTTATTTGTTTATTTATTTTTTACTTCATAATTTTAAATGAATTTAATTTCTGCTTGCTCAGATCTTCAGGCTGATAAAATGCCCAGCACTCGCTCTCAGAAGCAGCCGACTCTCCAGTTCCCCAAGCGCAAGTCCTCCAGGATCCAACCCAAGAGTGCGCATCCCGTCTCGGACCATGTCCTGGACGTTCGCTCCATCCCTCTGTCTCCCATAAAGCCCAGTGTTCTCTCCAGAATCCCAGTGAAGGCGGTTGAGGACGTCGGAAACTTTCCTCTTTCTCCCAGGAAGGCAAACGTCTGTGATGTCCGGCCGGTTCCTCTGTCTCCTCGCCAAAGCGTCCATCCCAGTGAAAGGCTTCCTCTGAGCCCCAGAAAGCGCACAGGTATTAAACGTGTACGATTCGATGCGTTCCTTTAGCAAGGTGTGGCGTGTCGCTGATTAATTTTCCTCCTTCTCAAAGGCGACGAGAACGGCTGCAACCTTCCACCATCACTTCTGGGTTCTCCTCCCAAACAGAGCCGTTCCTTAGTAGGTTCCCCTCGCAAGCTGTCGTTTAATGAGAACATCCCCGTCTTCTCGTCTCCGCCTCGACCTTCCTCAGCAGCCTTCAAAGTCCCCGTTTCTCCTTCTCCCAAAAATCGGAACGATCCCACCAAAGCCGAATCCGACGTCTCGGACAAAACGTCCGCCGCTGCTACAAAAAGTACGTTTTGTTTGGAACTTGACATGTTTTTTGTTTTTGTTTGTTTTTTTCAATAGCGTATCTAAAATCCTGTGTTTTTTCAGAATCGCAGTACCAGTGTGTGAAACAGGCTCTGCACACAGCCGTCCCCGAGCGTCTGCTCTCTCGGGAGCGCGAGCGAGGCGTCATCGTCTCCTTCCTGGAGAAACACGTGGTTCCCGGCAAGCCGTCCAGCCTGTACATCTCCGGAGCTCCCGGAACGGGAAAGACCGCCTGCTTGAACTGCGTCCTCCAGGAGCACAAGGTGAGCGTCGGGGCTTTACTCTTCCGCTTTTCCGGGCTTCGTTCTAGATTTCCCGATCCGGATCTGTGTGCATCCGTGCATTTAATTTCCGCTTCATCGTTTGTGTTCCAGACTTTGTTGAACGGTGTTCAGACGGTGGTGATTAACTGCATGACACTCCGGAGCTCGCATTCCATCTTCCCTCTTCTGGCTGAAAAGCTGGGGACGTCCAGGGGCCACAGCCACGGCAAGCTGGAGAAACTTCTGACCGGTTCAGGTCCCACTGTGTATGTGTGCACGCAACAACGCTTCTATTCAGATCCTGAGTGGTGGATCGTATTTTACAGATTAATCAACTGGATTTAAAAGCACTCCTGTAAAATTACTACTGAATTTGATTACAAATAAAAGTATTGATTCATGAAAATGTTCCAGGAATATCAAAATACATTTAATAAAATTGTAATATATTAATAGAAGTACAACGCTGTCTAGCGGGTCAAAACATACATGTGGCGTTAGTGATTGGCCGCTAGAGGCCGCTGTGGTACTGAAAAATAATTCCGGACTTTCTCAGTAACAGACACGCGACAAAGATGAAAGTCGTTATGGATTTTTAGCATCAGTGATAAATCCACAAAACTGGGAAATCCGTCCATTTCTGTGTGATTGATTTTAATTAATGAATTTTATTTTGTGCTAGTTTGTTGGTCCTGGATGAAATGGATCAGTTGGACAGTAAAGCCCAGGATGTTCTCTATACCATCTTTGAATGGCCGTACCTTCCCAAGTCACGCCTGTGTCTCATTGGTGAGTCGGACTTAAATCATTAAAAATGTCTTAAATCAGCCACATTATTTATATTACTCTGTAATTGAGTTAACGAGGCGCTCTTAACGAGTTCCCCTTTTTTTCTCTCTCTCCCCTTCCTTTCCTCCCAAAGGCATCGCCAACGCCCTCGACCTGACCGACCGCATTCTGCCCCGCCTGCAGGCCAAGCCTCGCTGCAGACCACAGCTGCTTCACTTCCCACCCTACAGCCACCAGGAGCTGGCAGCCATCGTCCAGGATCGTCTCGTACAGGTAACGCGTCCTCTCTCTCCCTCCCTCTCTCTCTCTCTCTCTCTCTCTCTCTCTCTTTCCACCCCTGGTTAATGTTTAACCTCTGGCTCTTCCAGATGTCAGGAGAAGAAGTTCTTGATGGTGCTGCTGTACAGTTCTGTGCCAGGAAAGTGTCTGCGGTGTCGGGAGACGCTCGGAAAGCGCTTGACATTTGCAGGTAATCGGAGCTCTTTCTACGCACTCTTAAACCCCCCTCCCTCTTTATCAAGTCTCTTAAGTCTGAATTGTGCCCCCCCCCCTCGTCCTACAGGAGAGCCGTAGAGATGGTCGAGGCCAACAACAGATCCAAGACGTCTGCTGCTGCATCAGATACTAAAAGTACGTGTGAAACGAGGATCTTTGTAAAATTTCCCCCTTCTCGGTTCCCCCGTTTACATTTCTTTCGTTTTCTCTGGCAGCGCGTGTGAGCGTTCCTCAGGTGGCGCGGGTTCTGTCGGAGGTGTACGGAGACCGCATGGCCTCCGGCGGCGGCGGCGGCGAGGAAGGAGAGAGTTTCCCTCTGCAGCAGAAGCTGCTGGTTTGCTGCCTGCTCCTGCTGACGCGCAACGGAAAGAGCCGCGAGATCCAGCTGGGCAAAGTGAGTTCACGGCCATGTTCATGTCGGACCTGGGGCTTTTATTAGTGCGCCCTCTAGTGGAGGATTGTATTTTTGTCGTCCAAAACCAAACCTGACATTTGTGTTGTGGTACGTTCCAGCTGTGCGAGACGTACAGTAAACTGTGCCAGCAGAGGCAGGTCAGCGGAGTCGGCCAAAGCGAGTGTCTGTCTCTCTGCAGTTTACTCGAAAGCAGAGGCATCTTCTGCCTCAAGAAGGCTAAAGAAGCTCGTCTCACCAAGGTACCGTCCTTTCCGTCGTACTTTATGGTTTA
>JACRUU010000005.1:11594988-11599988 GCA_030449085.1 Kryptopterus vitreolus | reverse complement strand
AACAGATAATGGTTTGAAAATGTACGGATAATTCACCGTTACGTTCCCGGCGTACGATCGCGTACACGGAAAAGAAAATCGGCCGTCCTGATATTTTTGCTCGTCCAATGTCAATCTCTTTAATCATCTGCCATCCGTACGATAATATGAACTATTAATATCGTGATAATTTAAATATTAAAATAAAAAATAATTAATATTTATATACAATCCCTTTTTAACCCCTGGTATAAGCACATCAAATGTTCCCAGATCTCTCTCTGGAAGAGTCTCAGGAAGAAGTGTTTACTAAACAAGTCGTATTTATGCAGTGTGACCAAGTAACACACACACACACACACACACACACACACACACACACACACACACACACGTCACACGTATACAACGCAAGTCCATGCTTTCGAGTTAAACTTTCCAGCGTCGATGTTAATGGCTTTAACAGCATGAGCAGGACGGCTCACGGTTACATCCGCTCGATATTTAACCCTTTTTTTATTGATGGAATCCGAGTTGCTCGCACCGGATGTAATTACAGACCTCCGTCCTGGTGTAACGCACCACACTGCGAGGGGTCCGGCCTGGGGGTTTCGAACCTAAAGCGTGCAGGCGTTATTATTCCTACTCATCATGCTGCGCAGAAGACAACGTGTTTACTTTTGGAATTAAAAAAAAAAAAAAAAAAAACTCCTAAACACGTGTAGGAGGTGGAATTTAAAAAAAGAATCCAGCAGGGGGCAGCACAATGCTGACACGCACAGCTCCAGGGAGCGCCGACCTCCATAAGTCACTAGGATAAACGGCAGCGTTAAACTTAACGAAAAAACGCCTCGCAGGCAGCAAGGATTAAAATAAACATAAATAATAAACACCTGCTTTACTGAATGTATTCTGGTCCTTATATCGGGTATCATAACAAACTGGGATTCACTGTGTTTAATCGTTATAATAATAATAATAATAATAATAATAATAAAAAAAACAGAACGAGCTTCTCGTTAAACTCTTCACACGAGGCCTTCACAAGCGCCGAGACTCCTACAGAAGCAAACAAGCAGCGGGAATTTGACACTCAGCAACTCCTCTGTGCAATAGACATAAGCAGGGCGTGTGTGTGTGTGTGTGTGTGTGTGTGTGTGTGTGCGCGCCCGCGAGTTCGCCTGAAGTCCACCTTTTATAATAGAGAGAATAAATACGACTGCAGATGGAAAAATCGTTGCTTCCTGGTAAACAGCTTCCATCATAAACACGAAACGACATCATTGATTGGTCGCTTATCGAGCGTCCCAGCGCTCTGAACATCGATACGTGAGCGAGCGCTCGGGGGAGATTAACGTCTACCCAAAAGAAAAATGTCTAACGTGGAAACAAGCTGGGTCACGCTCGGCCGCAAGAGCCGCGATTACGCTCCGACACGAACATAAAGTCACGTCGGAATGCAGTTTATGGACGGGTAGAGTTCTCTCTCTCTCTCTCTCTCTCTCTCTCTCTCTCTCTCTCTCTCTCTCTCTCTCTCTCTCTCTCTCTCTCTCTCTCTCTCTCTCTCTCTCTCTCTCTCTCTCTCTCTCTCGGCCAGTTTAAGGCGTTTATTAAAAGCATTTTCTACCTCGTTATTCTCAAAATTATCACGATAAATTATGAAGAAATTTTCCTGATATTTTACATCGTCGCCTCGATAAAACTCGATACGTCGGCTCGCCCCTAGGTGGCGCCGTCATTCACAACCAACACAGCGATTCCCAGGAAGCGGACGGCGAACGTCTGTGAAAGACGGCGTGTGTTTACTGTTGCCGGGGGGACGAGGAGAACGTGTACAAACACGTAACAGGTATGACTGGTGTCCTCCTCCCATGAGGCAACACACTGCGCTGTCTAAACTTTCCTGCGAAAGGCGTGAACACTTTCACCGAGCGTTCCGTAATCACCTCAAATACGAGAAATCGTCCGACTTCTCCGTGACTAACGCCGTGGTTTAAAGCGCCAGAGATTAGAGTTCTGGTAGATAGGAGCGTCTGGACCAGAAGGTACATATTCTACCACCAGCGCCACCACTAAGCTGCCACAGGGGGAGCCCTTGAGCGGTGACCTCCACCCTCAATTCCTCAGGTGTAAGTGCTGTAAACGTAGGTTTTGGGCCGCATTCACGGTCCCAATTTGTCCCGACCTGGTGGAGACGCTTTATATCGACCCGTTTAAAAGCACAATGCAGAGCGTTACATGTTCACAGCCCGGATCTTACATTTCACCTCACAAAGTCCGAACAGACCCGCGACGCCAATCAGAACCAACACCAACCATAAATATTATTATTATTGTTTACACTCTATAGACCAGGGGTGTACAAACTTTTAGTAAAGAGGGACAGATGAAACGATGTTTGGGACATTCAGTCCGACATTCTTTGAACATTAAAATTAAATGTAAATGAACAAAGTAATGATTTTTTTTATTGCAAATTTTCACTTCTTCACTCATAAAACAAATAAATCTAAAAAGTTTTTACTAAAATGACTGATATTTTAAGGCCGTATAAACTAAAGAAAACATTCAGGAAGATTAAACATATCTAGGCTGATTTGAAACATTATATATTATTCACTATTAAATGGAAACTATAAACCTCTACATCCAAATCCTGTCAACAGGAAAACAAACAATAACATTGATCTTATTGTGAAGTACAAAACGAGGGCAGATAAAAAAAAATACATTTTATTTTATTTTGCATTAATTGATGAATGTAGTGGAGTTTTATCGCTTTGCCTCCTTCTTCTCTGAGCTTTACGTTAGAGTGCGGGTCTTCTGGTGAAATTTTAAAATACATTTATTTGTATTATTGTATTTTATACTGTTGGTAAACAGTGCTGCTTGCGGGCCGAATATTACTGATTTTATGACGGAGACTGGGGGCCCCATTTGGCCCCCGGAGCGGACTTTGGACACGCCTGTTATAAACTAATCAGAAGAGCCTTTATTTGTCACATAAACATTACAGCATGGTGAAATTGTTTCGAAGCTTGTTTTGGAAGCTGAGAGTCAGAGCGCAGGGTCAGACATGATACAGCGCCCCCTGGAGCACAGAGAGTTAAGGGCCTTGCTCAAGGACCCAAGGATGGCAGCTTGGCGACACAGGGACTCGAACCCCCGACCTTCCAATCAGTAACTCAGCGCCTTAAACTACCGAGCTCCACCCCCTCCCCAAACATAAGCGAGTACGCAGGAATTTTTCCCAATACACACTGGAAACAGAGTGCGATTGTGCTTTAAGCGTCCGGGTTTTTTTTTTACAGAATCTCGTCGATAGCAACAGATAAGAGATCGCTCCGGACTTTGGACTCGATTCTGAGGGTGAGCTAATAAATAACCTCACTCACTGTACGTACAGAGTTTCAGGCCGCTGGGTTGCCAGGTGCGCCTTCATACTACACCGTGCCTGTGAAACCAGTGGTGGTGTGGGGGGCGTAATACGGGGTGGTGGTGGTGGTGTGGGGGGCGAAACGGGGTGGTGGTGGTGGTGTTTGGGGGGCGTAATACGGGGTGGTGGTGGTGGTGTTTGGGGGGCGTAATACAGGGTGGTGGTGGTGATTGGGGGCGTAATAAGGGGGGGTGGTGGTGTTTGGGGGACGTAATACGGGATGGTGGTGGTGTTTGGGGAGCGTAATACGGGATGGTGGTGGTGTTTGGGGAGCGTAATAATACGGGGTGGGGGACGGTTTTAATGGTGGTGGTGTTTGGGGGGCGTAATCTTTTGTTTACGGGGTGGTTGGTGGTGGTGGGCGTGGTGTGTTTGGGGGGCGTTAATGGGGGGGGTGGTGGTGGTGGTGGTGATTGGGGGCGTAATACGGGGTGGTGGTGTTGTTGGTGTTTGGGGGGTTGTAATGGGGGTGGTGGTGGTGGTGGTGGTGTTTGGGGGGCGTAATACGGTGGTGGTGGTGGTGGTGTTTGGGGGGCGTAATACGGGGTGGTGGTGTTAACCAGAGACAAAGCGTGAGATCAGGCCATGGTGTAGCGCGCTGCAGTCATACCAAGCCTGGCCAAGCCCGTCACTTCAGCTCTCTAATCCTGGTGTGACATTCCTCACCCCCGAGCTCTCACACTCTCACACTCTCGCTCTGTCCTTCACCCTCCCTCGTTCATTCGCTCTCTCGTTCCCTGGCACCGAAGCCCATTTATCACCTTAAACATCGCAGACTCTCGCAGCCGCACCCAAGCAGCGCGTCAATCAGAAGCTGCGCGCTAACAAACACTTGTTTTCTGTAACGCCCCTCCTTTCCCTCAGGCTTGGCGGGGACATCGTGCGAGGTGCGAGGTGTGGCGTCCCGGGGCGTGTTCACTCTTACCGAGTCGTCGCCTTCCTTTTATAACATTCCGAACATTTGTATACAATAAATAAAAGAGTTCAAGCCGTCAAATATCAAGCTACAAGGAGTGGATATAAAACTAAGGAGTCTCACACACACACACACACACACACACACACACACACACACACACACACACACACACACACACACACACAGACGGGTGGTGTGTTAATGGATTTGGAAGTAGACAGAGCAACCAGCTGAGTCCAGAGCATTAAGAGTCCGTGGTCAGCGAGTGTTCCCCAGACACCGCCTTGTTGCCGCTGTAAAACAAGCAGGTGGCCCCGAGCCGGACCTCCGGGACGAACACGGATCTCCATCATCCCGGAACTATTCTACAGCAGACTGTGGATTTGTACCTGCTGCCGTCTCGGACACTTCACCCAGAAAGCCGAGACGACCAACGTCTTATCTTATCGCCCCGAAGCGTCATTCTCCTCCTGCCCACTAGAGGGAGAAGAAGGAAACGACTTGAAGGCTCTATCGTTACGGCGCGACTCCGACGCTCGCACCACAACCAGGAACGTCGTTTCATCTTGGATTTTTAACGGGATGCGATGCAGCTACGACCTCCAGGTTCATGGAATTTTCTGAAGAGGAACATAAAGAAAAAAACCCCAGAGCATGTCCATACAT
>JACRUU010000005.1:11584988-11592488 GCA_030449085.1 Kryptopterus vitreolus | reverse complement strand
ACCAGCGTGTCCTGACTGCACTGCTAAACAACATGACACAAAGACCAGCAAAGACCAGCCCACAAACCCCAAACACACAACTCGTACACAACATTTACGCTGTTTTGGGCATAAACAGTTCAGACAAGGGAAAATAAACAATCAGGGTGGACGAACAGGAGTAAAGTGGGGTAAAACACCTTGACAGATACTCGGGTGGGTGTGGAGGAGGAGGAGGAGGACGGAGGGAGGGAGGGATACAAAGGGGGGGGGCACATTATTGATGGCGTTACCCGGGGCGTGTGACGTTCAGGAGAAATAGGTGTTACAGGTGATAATGACAGGTGCTCGGTCTTACACAATTAATTACTCTGTGTGAATCAATTGTGGAAAAATAGAACTCCACCCAATGCTTTCACAATGTGCACACACACACACACACACACACACACACACACACAAACACACAAATAACGCCAGGACTAAACCATGACATGACTCAAACCCTAAGCCTTGATACAAGCAAGAAAAATTCATATCAACACACACACAAAATAACACCTTTATTCTGCCTAATCACTTTCAATAGCAACCCTTCGCACTTGTAGTAATCCCCACAATGCATTTCTCTCTCTCTCTCTCTCCCTCTCTCTCTCTCTGCCCTACCCTTCTCTAATAAAGGTGCTTTCCAAGGTGTGGTTTCATAACCTTTCTCTCTGAAATGTGCGTAAAAAGCCCCCAGGCCTTGATGGGTTTAATCAACAACAACAAAAGATCCGGATCGTTTAAACCGGATTATGATCGTGTGAACGGAATCCAGTTAAAAGTTCACTTCAAATAAAATATATGCCACAAGTTTCAAGAGCCGGTAAACAGGAACCCGGATTTGGCCTTTTCAGGGCTGACATTTACACTCGGACAATGAAGGAGTCCGGCATCAGATGGGACTCGAAACATTCCCTTCCGGACTTTATTATTATTATTTTAAGTCGCTTTTAATATACATGGCAACAGATCAAACAATACTGTCACAGAGAGAGAGTGTGTGTGTGTGTGTGTGAGTGTGTGTGTGTGTGTGTAAGAGCGATTTCACCCGCAAAAAAAGGAATCAAAGTTGCCATTTTTCCAGATCAAAGGCGAAAGCCGACAAACGCAATTAAGAGCGAATTTTAGACGCAGGTGTGAACACACACACACCGGAAGTCCTGATTACACCGAATCACCCCGAATCACCCCCCCCCCCCCAAAAAAAAAAAAAAAAAACACACGCCGAAAACGATTTCATTTCTTTTCCTTCACAAAAAAAGAAGAAGAGAAAAGAACATTCCCCGGAAGCGCCGCGCAGACACGCGCACAATTCCCAGAAAAGCTCCGGTGTTTTTCCCGGAAAGAAAATGCGGGAATTCGCTCACCTTTCTGTTCCAACTCACCGAGAAGCACAAATACAACCGCGAAACTTCCGTCCGTGTGCAGCGCTCAGCTCGTCCCGAATTCCAAACACACACACACACTCTCTCTCACGGAAGATACAGGCAGGACTCGCCAGAGCTCCGCCCCCTTCGGGAGTGAAAGCACTCGTGCCACACCCAACACCACACACACACACACACACACACACACACACACACACACACACACACACACACACACACACACAAAACACTCTCTCTAAATACGACACAGAAACGAATCTTATAAAACCCGTGTGTGTGTGTGTGTGTGTGTGTGTGTGTAAAAGCGACTTAATTAAAATCAAACTCATGGAAAATCCTCCCAACTGTCTCACATTTCACTTGAAAACCAGGCAACAGATAAACTGGTTTATTTGGTATGTGAGAACATGTCCCCACTAGCAGCCGCACCTGTAATGGCGTCATTCCTTATCAGACACACACACACACACACACACACACACACACACGAGGTGAGACATACAGGGATCTGAGCAGGCCTCGTTTCGCTTCCGACATTCCAGTTTCACCTGCAGTGGGAATTTGGCCAATAGTTTTAGCAGAAATTTAACAACAATAATAATAATAACAATAATAATAATAATAAAAAGCTACATGTGTTAAAAAAATATGTGCCTTTGGGACCGACAAAGATTTTCTCCTGACATTTAAAAAGTGGGAAGTGAAAAAGCAGAAGCACGTGGAGGGAAAAAAAAGGCCTCACAATCATCTGATTTAATCGTACAAAATGAGCGTGAAAATATTTTTGTACACAGATTCTTGTAAGGATTTTGTTTCTGCCCTCGGATTGTTTTTTTTTTAAAGAAAAAAAAAAAAGGTTCGATATTCTTTCTTAGACGCTATTTATTTAGATTTGTGTTTTGTGGCTTGTTGCTGTATTTAGTTTTGTTTTTTGTCAGTTTTGGAATGATCTTAACGAGACTCACGCTCACAGAGATGCGACCTCATAGCGTGTTGAAACCCCCACCATGCTTTTTTTTTGGTGTTGTTTTTTAATTACACACACAAATTCTGACTAAGGTCAAACGTCAGGTCGTATTGAGCAAAGAAAATCGTTATTTTCTACAACGCAGGAATGATTGTCGTAAAGGTTGTGACACGTATTAAGAGCGACATCATTTTAACACGTTTTAGAAGATCGCCTCCGAGCCGATATTTCTGTGAAATGTTTTCATCTGGTACTTGTCATGGTCAGGATGCTGTGTCTCTTTGAATTGAATAGAACTGAATAGTGTTAGGGGGCACGGTGGCGTAGTGATTAGCACGTTCGCCTCACACCGCCAGGATCCGGGTTCGATTCCCGTCTCGGTCATGTGTGTGTGGAGTTTGCATGTTCTCCCCGTGCCTCAGGGGGTTTTTCTCCGGGTTCTCCGGTTTCCCCCCCGGTCCAAAAACATGCATGATAGGTTGATTGGCACCTTGGAAAATTGTCCCTAGTGTATGAATGTGTGTGTGAATGTGTGTGTGTGTGTGTGTGTGTGTCCTGTGATGGGTTGGCATTCCATCCAGGGTGTATCCTGCCTTAATGCCCATAGACGCCTGAGATAGGCACAGGCTCCCCGTGACCCGATGGAAGATCGGATAAAGCGGTAGAAGATGAATGAATGAATGAATGAATGAATGAATAGTGTTAATAGTGTGAATAGAACAGCCGTGTTACAGCGCGCGCCCCCTGGAGCACAGAGGGTTAAGTGTCTTGCTCAAAAACCCAAGAGTGGCAATACTGGGGCTCGAACCACCCGAACTTCCGATCAGTAACCCAGCGCATTAAACCACTGAGATACACCCCTCCTCAGAAATAGAGAGGAATACGATGTGTGTGAAGTATTTTAACATCATTTCTTGATCGAGATCGAAAGCCGCAGTTTCAGGAACTATATGAACACTATAGTGGATTTTCCACGGAGCTGAGTTTGTGCACAGGAACATTGTCACACTGGGACAGGGTGTGTTCTAGTCCTACTGAATGAAGGCACATCCTAAGACGTCCTTTACATGACATGTTTCTCTCTCTCTCTCTCTCTCTCTCTCTCTCTCTCTCTCTCTCTCTCTCTCTCCTGCTGGTGAGGAACACGTGTGAACACATCTGGTGCTGTGCATGTAATCACATGTTCACTGCAACCCTGCAACCGTTTTCCCATCCAGACATGACAAGAATTTTAATATTTTAATAGGCTACACACACACACACACACACAACACATATATATATATATATATATATATATATATATATATATATATATATATATAACGCTTGTCGCTGACTTGGCAGTGCTGTTAAAGATTGCAGGGTCGAATCCCAGGTCTGAAAAGCTCCTGCAGTGTTATTGCACTCGGTGCTGAAATCAAGATGTTTGTTAGTATTGAACGCATACAAACACGACCTGCTCTCTCAGATACCTGATTAGTAACAACACGGAGGTCAACGTGTTTCAGTCCTGGTGAACATTACGAGGGCTGCAATAACGCATCGGGTGCTGCAGCTGGAGCTTTTTCAGCATCTGCGAGGCCACATATAACTACACAGACACTAAACTAAACAGCATGACATCCTCCTCAACAGGAAACAGCACACAGAACCCTGATTGTTTCTCCAAACTGGGATGAGTTCATTCCACTTAATCACACAAACAGAGGAATCTGAAACAGTGATCTTACTGTAATAAAGTAAACAAATAGAAATGAAAGCATGTTATATATATATATATATATATATATATATATATATATATATATATATATATATATATATATGTGTGTGTGTGGTGTGTGTGTGTGTGTGTGTGTGTGTGTGTGTGTGTGTGTCTGCCATTTAATTATAATTATATATAATCAGAAATATATAAAAATATAATAATATATATATATATATATATATATATATATATATATATATATATATATATATAATATATATTCACAGGGCTACAAGAAGCCTGGAGCCTGTCCCAGGGAACTTGGGGCACAAAGTTGGGACATTCTGGACGGGTGCTAACTCATGGTAGGGCAGAATCACAACACACACACACACACACACACACACACACACACACACACACACACACACACACACACACACACACACACACACACACTCACATCAGTCTGCAAAGCACGTCTTTGGCACGTCCTCCAAAATCCATCATCAGAACTGTGTTAATATGTCTTATCTTTTAGTGTTTGTGATTATGTTTATTATAAAGATATTTACAGAGCTGTGAAATATGAAATATGAAAATATGACCTAGAAATGGGGACGTTATTTATTCTAGAATTTATTTTTAGTTCAAGAAAGACATTAAGTTAGACGTGACAGCGTAGCGATGTCCCAGGCAGAGAGCGCCCCCTGTCGGATTATTTGGTCAGCTGCAAGGCGCTGCAGATGGAAAAAGAGAAGTGGTTTATATACTCTATATATATATATATATATATATATATATATATATATATATATATATATATATATATATATATATATATATATATATATATGTGTGTGTGTGTGTATATGTATATATGTATATATTGTATATAAACCACTTATATATAAACCATATATATGTATATATTGATATATTGTATATAAACCACTTCTCTTTTATATATAAAAGAGAATTATTCTATATATAATTGTGAATCATTGAGACTTTGGGACTGTGTGTATATCCCTGGTATAGTGGCACTTTAATTTCGTAAACATTTTTTAAAACATTTACATTTATAGTTTTATAAATAGTTTTAAAAGTACTTTAGAGAACTTTAGAGAACTCTCTTCAGTCAGTGGCGTCGACTCGTCTACTGAACATCATGAAAAGAAAGTAATTGTGTTTCCTTTAACAAGATAAAATGGCTAGTGTGTGTGACTGTGTGTCTGTGTGTGTGTGTGTGTGTGTGTGTGTGTGTGTGTGTGTGTGTGTAAATCGAGCCTCTGTTTAGCAATGCAAATCTCACGCTCCTCTGTGCTTTGCATGTGTGTCTTTGTTGTTTGCTGAGATTCCTCTGTGTGTGTGTGTGTGTGTGTGTGTGTGTGTGTGTGTTGGTTGATTTTGACAGATTCCATATATGTGTGTGATTATTTGGATGACAGTAAAAGACGTGTAGGAAGGAAACCCGAGGCCGCAGTTGTGCCTGGATCTGTGCGACCCGCTGCTGACTCGTACTCCAGCCTCCCCCTCGCCCTGCCTCGCCCTGCCCCGTCTCTATCCTTCTCTTTAATCCTCAGGTTTATTCATACCCATGTGCCTCACCCTCCTTCTGCTTTCCTTCTCCATTCACTGCCTGCTTCTCTCCACCTCTTATACGCCTCGTTCCCTCCCCCGCTTAGTTTGGCTCCTCCCATTCCCTTTAGTTCCTGTTATCTCCGTCCGTTCCTCCTCCCATCGTCCCCCTCCTCCTCCTCCTCCTCCTCCTCCTCCTCTTCCACCACCACCACCACCACCACCCCTGTCCACTCTCTTTCATTAAACAGAATGTAACACAGAGAAAGTGGCGAGGACACTGGACCCGAGGAAGCTTCTGAACGTCAGTGCAGGATCCCTTCAGTGAGTACATTCACACTTCCTATGTGCTCTAATACACCAACAGGATGTGTGTGTGGTGTGTGTGTGTGTGTGTGTGTGTGTGTGTGTGTGTGTGTGTGTGTGTATGTCCTGCCTCCAGGTTATCATTGACGGCTGACTTCTTTCAGGTGATGTGCATTTCATTTCATGTATCGTTTCACCGTCGTTTTCAGATCTTCTCCTGCTCCTGGTGTTTTCATCAGTAAAAGAAAAGATGTGTGTGGGATTTAATCATTAAGCCTGACACCAGGGCGTGGGGTCGAACACCTCGCATTGGAAGCTCTTGTGTTTTTTTCTGCTGGATGTTCCTGGGTGTGTTTGCAGAAGGATCCAGGTTTCAGGTAGGAGCAGGAGATAAACGCACTGTTTGTTTTGTATGAAAGAGAGAGCTGAGAATGACACACACTGGGTCGGAATGGTGGAATGGTGTTGCGTCACTGCCCCGACTGTGTGATGAATTATTAGCATTTGGTTCTTTTCTGTGAGGTGGAGATTAACAAGCAGAGGGAGATGAAGGAACAGAGGACACAGGAGGAGTGACGGGATGTTTTGGTCTGCTTTTTGAGTCGCGTGTTTAATACAGCGTACTGCGTGTGCCATGAAAAGTGTCCTTACGCAACAAAGTTTACTTGTAAATCACAGATATGTGACTGTACTTTACATCAACATACTTTAATCAACTCGATTCTGCTCAACTTTACACTTACATACTTTACTATACTTTACACTTATTTACTCTACTATACTTTACACTTATTTACTCTACTATACTTTACACTTATTTACTCTACTATACTTTACACTTATTTACTCTACTATACTTTACACTTACTTACTCTACTATACTTTACACTTATTTACTCTACTATACTTTACACTTACTTACTCTACTATACTTTACACTTACTTACTCTACTATACTTTACACTTATTTACTCTACTTTACACTTATTTACTCTACTATACTTTACACTTACTTACTCTACTTTACACTTATTTACTCTACTACTCTACTTTACACTTATTTACTACACTACTACTCTACTTTACACTTATTTACTCTACTATACTTTACACTTATTTACTCTACTCTACTTTACACTTATTTACTCTACTATACTTTACACTTATTTACTCTACTATACTTTACACTTATTTACTCTACTATACTTTACACTTATTTACTCTACTATACTTTACACTTATTTACTTCTACTATACTTTACACTTACATACTCTACTATACTTTACACTTATTTACTCTACTATACTTTACACTTATTTACTCTACTATACTTTACACTTACATACTCTACTATACTTTACACTTATTTACTCTACTATACTTTACACTTATTTACTCTACTATACTTTACACTTACACTCTACTCTACTTATTTACTCTACTTTACACTTATTTACTCTACTATACTTTACACTTATTTACTCTACTATACTTTACACTTACTTACTCTACTATACTTTAC
>JACRUU010000005.1:11577488-11579988 GCA_030449085.1 Kryptopterus vitreolus | reverse complement strand
AGACGATGTGGGGAGACGATGAGGGGAGACGATGTGGGGAGACGATGTGGGGAGACGATGTGGGGAGACGATGAGGGGAGACGATGTGGGGAGACGATATGGGGAGACGAAGAGGGGAGACGATGTGGGGAGACGATGGGGAGACGTGGGGAGACGATGTGGGGAGACGATGTGGGGAGACGATGTGGGGAGACGATGTGGGGAGACGATGAGGGGAGACGATGTGGGGAGACGATGTGGGGAGACGATGAGGGGAGACGATGTGGGGAGATGGGGAGACGATGTGGGGAGACGATGTGGGGAGACGATGGGGAGACGATGATGTGGGGAGACGATGTGGGGAGACGATGTGGGGAGACGATGAGGGGAGACGATGTGGGGAGACGATGTGGGGGGGAGATGGAGAGACGATGAGGGGAGACGATGTGGGGAGACGATGTGGGGAGACGATGAGGGGAGACGATGTGGGGAGACGATGTGGGGAGACGATGAGGGGAGACGATGTGGGGAGACGATGGGGGGAGATGTGGGGAGACGATGAGGGGAGACGATGTGGGGAGACGATGTGGGGGAGACGATGAGGGGAGACGATGGGGAGACGTGAGGGGAGACGATGTGGGGAGATGATGTGGGGAGACGATGTGGGGAGACGATGAGGGGAGACGATGTGGGGAGTCTTCGTGTCTCCTGATGCACCCGAACACGTCCTTACACACCTGTCAATAGCATTTTAGCAAAAGGATCATGCAGCCCCTGTCCCAATACTTTTGACCACACCGATGGGAAGTCAAGATGTAATGTTACACGTAAAAAAAACAAAAACAAAAACACAAACAATGCTTTTTTGTTTTCTCCTCTCTTGGTCGCGATAAGCTGCGTAAAGTCGGTGCAGAGTCCTACCGGTCTCCTAGGCGACGCTCCTGAGTGTGTATGCCTTCCGAACGATCCGCCATGAGATATAACTGAACGTTCACACACACACACACACACACACACACACACACGCACGCACACACACCACACACACACACACACACACACACACACACACACACACGCCCCGCACTTTAACTCTCTAATGAAAGTACTTTATTCACGCTGGCATGGACAGGCGGCTTTAAATCATCTCAAGCCCTGTTTTTTTCTCTTTCTTTTCATCGCTCTCTGTTACGTTCTCTTCCCTCTCTCCATTTGTCTGACCCTCCCCCACCCCTCCACCCCTCCACCCCTCCACCTTTGAGCTACAGCCTGTGTGACAGCACACACGTACGCAGGCTCGGCATGGGAGCGCGCTGGCCTCGAGATATCCTACCCTTCAACTTTACTGGTCATGTGACCGAAGCGAGGGACACGACGCCTCGTAGTTCCCGTCCCGATGTACACCTTCACGCCTGCACCGTGTTTATATTCCGCATTATAATCACACACGCAATGCTATCCTGCATATCCTTCACTTTCATTCAGATCAAAGACTTTGCATTCGTTAGTCGTTAACGTACATTTTGCGCATGGACGCTCTTGTGCTGCCGGAGGGAAGTTGCGATGGAATCACGTGGTGTTGCATGAATTATTCACGTGGTGATGCTTCGATATACGAGCTGAAAACTTTCATAATTCATGCGCATACGGAGATGAACACGCTGCCCATCCCCCCCCCCAACCCCCCCCCCCCCATCCCCCCCCCCCCCCCCCCCCCCCCCCCCCCCCCCCCCCCCCCCCCCCCCCCCCCCCCCCCCGGGAGCTTTATTCCTCTCAGCCTCATCTCATTACAGATCAATGCCACAGGGAAATGCCAGCCTGCTTTTAGGGGAAAGTGATACCTGGTTGTACTGAAAAAGCCCTACTGTTTTATTTCGGACAGTTTTCTTTACATTATTTATTTAATAAAAAAAAGAAAGACTGAAAAGGGTTTATCGCATTATTAAATGCATTTTTTCTGCCTTTCAGGTCAAATGAGGTCACAATTCCTTCCTCCTCCTTGTCCACTGAGGTTTCTGAGCCACTAGGGGGCAGCACCAGCATTCAGAAACCTGAGCTCCAGTGGCCTGTTGAGACGTCCTCTGTCCCCATCCTGTCTTCCCGCTCCTCCGTCTCGTCCCCTTCAGGCCCTGCTGGAGCCGCGGGACGTCTCCGTGCTGAACGGGGAGCAGGAGGAGGGATGTGGCCTCCACCTGTCTCCTGGGAACCGGAGGCATGGCCCTGTCCAGGTTAAAGCGCTCAAAGACGCGTCCACTCTGACAGGTACGAGTCGTCTATGAGTCAATGCAGGTTTTATTTACACTGAGATGAAAACAATCGTCTACTTGTTTGTTTAATTGTGTAATAAGCGGCAGAAACACAATAGGATTTTGTGTGTGACATGCAGACGTGTGCTCGGGTGTGGATTTGCCCGAGGTGGAGATCGTGAGCTTGTTGGCGGAGGAGTTGCCCCGATACACTCTGCGGGCGGATCACGTGTTCGGGTACGATCACGACGACTGGCTGCACACTCCGCTCCTGC
>JACRUU010000005.1:11572488-11574988 GCA_030449085.1 Kryptopterus vitreolus | reverse complement strand
GATTAGTATGAGTGTGTGTTTTGTGTGCAGTGATTAGTATGAGTGTGTGTTTGTGTGCAGTGATTAGTATGAGTGTGTGTTTGTGTGCAGTGATTAGTATGAGTGTGTGTTTGTGTGCAGTGATTAGTATGAGTGTGTGTTTGTGTGCAGTGATTAGTATGAGTGTGTGTTTGTGTGCAGTGATTAGTATGAGTGTGTGTTTGTGTGCAGTGATTAGTTTTGGTAAATAAATAAAAGTCCTGTGTTTGATGTTGATGGAAAGACGTTTATTCTGCCGTGTGTGAGAGTAAACAGGGTGATTTACTCAGTGTGAGATTCGAGGTCAGAATGACACGACGTTCACCTTCACATCACAACAACGACTGGAGATGAAATGATAATAAAGGAGTATCAGTCGAGTGAAAGTGAATGTATGAATGTACATATTTAATGTATTTAATGTGTGTGCAGTGGGACACGGTGGTTTAGTGGTTAACACGTTCGCCTCACACCGCCAGGGTCCGGGTTCGAGTCCCATCTCGGACATGTGTGTGTGGAGTTTGTCCATGTTCTCCCCGTGTCTCAGGGGGTTTTTCTCCGGGTTCTCCGGTTTCCTCCCCCGGTCCAAAAACATGCACGGTAGTTTGATTGGCACCTTGGAAAATTGTCCCTAGTGTATGAATGTGTGTGTGTGTGTGTGTGTGTGTGTGTGTCCTGTGATGGGTTGGCATTCCATCCAGGGTGTATCCTGCATTAATGCCCATAGACGCCTGAGATAGACACAGACTCCCCGTGACCCGAGGGAAGATCGGATAAAGCGCTAGAAGATGAATGAATGAATGAATGTGTGTGCATTTAATAGTTTGGACACTTTTTCCCCCCCGAGCTCGTTTAAGCGCCATTTCTCAGGAATTCTTTCTAAAGTTAATCAGTTAATAAATGTATTAATATGTTTGACTTATTTACTGTTTACTTTACCGCTCTTTTCTGGGAAGATGTTTTGTGGAGATTTGATTCCTCCTGGTGGGGCCGTAGTGTGATGCGGGGACGCCTGGGGTTCATTAGGGTTCACCTATGATTATGTGATCCTGTCCTGAGCGTAAACACAGGAGAAGAGATGATATGTGTGTGTGTGTGTGTGTGTGTGTGTGGCATGTAAATCAAAATAACACAACCGTAATGTGGAACTTAAGTAGTAAAGAGGATCACGCTAAAGAGCTCAGAGTGGGATTGAGCTCGTCTGGCGCTCGTCTGGCTCTTGTCTGGAGCCCGTCTGGCTCTTGTCTGGAGCCCGTCTGGCTCTCGTCTGGCACTCGTCTGACACTCATCTGGCACTCGACTGCTCTAAATATACTGTACATGAGATCGCCAAAAGTATTAGCACAAAGTTGTCTTGTCTAGGAAACCCCAACAAAGCCCAGTTCCAGCATCACATTGCTCAGGTGCACAAACACAACACATCTACACAACACACAACATAGAGCTGCCATTCACGAACACAATCTACACAACATCTCCCCACAAGAGTCGAGTAAATGGAGACGATGCTCAGGAGTCCGCAAACGTTCGCTGTGTACAGAAAAAATGGCTTCATTTGGACGTATAACCTCGAGGATTTGTTTACCCATATGTTAGTTGCGCTCCTTATAAACACACATTGAAGTGTGTGTGTGTGTGTGTGTGTGTAGTAAATCCTGCCTCACGCCGTGTGTGTAAGAAGGTCACGTGTAACGCTCTGTCTGCCTCCACAGTGCTGTGCTCGGAGAGGGTCGGCCAGGTTACAAAGACGTACCATGACATCGAGGCTGTGACGCATCTTCTGGAAGAGGTGAGAACTTCTTCGCTGCGTAAACAACTCATTACCGGAGCAGGTTGCCAACAAAAAGGGGGCGGAGCTAGTAGCGCCTCAGTACGAGCCGGAAACAAGTGAACACGACATTCATTCATTCATTCATTCATCTTCTAGCGCTTTATCCGATCTTCCCTCGGGTCACGGGGAGTCTGTGTCTATCTCAGGCGTCTATGGGTATTAAGGCAGGATACACACTGGATGGAATGCCAACCCATCACAGGACACACACACACACACACACACACACACACACACACATTCATACACTAGGGACAATTTTCCAAGGTGCCAATCAACCTACCGTGCATGTTTTTTGGACCAGGGGGAGGAAACCGGAGAACCCGGAGAAAAACCCCCCCCCTGAACCCCCTGCGGCAGGGGATGGAGAACATGCACAAACTCCACACACACATGGCCGAGACGGGAATCGAACCCGGACCCTGGCGGTGTGAGACGAACGTGCTAACCACTAAACCACCGTGCCCCTTGTGAACATGATATTTACATTTCAAAATGATCACATTTTGAGAATATAGACGTATGACGGAGAAGCGACCGATGACCTGAAACCACTGTAAGTCGTAGCGTAGCTCCCCGAGAGCGCTAAAGAAACGTGACCGTAGGATACTGTCATTTCTTAATCATTTAATACTGTCAAAGTTAACGCAA
>JACRUU010000005.1:11539988-11567488 GCA_030449085.1 Kryptopterus vitreolus | reverse complement strand
CAGAGGTGAGTCCGTCTCGTTTCTCACCGCCGCGGAATAACAAGGTCTGACTGCACGCTCTGCGTTGTGTCCAGCTGAAGGACCTGCGTGAGAGGTACTCGGAGTGTAGAGACATGCTCCAGGAAGCGCGAGAGGACATCAAGAACCTGCGCAATAAGAGTTTACCCAACAGCACGGTGCAGCGCTACAGCTCGCTGGCCGCCGTCTTTCCCATGGACTCGCTCGCCGCCGAAATCGAAGGAACCTTCCGGAAAGGCTTGGACGGTCCGGCTCCCGCGGAATACAAGTGCGTAGGACAGTCGTGCTCTCCGCACGCCGTAAAAACCGTGTAAACATCTCACTGCTTTGTCGTGTTCGCTTATCGTCTGACTCTGTAACAGGACTCATCCATGGCGTGTGTTTGAGACGGTAAAAGTGGCCAATCAAGTCGCGCGGTTGCGTTCGCGGGGCCAATCCTTGCAGGCCCCCAGCTCTAGCCCCGCCTCCTCAAAGTCCAGTCGGACCAGCACGCCGGGCACGAGTTTCTACGGCTCGGACTCCGTCAGCCTCAACCATGAGGACAAACATCACTCTATAACAGTGTTACAGGAGCAGAGGTGAGACGCCGCGTTTTTCTCCGGAAAAGATACATTTGTACATGTACGATAAAATATGAATATAAAGTTGGACAATAAGATGAAAACAGCGAATGCTGATGGACGCGTTTCTGGATTTGAGACCGTTTTTATCCTTCATAGGATACATTGTTTCTCAAAGTGCGGGATGCGCCCTCTAGTGGTAGAATAGTAGAATTTGTCACATATACATTACAGCACAGTGAAATTGTTTTGGAGTGTCAGCTATGATACAGCGCCCCCTGGAGCACAGAGGGTTAAGGGACCCAAGGGTCGCTCGAATCCTCCCAACCTTCCGTTCAGTAACCCGTCACCTTAAACCACTGAGCCACGCCCCTCTCTTAATAATATCTAC
Source organism: Kryptopterus vitreolus (assembly GCA_030449085.1). NCBI lineage: Eukaryota > Metazoa > Chordata > Actinopteri > Siluriformes > Siluridae > Kryptopterus > Kryptopterus vitreolus. The sequence goes on along the minus strand of JACRUU010000005.1, from coordinate 11,566,519 downwards.
ATAAATACATCAAAATGTTCTTCATTAATCTTCATGTATGGTTTTCTCAATTTAAAAAAAATGTAAAAAATCTAAATGTTTGTACAGTTTTGTGGAATCGAAGCGTCTGGGGCAGCCGGGAACACCGGGGGGGCAAGATCTCGAGGAAGCGCTGCGTTCCCTGTCGGCGCGGCAGGAGAACCATTCTTCCGATCGTCCGTTCTTTGATGTGGAACGCGAGAGGAAGCTCAGGACACTAGGTGGCAGCAGTGCAGGAGCCTCTAGCGGTTTCCTCACTCCCAATGACAGCCTGGTGTCGACTGGAACCAATTACTCAGGCAGCTCCCAGCATTCATCTGCTTCATCCGGTTCCCGATCCTACCTCCCTGAACGACTGCAGATAGTCAAACCACTGGAGGGTGAGCGCACACACACACACACACACACACACATTGCAAAAGATCGTCACTTGATGTCATATGATCGAGTTGCACCAGTGCATCTCGGGATCACCTCCGCATGTGCGTAGGTTCGGTCACCCTGCACCACTGGCAGCAGCTGGCTAAACCCGACCTCGGCGGCATTCTTCATCCGCGACCAGGAATCCTCACCAAAGACTTCAAGGAGCTGGATGTGGACATTCAGCAAGTTTATAACCTCAACGACATTGAAGAGGACGAACCGAACTGGTCCAAACTCCCAAATCCTGTCCTCGGTAAGGATTTATTTATATTCCAACCGCAACGAGATATGAATCCCACTAGGGGGCGTTGGTGGACTGAAAGTTCCCCTCGGGACACTTGATGATAATGAGTCAGTTGTAAGTGATTTGTTCATTTTGCACGACTCTGTAAGATGACTCAGAAGAACGAGTCGTCTCCAGTGATCCGAATCAAATCTCCTACAGGAAACTGAATCGAGTCGTTTCCTTGGAGTCGTTCGTTCGTAAACGTTCATACGCAGTATACGTACTGTATATACATTTTCAGAACCATGACTTACTGAAAATGTATTTCTTTCTGATGAAAGGGACGAAATTACTCGTTTATTTTGCCCGAGTCATTCAAATGATTCGATCTTCACATCAATACAGGACTTTTAAATGCCTTTTAAAATGAAGGATACAAAGTGCGAGGGATTCAAAACAAAAAGAAGATCTATACACCATTATGCCATAAAAGCTTGCATGAGCTTCCTCTTCGTCATCTGCATTGATTTCCATTCGGTGCTGTAAAGTTGATGACATTAACCGGTTTAGTAAATGTTCTCATGTGTCTGTCTCAGTCACATCATCTGGATCCAACTTCCCCCAAACCTGCCCCACCCACACCATCGCCAACTCTCAGATCCTCCATCCCTCTGTCCTGTTCTCCTCCTTATCCACTAGGTAAGAAATCTATCATCTACATTTCACGTCACGGAGGTTCAACTCCATCCAGATTCTCCATCATTCCCAGTTTTTAGGATTTTCCAAAGATACTTTTCCTGAAAGTGAAGATAATTATGAGAATATGTAAATATCTACTGTATTTTGTATGTTGGGTGACACACGAAGCGTCGCTCTTTCCTCAGGAGACAGAGTTCTCCATGTCTTCTATCTAAAAGGCTCTGCTGAGCGTTTAAGCTCGTTTGAAACCTCCAGAATGGCCTTTTTATTTGTGTGTTTTCAAAGCGTTCATCCGTCCACATCCGGACACGGTCAGCAAGTACGGACCTTCGATCATGGTGCCTTACATCGATCTCCTCTGAACACGACGTCCGCTTTAGGTCTCGTCCGACTGCTTCAAGAGCGAGGGATCTCCGCATCGATTCGGCCCGGCGTCGCTCCCGTCCGCACGCCTCCTGCCAGCACTTTAAACCAGAACAAAGCGGACGGCGGGACCAGGAACGCAGCGAAAACGCCCAGGAGGAACATTTTCAGCTTCAACCTGGTCGATAAACTCCAGAGTCTTGGTCTCCATAAAGTGGTAGCCAGAGGATTTATAGATTCGGGGAAGAAAGAAGGAGATTTACACGAAGCTCCTCCCAAGAAACACTGATCACCAACAGAGATCCAAACTCTTAGTGTATTTATCACTGAACATCTGAAAGCCATATATATATATATGTGTGTGTGTGTGTGTGTGTGTGTGTGTGTGTGTGTGTGTATGCATGAGATGTTCTGTTGACTGTATGATGGACTGCTTCTGATTCAGAAAGCTCTTTATGTTCTCCAACACAAAAGGGATCTCTCTTCTAGACCGCGTCCTGCTTTTATTATTATTATTATTATTATTATTATTATTATTATTATTATTATTTTTAACTTCATCCTGTTTCATCATTTGTCCCGGAATATGCGACAGGAGCGATATATGGATATATTATTTATATATTTAAAGGCCATAGACCTCGGATTTGTCCGAGTCCCGGGTGAATAGTGCCTGCGTTACCTATTTTTAATTGAAATTGTTTATTTTTCTGGCCATATTTCTACTATTAAAAATACGAGATGACCTGAGCATATTGTTCAGGAGTTTTATATTCGGACATAATGTCTGTAAGTCTTATTAGAACCTATTTAAATACCCCAGAATGCACTGGGGCTCATGGATATGAACATCCGCGAGCTTCATGTAGAGAATATTCACTGTTTATTGCACACACACACACACACACACACACACACACACACACACACACACACACACACACACACCTAGTAGGTGATCACTGGCTGTTTAGAATATCCAGATATTTGCACTTGCATGTTTGTGACACCGAGACTGAAGGAGCCTCCAAACACATTCACATTAGTGGGTTTAAGATGTTTTGGAAGCCGTTAATGTTAATGTATTATTGACTTTTTATCTCACTATTTTTTCTCTCTCGATTCGTGGAAAAAAAAACAGTTATAAAGTCAGAATTCGGACTTTACGTTCCTTTAATCCTTCGCAAATGCGAGAAAAAGAAAAGTATTATTTCCAGCTGCATCACACAATCCACGTTTATTATCAGTCTCGGTCAGTTTTGGCACGTATGTAATTATTTGTAGATAGATTTGAGATCACACGCATCCAAACAAGAGCTGAAAATTCTGCCTGATTTCGTTTCTAATCCTAAAAATATGGAGAGAAAAAAATGAACACAATCACAGAGTGTAATTTTATAGACTTCTGGATGTATTTTAGCTCATTTTTTAAAAAGCTGATTGATTGTATATTTTTGGATTTTATTTGACGACGCCGCACTGCAATTCTACCATAATACGCGTGCGCTATTTGCACCTGACGCGATTATGTGTTCCAATAAATAAGGATAAATGGTAGATTTTGTGCGTTATTTTAATCCCTCTTTCCTTTGTGGACGGGGATGTAAAATGTACTTTATGTGTTTGGAGTGTGATTTTTACCCTGAATGATGGACGACGTTTAACATATAAAATGAATTGAAGGTTAACTGTGGATGTTAAAGCGTCAGCAGTTGTTTTAGAGGCGTTTCTTCATATATTCGGTTTCAACGAGGTTTAATTATTGCCAATTTGCACACCGACAATGTAAACACACACAAAAAAAAGTGAAAAGTGAAAAAAAAAAGCAAACGTATTTACCGTGTATTTTTGTAAAAAAACCAAATCAAAGGCACAAAATATGGGGATAAATTGTGCAGTTATTGGATTAAACGAGTGTTTTGTCGTGTATAATGATACATTACTCATGAATAATGTGAATCGATAAAGTATATGTGTAACGTGCAGCCAATCAGCTCTCAGATAAATCGTGTCCACGTCACGTGACCTCAAACGAAACTTTTTAAACCCCGGCAAAAATAACTTTTTTATTAAAAAATAAAAATAAATACGTTTTTTTTACTTCTTTAAACAACACGTATATATCTCTTAATGTCTCGAAACGTGTTTTTCGCTTTCATGACCCTTTCATTTGTGCAGTATATATCGATTTAGTTTAGTAGGTCCAGACGATGCACCGAAAGCGAAAGATATTGTTTATTACGCCGCGCAAACCGAGAACCGGAAAATAAAATGCGTCCAAAAACACAGGGGTTTATTTGCTCTTTTTGTGCATGGTGGTGTAAATGCAAACAATCCGCATGATGACGACGACGTGCGTTTCAAAAAAGTGAAAGACTGCTTTTGAATTTGCATGAACTATAATACAGTTTAATAAAATTCCGCATGTTACATTTATTGCGTTCAGTCGGTACTGCGGCGGCCGAAATCCACCCAGCCCTGATAGTCCGAGATGCAGTCGTCCCTCTGCATGATTTCTGTCCAACACAATGAAAGACATACAGTATAAGACACACAGTAAAGGGGCACGCGGCCGAGATCATCTCCGTCCACACTCACCTGAAAGCGCTTGCAGGATCTGCTTGGATGTAAACCTCCGCTGGTCCTCGGGTAAAGGTGCGAAGCGCTCCGCCCTCACCCTCGGACTCTGGCCCTGCTGGGCCCCTCTGTGCACCTGGGGCCCCTCGGTCTCACCGAGATCCGGCACCGACGGGAACATCGGCGATCCCGTGCACGAGCGCAGCATCAACGCGACCGTGATCACAGTGAACATGGGGAATGAACACGCCGTCATGCCTGAGGGAAGATAAACAGGAATTAAAGATGCGTCAAATAACACGATGACACGCGCTACAGCCAAAAACAACATGTTTATCAATAACCAGCTGCAACAACAATGCGGCTCGCACTCACCTGCACTGATGTTTAACTCAATCTTATTGCGCTCAACATCTCATTTACAGCAATATATATACATATATATTTATGCACTCATCAATCAATAAACCATCACTAGCAATAAGGAAGCAATAAACTCAGCATGGCCTTCCAGAATTCAATGATTTTTACACTTTATAACTCCAGTGCTGAATCGTGTCGCAGCATGATTGTCCTGCGTTGTTTTTAAAAAAAAAAAATGTAATGTTTGTTTTTTATTCATTAGCGTGAAAAGAAAATGTCAAATAGCAACGAATCAAAATTTCTATGGAACCAAGAAACACGTTCTGGCACGACAAGAACCCAAAATACACGCAATATTCCGGTTTGTAGGGCCAGTGAGGTTTATTTTGTGACTCTTATTCCGTATTAAAATCGTGTGTGTGTGTGTGTGTGTATGTGTGTGTGTGTGCCACCGGAACACACCCGGCAATTAAGCGGTTGTGAAATTCCTCTGCTTTCCCTCTCAATACACACTTTAAAGATGATCTGGAAGTCAGACTGCATGCCAGACCCTCTTTAAACCTCACTAATGCTGAATCAGCAGAAATCCCCATAGGCACTTTTTCTTTCCCAATCTAGTCGAAACACCTGGAAGCTTTATCATGGAAATGTGATGTTCGGGAAGCTCTGTGATGCCGCACACCCACACACACACACACACACACACACACAGACACACAACAAGGAAAGCTTCATAATCTTCCTGTTCGCCTACACCGTCTGCAGGCCGACTCTCAGATCTTATCACACTTTTCTATTCTGATCTAAAGTTGCGTCTCATGTATCACACTTCCATGGTATCGGATGAAAAGAAAAACGCTTTTCTTCTGACCCGTGCCAAAATTCTGCTCAGATATCTGATAAACTGTAAATACAGAAGTGTTTTCTAACCAGGTGTGGTTTTGTTCCGAAACTTTTGCGTAAATTGGAGGCACAGAAATGTCATGAAAAAGTTCCTCAAGACTCAAGTAGGAATTCTGGGTATCTGTAGTTTACTGGTGTAATACCTTTTTTACTCCTGACATTTTAAAAATAGCCCACGTTACTCCTATTTCATTTCGGCTCATAAAACCCTATCCGGATAAACGTCTCCATCCGGATAGAGTGAATGTGATTGGATGAGGTAGAAACATATACCATTCCGACACACTATCGGTTTGTACGCAATCCATCGTAATCTGCACACGACACACACACACACAAACACACACAAACACACACACATCACACTCCAGCGAGGACGTAAACAGTGTCGGGGGTCGTTACTCAAAAAAAGAGTGATTATTTCTCCACTCGTTTATCAAATATGTGTTTTCTCTTCATCCTCCTCAAATAAACAGGAGTACAGTGGGGAGTTCTGTACAGAGACTTTTTAATAAATTAGTGATCACAGCCCAAGTTTTTATCCTTAATGGCGCTTTATTCCCCTTATATTGCTTTTATACTTTTAAGTTGTAGGGGCACAGTGGTTTAGTGATTAGCACGTCCGCCTCACATCTCCAGAATCCAGGATCGATTCCCGTCTCGGCCATGTGTGTGTGGAATTTGTGCATGTTCTCCCCGTGTCTCAGGGGGTTTTACTCCGGGTTCTCCGGTTTCCTCCCCCGGTCCAAAAACATGCACGGTAGGTTTATTGGCACCTTGGAAAATTGTCCCTAGTATATGAATGTGTGTGTGTGTGTGTGTGTGTGTGTGATGGGTTGGTATTCCATCCAGGGTGTATCCTGCATTAATGCCCATAGACGCCTGAGATAGACACAGACTCCCCGTGACCCGAGGGAAGATCGGATAAAGCGCTAGAAGATGAATGAATGAATGAACTTTAAGTCGTTTTGAAACCAGTACTTTTACACTGGAGGTTTTGAAAGATCTGTAAAAACCCAGTGATGGTTTGGATCATCATGGGGATGGATGATGGAATGGATGTTGAAGATCCTGACTTTGTCAACACACATCCAGAAATCACAACAAAGCGTGGAAGCGTATTGGAGAATAAATGTGGGACGCACAAAAAAACGAGGGAAAAAAAACAAACAATCTTACACTCGGGTGTCCACAAACTTTTGGCCCCACCCTGTGTTATCGGTTTTATTTTTTGATAAGAACCATCGATTAGGTAAAGGTGAAACGAGGCTTAAGTGCTTCCACTGACGTAAAGGCGTGGATTTAAAACACAAAAACTCCTGCCGCTCGAGCTCGGGGTTTATTTACATAAAGATTTCCGAAAGCAGAGTGTGTACACGACGCAAACAACCCGATCCGCACGCTTTCCATTAAAAAAACACATCTGCACTCGCCACCAAGAGCTGTGGGGTTGTGTGTGTGTGTGTGTGTGTGTGTGTGTGTGTGTTCCAAAAGGAAACTTTCACTCTGACAAACAACAAAAGTATTTTTTTTAATAATTAACTACTTAATTAACTTGTAAATAATGCAGATTGCACTGAATAAGGATGCACAGTAAGGACACACACACACACACACACACACACACACACACACACACACACACACACACGCACACACACACACGCACACACACCCTTTAAGAAAGCATTTGAAACAATGGCGGATTTATCTAAAAGGGAATTCTTCTGAATAATAGAAAAGATTACGCGTTTGTCATCACCGACAAACTGCTTTTGACCTGAAAATTACACCTATTTATTCACGCCATCGGGGGGGGGGGGGGGGGGGGGGGGGGAGGGAAGGGAGGGGGGGGGGGGGGGGGGGGGGGGGGGGGGGGGGGGGGGTAGGGGGGGGTGGGGGGGGGGGGGGGGGGGGGGAGGGGGGGGGGGGGGGGGGGGGTGGGGGGGGGGGGGGTTCAGGAAGAAAAAAACACGTCAATCAGTTCCAACACAAATGAAAGGTGATGAGTGCGATGTGTCTATTTAAGAATAACCCCGTAAGGAAGGGTCAGGTGAATAATCCCCCCGAGTCTTTTATAAAACGTCGGAATTAAAGTGTTGGGAAATCTGACTTTCCCATCCGCGTGCTTCCTCTTTATTTAATTATTCTTTAATCTTTATTACAAACAACATTTCTGCATCACAAACGTCAACATAAAGATCTGCCTGGAGTGGAATCCAAACCATAATGAACACTGACATTTTTCTAAAGTTCAGCATTATTGTATTTAAGGGCCTTACCCAGGGGCCCGGGAGTCGGTGTCTCACACACACAACCTTCTGCTCCTAAGTGACCGCTTAAATCTCCTCACCTGACCTACATCAGACTTTATTAACATTAATTATTATCCTTATGGCTGAAGGAATTACAGCACACAACAATCTTATTGTTCATATATATATATATATATCCTACAGTCCTGTTTCTCTCGATTTTGGGGAGACTCATTCTGGAAGTCTGATGTAGGTGAGGTGAGGAGACCTCAGGTGCTAGAGACTCCTGGGCCCCTGGGAAAGGCCCTTAAATTTAGGAAATTGAAATGAAAAGTGTTTGTTAGGTTTGCATTCGACTCCGTTTGTGATGCAGATATATTTTGTTTGTAAAAAAAAAACAAAACAAACAAATATATATATATATATAAATAAATTTTTTCTGCATATTTTTTACATTTTTTCACGCATTTTCTTGACAAAAATGCCTTTTTTTTAGGCACACATTTATGCATAAGAAAATACATATAATAAAAACATAATCCAAAAATGAATGTATTTAATTATTCACTCTTAAATGTACCATACTCATAATCCTGATTTTACTTGTGATGATCTCACAGCACATATCCTCGTGTCAAATATCATAAGTAACTTGATAACGAGAAAGAAAAAAAAATTAAATATATATATATATATATATATATATATATATATATAATATAATATAATGTGTTTTTATGTTCAGGTGTGAGCAGTCATAACTGGATGGGAAAATGCAGATAGAATTTGCTGACACTGAAAATGACAATTGCTCCTTGATCATAATAATAATAATAATAATAATAATAATAATAATAATAACATTCACACGTTAATGCTTTTATAAGACTGCAATTACAAATCACAACAGTGGAAGAAAAGCTGGTAAATATTTTTTCTCCAGGAGAGAAACAGTAAAAAACATGTTCTGATATTTCACTCCTGCAGGCGTTGTGTAAAAATCATTAGAAGCAATAGTCCTGAGACACCTGAGACCCCCCCCCCCCCCCCCCCCCCCCCTGAAGGTATGCACCATCCCTCTTTCAAAAGCACCGATGAAGATTCTTCGGAAAGGTGTAACACTATGTGGGATGTCGGACCAGCCCTTTCCGAAGAATGGAATTTCTCCAGTCGTCGGTGTATAAAAGAGAGAAACAGGTGAGACTGTTTTCTGAGAGTCTCGCTCGTGAAGGACATCGAGGATCCACCTGAAGCATCAGGCCATGCTTGCCACTCTACACCGGAGCGCGTCCCACAGCTCAGGAAGTTCATCTTACAAGATGAGGATGAACTCCGTCTCCGGCTCGAGAGACGACGCCAACAACTTCGATTTTTCCTCCATGTTTCCTCCATCTCATGATCTCGCAGTGTTCGCCAGCGGAAAGTCTGCCATGCAGAATCTTAACGGGCGTCTGGCGGCGTACCTGGAGAAGGTAAGAAGGGTCTCTCGCTTTTGCCGTCTTCTCTCGTTTTGCACGTTTCTCATCGCCGCTCCTTACCGCCCAGGTGGTGTCTTTGGAACGTGCAAATCTAACGCTGGAGCAGAACATTAAGGCGTTTTATGAAAGCAGAGCTCCGAGCAGCAGCAAAGACCTCAGCAAATATTCCGTCATCATGGAAGATCTCCACAAGCAGGTAGAGCAGCACCATCACGCTGTTTCAAATCCCTCTTTCTCCACACGTCCCTCTGACCTTCTGTCGCTCTTTCTGTCTCCTGTAAGATCATCGCGAGGACCAAAGAGAAAGAAGAAATCGCCACAAAGCTGATCAACGCTGATCTCGCAGCTTCCGACTTTAGGATGAAGTAAGTGTGTGGTCCGAATGGTTGAAGAAATCAGTGTGTGTGTGTGTGTGTGGATTCATGACGACGTTAATGGTCTGCAGGTTCGAGGTGGAGAAGAACATGCGTCTGGTGGTAGAAGCAGACCTGGGACGGATGCGTGCGGTTCTCGAGGAGATGAAGCTAAAACTCAAAGATCTTCCCATCCTGATGCAGAGCTTCGATGAAGAACTGACTTTCATGAAGAAGAGCCATCAGGAGGTGCTTTCTTTTCTCCATTAAATAAACAAACATCTCGTCCTTGTTCCTCCTGCGTGTGTTTATGACCTTGTGTTGGTTGGTTGGTTCTCAGGAGCTGCACCTGATTCGCACGCAGCAGAGCGGCGCCGTGAACGTGGAGCTGGACTGCGCTCCTGCTGCCAACCTCGATGAAGAGCTGAGCGAGATGCGAGAGCAGTACGAAGAGCTCATCCAAAAGAATCGCAAGAAGGTTGAAGAGTGGTTCCAGAAGAAGGTGAGACGGTTGTTCGGTCGGTCAGAACCCACACATCTCATTAGACGTTCTCCGTATGGAGATCCAGGATTAAATGTGAGGGGGGTTTTGGAGAGGAACAGGACGTGGACCAGGTTTCTCTCTCCGTTCTGTCCTTCGGGAGGTGAAATTCTCCTCGTCGTCCAAGTTACGATCTTCCATCTTCTCGTCTCCTCCTGATGAGATCCTTTTGTGTCTTCTCAGAGAGTTTGGAAAGTTGCTCCATCATGAACTTCCTCCCAGTTCCATTTCAAAATTGCTTTGGAATTCTTTCCGCTGCTCCCGTAGAGCATAAATGATGGCACCTCCCAGATTGCTGAACTTCCATGTTTTTTACTGCAGATCCTTTTCCACATAGTACCATTTCCGTTGGTTCCAGGAAGGTTCTCCTTGGTTCTTCTCGGTTCCAAACTCAATTATTTAGACGTGTACAGTAACGGCACACCTGTCCGTCTCATTTTGCGATATTTCCGATCAAGTGTGTGACTTCAAGCTAAAAGTGTCGTGTTCACATGGAACGGAAACGATACTGTGATCTGTCGTTCCGTCCGGGGTTTGGTGTCTTCGCTGGCACGTGGGATCCCGTGGCCTCCCGACTTGCCCTCGACTGATTTGCTTTTATAAAGCAGAACAATAGAATAGCTTTTATTTGCCACTGAGACAATACAGCGAGTAAGATACGATACAGCGCCCCCTGGGGCAAGTGAAAGGCCTTGCTCAAGGAACCAAGAGGGGCGATACAGGGGTCTCGAACCAGCGACCTTCCGATTAGTAACCCAGTGACTGTCATTTTTTCAAATCCTGATTATTTTATCGTTATACATAAGCCAGTAATGTGGATTTAATTAAATCACTCGACGCGGGAACGTCGCAGTAAAACAACGAAGTTTCAGTAAAACAAAGAAATCCACACTTAGAATAAAGAGCTGCTCACCTTTGGTGGGGAGGTGGTATAGCCCAGTGGTTAAGGTGTTTGGTCTCTGGACCACAAGATCACAACCACCAAGCTACCACTAGTGGGCCCTTGAGCGAGGCCCTTAACTCTGAATTGCTCAGTTGTAAGTCACTCTGGATAAGGGCATCTGCCAAATGCCGTAAATGTAAATGTAATGTAAATTTCGCAAAACATCAAGACGTTCTTGCCCTGTTCGAGATTTTGTGTTCATCCCAGAGCAGTTCAATGGGATTTAGGTGCAGGTAACTGGGAATGTCGTTCCATGATAAATAACACTCCAGACTGTCGTTTCGGTTCCTCGTCTTGTTGTACGATGAAGGAATTGTCCTATTGAAGTAGCGGATGGGAAATATGTTGCGTTCGCATTCCAGAACTTCCTCTGCTCTGAAACAACCCCGAATCATTAAGAGTCCACCTTCATGTCGTCTCCTCGCTCTTTAAGCATTTTTGTTTTCTAGGTAGCAAATTTGAACATGGAGGTGAGCCAGAGTCACAGCGAGGTCACCAGCTCCAAAACGGCCGTCAGCGAGCTGAGAAAAAGCTTCCAGGCCTTGGAGATCGAACTCACCGGCCTTCACACACTGGTATAAACAAAAGTGACTATTCATACGTTCGCAGAGATTATGTTTATGGACTTCAGGACCAGGATTGCGTTATCTTGCGTAACGCTTGTGTTACAGGTGCAGAACCTGCAGAGAGACCTGCTGCAGGTGGGGACGCGTTACAGCGAGCAGCTTTCGCAGCTGCAGCTGTACATCGACCGACTTCAGACGGAGCTGCAGGAGATCACGACGAACATTCAGCAGCAGGCCAGCGAGTACCAGCTGCTGCTCGACATCAAAATGAGGCTGGAGCTGGAGATTGAAGAGTACAGGAGGCTGCTGGAGGGAGAACTGCACAGGTTCGGAGAACTGACTTTTTGTTCTTGTGCCTTCAAGGCGGGATGGATCGTTCCATTCCATTTTAATCGGAAATTTGGCATGCCCGTTATGAAAGTCGGGAAAGACGAAAGGGTTTGTGTTTTGTTCCCATAAACAGCAACACATTCACATCCCAGACAACGATAACCAAGGTGACCGAAACAGTTGTGGAAGAGGAACAAAAGATTGAAGAGGGTGAATAAAAAAATGTCCTGTTTTATTATAATCATTGCCATTATGTTCGTTAAGAGACTGTGTGTATTCTACATGTCTGTTTTATTAGCGACTGTCATAGTAAACAAATCTAAATCAATTTATACGGAATATTTTCTTTCAATTGCTCAATGAATTTGAATATATATACATATATATTAAAACATATATAAATGAACTCAATTCAATTAGTGACACTGTGTACTTCATTCTGCTTTGTGTTCTTCTTGTAGAACATCATCTCCATCAGAGGCGGGTGAAGGTTATCACGGAGGAGCTGGTGGATGGTGTCGTGGTGTCCCATAGCGTAGATGAGAATGTGCAAGATTTGCCCAACTGAATAAAGCAATTCTCAACAGTCTCAGATGAGTATATAGCAACAATAATAATAAAAAAAAGAAATAACAATTATAAATATCAAAGCAAGCTTCTGCAGTCTCTTATCAAAATCAGCAATTTAGAAAACGTCATTAAAAGTGTGTTGTGATGCTTATTATAAATAGCACTACACGTATGGACTTGTCAGGGTATAAGGGAACACGTCTCCATGAGTGAAATATACTGCTTTGCCACTAGGTGTCGTGTTTATCAAACTGACGCTTTATACAGCCCCCCCAGAGCGTGCAGTCTGTACGTGTAAATAATGTACAAAAATAATATTCCGGAATCTGGTTTTACTTTCATTACAATAAAATGAATTATGCAAATAAGAAAATGTGTTGCTGTTGTTGTTGTTTTTTTCGCTCGTGAATGAGAAATAACTCGGTGGCGCCGGGAACAATACAGAGATTTAATCTGTCGTACACACCCATAGCGCCTAAATGTAGAAGTTATGCGCTATTAAGATGAAAATCATCAGTCGAATTCCGGTGATAATTGTTATCGCTTTGGGCTTTTTGATTTCTGACACATTGGCATGGTGACACCTAGACTGGATTCTCTGTATGTGTGCTGAAGGTGAGAACAAAACACATTTTCAAAGCGTTTTTTTGGTGTTGGTGACGTCACGACTCTTCACGACGTGGGTCGGTGGAGGGGAATCGGGCAGTCGCGTGCTCGATCGTTTCAGGTTCTGCTGCATGCCAGAGCCACCCGAGTCCAGGATGGAATGATAACAAACCCTATAGTGAGAAGAAGAATAGCACTTTATTATGAAAGCAAAAAATGCACAAAGATTCTGACGTACCACTGCCCGAAAACAAACAATAAACACACCATGCTTCTATTTCCACCGCAATATAACACAAATGGAAATAAATTTAAAAAAATTAATAATATATATATATATATATATTATATAATAGATATAATTAATATATAATATAATAATAATAATAATAATAATAATAATAGGGTAATAGGGGCGCGGTGGCTTTAGTGGTTAGCACGTTCGTCTCACACCGCCAGGGTCCGGGTTTCGATTCCCGTCTTGGCCATGTGTGTGTGGAGTTTGCATGTTCTCCCCGTGCCTCAGGGGGTTTTTTCTCCGGGTTCTCCGGTTTCCTCCCGGTCCAAAAACATGCACGGTAGGTTGATTGGCACCTTGGAAAAAAATTGTCCCTAGTGTATGAATGTGTGTATGAGTGTGTGTGTGTGTGTGTGCCCTGCGATGGGTTGGCATTCCGTCCAGGGTGTATCCTGCCTTAATGCCCATAGACGCCTGAGATAGGCACAGGCTCCCCGTGACCCGAGAAGATCGGATATAGCGGTAGAAGATGAATGAATGAATGAATGAATAATAATAATAATGTAACATGTACAATAGAGGGGCAAGGTGGTTTAGTGGTTAGCACGTTCTCCTCACACCTCCAGGGTCCGGGTTCGATTCCCAGTCTCGGCCATGTGTGTGTGTGGAGTTTGTGCATGTTCTCCCCGTGCCTCGGGAGGTTTTTCTCCGGGTTCTCCGGTTTCCTCCCCCGGTCCAAAAACATGCACCTTGGAAAATTGTCCCTAGTGTGTGATTATGATTATGAGTTTTTGAGGCATGGATTTTGCGGGGGGGGTTTTTTTTGGGTTTGGGGGGGGGGGTGGGGGGGGTTGGGGGGGGGGATTGGGTGATTTCTAGTGTTTTCTCAGCCCCAGGAGCGTTAGTGAGATCAGACACTGATGTTCATTCAGAGTTACTGATCATTGATTGTTATTGATCCTAAATGTTCCACAGAAGGGAAAGTATAAAGTCATTGTGTGCTTATAAATTTGTCGTATCACAGGCGTGTCCTGACCTTATCTGCAAAGATAATAGAGGATTTTAATCCAGGAGTCACACCTCATTCGTTTAATGATTAGATCTCGGTTTTCAACAAATTTCCAGGTGTCCTGCTTCGGCTGGAATGAAAACCTGCAGCAGATTAGACACCATGGTATGTATCCTTCAACCAAAAACCAAATGAAGACACTTTAATGGGAAAAAAGAACGGTTCATTATACTTGTACATTACAGCACAATGAATTTCTTTCTTTCTAAATGATTATGGCATCTTGGTGAGACCTGGGAAAAAAAAACCAACATTCCAATCAATAACTCAAACCCTTAACCACCGCGATTCCACGTCCCAGAATCACTTAAAGGTACAAAAGGAAACCATTAATCGGGTGATATTCCAAGAAATCCGCTCGTAAATCACAGAACAGACGTTTATACGCTGCAATGACGTTGACCACCTGTAGGGGGCAGTAGAAGACAAGCTAGGATCATGGAAAGACAACACCCAGGTACTTTAACAGCTGGCTATAGGGACGCAGCAAATCACGAGAATGGAGAAAATACTTTTAACAGAGTTTGTATTTAATGGGCTGAATTGTATTGATTTATTAAATAAGATGATATTTACTAATATCAAATAATTGATCGTTAAAAAACAGGCAGCAAGATTGTAAATCAAAGGCAGAGACTAAAACCAAACATCCTAGCTGGTATACAGCTGTGGTAATGTCGGATAGAATCTCTTAAGAAAAAAAAAAGAAAAAAGAAATGATCATGTCAAAGGTTTATAAAATAATTTAATGCCAAAAAAATCACGGATTAAATCACGATTAAATCATTTCATGCATACTGTTTTAATCATGTTTTAATCATATCAGTGTGGAAAACTAGCAAATGTGTAATTCATGAAAATGCATGCAAAAAATGTTTGCATTTACAAAAAGAACTAAATAAATCTATCAATAATATCAAATAGCAGGAGCATGCACAGTAAGCGATGTATGAGCTGCATACAAGACACAATCCTCATATTTCCTACAAGAATCAGCAGGAATAAAGAAAGAACATGAACGAGTCATGAATTGCACCTGACTGGTGCAGGTTTCAACAGAGCTGTTTTAAAAACACTCAGCATCACGCAGTATCATTCTGTTCTGATTCATGTGGAGGTTTTAGAGAGGTCAGGACATGCCGACATATCACCTACTACATTAAATATGTGCAGGATGGCCCCAAAATAAAGGGCATATAGAAACCATTAGACATACCTGTTAGATTGTTAGATGTTAGGTCTTGGGTTTGTCTCAGTAGTGTTGAGTTTGTCTTTATGTAGCTTGCTTTGTGCACAGCGGCATTGTCGTGCTGGAACTGTTTTGGGGTTCCAGGTTCCTAAAAACTCCCGATGCAATTCCATGCCTCTGAATTTGTGCTAACATTGTGTACCAAATATGGATGGAGAAGTCCAAGTACAGTGTATATGACATTTTTTGTCCTCCATATCAATTCTTTCAATTATTAAAAAAACAGCATTACACTGAAATTAAGAACCCAACATTTTTAATTTGTGCTTTAATAAAATACTCCACACATACGAAAACGTCTCATAAAACCTGTTTACCTCACAATCTTTGTTGTTGTTGTTGTTGTTTTTTTATTATTATTAATCTCAGGACGCAGCGACAAAATAATACAAGGCAGGTTTTTGCCCTGCACGATTCTCTCAATTACAAGATCCCAAGACTAAACAGATACTTCTCAATCATCACATGCATTGAATGTGTCCAAATAATATTTGACTGTGCTCACAAATCGGCACAGACTGAATATCATTACAGTGTTTATCGTTATGTCCAAATCTACTTCTGTGCATTCATTATTTCATTTCTGATGCTTTCTTGTAGTGCACACTGATACAGTAATATATTGCTAGGAAATTCGGGTGTGCCATTACTTTTGTCCGTATAGTGTGTTTTAAGTGATTCTTGTGTGAAAGTTTTAAACACTGATTCTTTGTGTGTAAGCAGGAGTTATTATGAAGGAGAATGATGCAGCAGGCGACGGCATGTTCTCTCAGGAAGAGAATGTGCAGAACACATGGCTACATGATTTAGGTGTGGAAATTCACCAGGGCAGGATGCCCGTGCCGCTCTGACGAGACTTCTGCATCCTCACGCAATTTGACTTACGCTCTCCGCGCCCGTGTTTTCCTCTTCTACACCTCGCGCAGGAAGCAACATGCCTGATGTTCAGCACATTCACACGCTTGGAGAGCAAAGAAATATAAATTGAACACTGTGTACAAACTTCTGTAGGCTCACAGGGAGTGAGATTTTTCCCTTCAGCTGGATTAGATCCTGTTCCATGACAGTTCCTTGATCTAGAGCCCTAATGAACAAGTTTCGAATGAACTGGAATGCCTACATTTGGTTGGAGATCAGTAGTTAAGACATTGGCTTCTGGACCGGAAGGTTGGCGGTTCAAATCCCACCACCAGCACCAAGGTGCCACTAGTGGGCCCTTGAGCATTCATTCATTCATTCATCTTCTACCGCTGTATCCGATCTTCCCTCGGGTCACGGGGAGTCTGTGCCTATCTCAGGCGTCTATGGGCATTAAGGCAGGATACACTCTGGATGGAATGCCCACCCATCACAGGACACACACACTCACACAATCAACCTACTGTGCATGTTTTTGGACCGGGAGGACACCGGAGAACCCGGAGAAAACCCCCCTGAGGCACGGGGAGGACATACAAACTCCTCACACACATGGCCGAGACGGAAATCGAACCTGGACCCTGGCGGTGTGAGGCGAATGTGCTAACCACTAAGCCACCGTGCCCCTCAGCCCTTGAGAAAGGCTCGTTTAACCCTCAATTGCTCAGTTGTAAGTCGCTCTGGATAACGGCACTGAACTCACAACCTTCTGATCCAAAGTCACTACTAAGAAAACGCCCCCATAAAGCTTTTCACAGGTGGTTCTGACTTCAATCCTATTAGAACCCAGACTTCCTCACATTCTCATCTACATCAGTACCAACACCTGAATGAGCACAAAGTCTAATCCAGAAGAGTGGAGGAACAATGAACCAAATGTACGATGTATATGTAGTAAAACACACACCAATCCGGCGCTTGGCATACGGGAAACTTTTTTACTTTAATTAATTGCATGCATACAGGAACGCGTCATTGCCTTTAGCTGGTAGAGAAAGGTTTTATAGATTAAACCGTCGGTCAGTTAATAAACGGGAACCTGTTTCAGATATAAACAGCGACGCCGTGAGCCGAAAAAACTGCAGATGGAAAATATATAAAAAAAAAACCATGAAGACAAAAAGAGGTCTGTTCTTCTGAAGAGACTGAATCGGTTCCAGGCAAAAAAAAAAAACAACAAAAAACGGCCAAGTTTGTAACGAGGTTTTAGTTTACTGCGTATTTGTACTGATCTGATCCAGCTTTTCCATGTCTTGGGAATAATAAGAATAATAATAATATAGCAATAATAATAAGCATTCGACTGGAAGGCACATAGTGAAAAGTCTAGGTACATGAATTTGCATGTGCATGCTTGTATAATTTTTTATTTAAAAGAAAAAAAAGAAAACAAAAAAAGGTTTGCATTTATATACATGCCTTAGGGCTCGATATACTTGTGACAACAGGAATGTTGGCCCGAGTTGATATCCGAGTGTGTGTCCTGTTAGTTCTCGTCTTTTCATGCACCGGGGGAATTAGAATCTGATTGTCAGCTGAATCTGAAGAGTCGAGAGGTGCGTTTTTTTTTGTTTTTTTCCTCGGCAGGGCAACGTATAAAACCCCAACCACAGCCTCGATTCCTTCCACCAGAAAGATCGACTCCTCGCTCTTACAGCGAAATCACGATGAGCTACACTGGTTCCTACAGTGGAGGGTCCTTTCGGGGCCCCGGATCCTCTCGTGGTTTCGGGGGGTCTGGTGGACGTGCCATGAGCATGCATGGCGGCTCCGGGGGACGTAGCGTGCGCATCTCTACCGTCTCCAGCTCCATGCATGGTGGTGGTGGTGGTGGTGGTGGAGGAGGTTTTGCTCTGGGTTCTGCAGGGCTAGGCTTTGGTAGTGGAGCAGGATTTGGTTTTCGATCTGGTGGAGGTGGTGGTGGTGGTGGTGGTGGTGGTGGAGGCGGTGGGTTTGGCTTGGGTGGTGGTTTTGCTGCTGAAGACATGGGAGCTGTGACAGCCAACGAGAAGGCCACCATGCAGAACCTGAACGACCGCCTGGCATCGTACCTGGACAAGGTACGCAAGCTGGAGAAGGCCAACGCCGACTTGGAAATCAAGATCAGGCAGTTTGTGGAAAACAAGGCTTCACCTTCCGCCCGAGAATACTCTGCTTATGAGGCCACCATAAAGGATCTCCAAGATATGGTACGGTTTGTAATCATTTGTTTGTGGAATTTACGATAAAAAAGATGCAAGTAGATTTTGACCTGCTGTTGCAGATCCAGGAGGCTGGCAAAGACAATGGAAGCATCTACCTGAGCATCGATAATGCTAAACTGGCTGCAGATGACTTCAGAACCAAGTAAGAATTGAGGAACTTGGCGCTTTCTTTACCCGCCGATATGTAGAATCTGACTTCCACCAGTTTCTGCTCAGGTATGAGAACGAGCTAGCGATGCGTCAGTCGGTGGAAGCAGACATCGCTGGACTCAAAAGACTCCTAGATGAGCTGACACTGACGAGGTCCGACCTGGAGATGCAGATTGAAGGCCTTAAGGATGAGCTGATCTTCCTGAAGAAAAACCACGAGGAGGTGAGCAGTATGGCGACGTTTTGTGCCAGTGAACGTGAACTTCTTATTTAAATACCGTTTTTTGCACTTTGTATCAGGAGCTGGAAGTCGTGCGGAACACCATGTCCGGCAGCGTTCACGTGGAGGTGGATGCTGCACCTGGTGAAGATCTGAACCGGGTCCTGGCAGAGATTCGTGAGCAGTATGAAGCTGTGGCTGCCAAGAACAAGCGTGAACTCGAAGGCTGGTTCCAAGCCAAGGTGAAGCAATGAGATTGTTTTTGGTTTGAACCCATTCTTTGATCAGAATGATCTAAAAGAAATAACAAAAGACACATTTGGTTTAACTACTGCATCTTTGCAGAGCGAAACTCTGAACAAGGAGTTGGCCAACAGCACGGCCAATCTAGAGACGTCCAAATCAGAGGTCAATGATGTCCGGCGCACTTTACAAGGCCTGGAGATTGAGCTTCAATCCCAACTCAGCATGGTAAATCCTGGTGTTCTTTGTTTTTTTGTTCTTTTGAGCAGGTCGCTCGCTTTTCTAATTCCATGTCCTTCTCCATGTTCCATCCTCGTTCAAACCCAACCGTCCCGCAGAAAGCATCTCTGGAGGGAACTCTCGCAGATACAGAGAACCGCTACAACATACAACTGGCCGGATTGCAATCTCAGGTGACGGGAATGGAGCAGCAGCTGATTGAGCTCCGAGCCGATATAGAGAGGCAAGCTCAGGAGTACACCATCCTTCTGGACATCAAGACCCGTCTGGAGATGGAGATCGCCGAGTACAGAAGGTTGCTGGATGGAGAAGGTGACAGGTAAGTGAAAGACAAGCAACATGAAGTGCAGGAAGTAAACGATCCTGATTCATTCTCTGATATTTCATGCTCTGTTTCTTTAATGCAAATGTCTTCGTAGTAACCGCAGCGTCAAAATCAGCAGCACTAAAAATGTGCTGGTGAAGACCATCGTGGAGGAGGTGGTGGATGGAAAAGTGGTGTCCTCTACAGAGACTTGATCCAAAATGCAAATTTCTTCCTGTGAAACGATTGAAAGGAGAAAATAAAAACGACTCTCTGGTCCACACGGTGACTCCTGCTTTTTTTTTTTATTGCGTCCGCATTTTCACATTTCTGCAACTGTTTCCTGCAATTCCAGCTGTTTCTATTTATATAATGTAATATATGATGTAATGAATGTTATATGATGTAATAATTTAAAAATAAACTCCATAATGTTTAATCATGTAACTTTAGTCTCAAATAAAACAGTAGCAGACAGGAGTTTAGGTTTAAGGTCAGTTTATGGGTGTGGCTGGTGGGTTCGTGTTCTTTTCAGTGCAATACTACAGAACAGCCAGCAGGGGGAGTCTCTTGAGCCCATGACCAGGTTTCACTGTCAGTTTTTGCGCATTGAATCTTTGTTTATTAACAGTGTGTGTACTGCTGGTTTACAAAAGAAAAACATTTCTTGCCATGGCTTTTTTATTTATCTTTAGGATTGACAGTATATACCATGTTAATAATTATTACTGTGCTGTGTATTGTATATATAAATATATATAGTATATTGTTAATATAAATATGAGGATAATATAGTGTAATAATTAGGAGTAAATACGTAAAAATATACACAGGTTACACATCTGTCTTTGGTTAGTGTGAGGAAGCATACATCGATTATATTAAAACGGGAAAAAAATGATTATAATAGGCTTTTATATTTGGTGCGCATGGACTCTTGGGACTTTGAGACCCAAATACACTTTGTATTTATGCTGGACAGAATGTAGGCTAATGCTAAAAATCATGCACAATTGTGCGGAAAAGTCTTATAGAAACATGCGACAGAAAAACAGACGGAAGAAATTTCGGGTTCCGGATGCCGTGCATCTGCAGATCGGAGTTGCCATGTGTTTGATATTAGCTTCCGGACTGGAATCGTGTGCAAACTCCATATCTGTGGTAGTAGGCGTGTCTGAAAGAGGACACATGGGTTTCTCTGGTCCTTATGTTTCTCATCTAGCTCACAGTAATGATTCAGAATATATATGAATATTATATATATATATATATATATATATATATATATATATATATATATATATATATTCATTCATCTTCTACCGCTTTATCCGATCTTCCCTCAGGTCATGGGGAGTCTGTATCTATATCAGGCCTCTAAGGGTATTAAGGCAGGATACACCCTGGATGGATGGAATTCCAACCCATCACACACACACACACACACACACACACACACACACACACACACACACACACACACACACACACACACACACACACATTAGCTATATATAATATTATGAAATCACTTGTGTACTAGGCAACCAACTAAACTCACTGCTAAGGAAACGATTTTAGTCATGAATCCTATTCATGTATACATCATGTCCAGTTTCTGCAGGGTGAATTTATTAATATGTGCTTATGAATCAGTCATTAATTTGTAGTCATTGACTCGCAGCTTTCCACCACCTTTACCACCGTGATCTTCTTTGGAGCGGCTGGAACACATAAACAAAAAAAAACACAGAGCCGTTTAGTGGAACGGACTTCTGGAGCTCAGATTTTTATTAAAGAACATTAATTTTGTAAGTTTAGTCAATATAAAAAATTATACGATTTAACAAAAAAATGTAGCTTATAAGTGGCTCAGAACAGAAAAGATGTCATTTACCTTTGGGATCTCTATAAAACCAAGGAGGAAGAAAAGAGAAACGTAACCATTAAATACACAGTATCAGGAATAAATGTGCAGTAAAATTCAAGCTAAGGCCGTGTCCCTGCGTATGATATTATAATTAACATTAATTAGGACTAATATGATATTGCAAATTGTTGCCAAACAAACCGCCAAATCCTATCCAATTAAAATGAAATACATGCACATATATGTATATGTTTTGATGGAAATGCGTTATTCACCTGTCCTTCTCTTCCAGAAGTAACCTGTACTCCGTGATCTCAGTCTCCAGGTTGTTGTTCACCTCCAACAACACATCATATTCCTGTTTGGTTTGCGCCATGTCCGTACGTATCTGCTGGAGCTCTACGGATCTCTCGGCGATGATTCCATTGAGATCCGGTAGCTTTTCTGCGTACAGGTTCTCTGTGTGCTGCAGACTTTCTCTGAGGAACGTCACCTGGGGAAAAATGTTTGTGTAAATCACAAATTCCCCAAGATTTCGAAAAGGTTCCAAAGATGAACTCAAATTCTCCCAAATTTCCCAAATTCTCAGTGAAAAGATTTGGATTCAGTCAGGAATATACGATCAGTGATGCGGTTTCTTCCCCCGGTCCAAAAACATGCACGGTAGGTTGATTGGCACCCTGGAAAATTGTCCCTATTGTGTGAATGTGTGTGTGTGTGTGTGTGTGTGTGTGTGTGTGTGTGTTTGTGCGTGTGTGATGGGTTGGCATTCCATCCAGGGTGTATCCTGCCTTAATGCCCATAGACGCCTGAGATAGACACAGACTCCCCGTGACCCGAGGGAAGATCGGATAAAGCGCTAGAAGATGAATGAATAAATGAATGAATGAATATATGCATGTAAGAATTTACCATTTAATATTGATATAATAAATTATAAACCATGTATTTCATCTGCCGTTCCTTGCAGGCCACATGACTGTCACTGATCCTTCACACCTGATTCCAATGCCATTTACACTATATTGCTTCATCTGTCACAGTTTATCCATAGTTTTGTCCTTGGCCATATTCATGTTTGCTATGTTTCATAGTAAAGGAAAACGACACTCCTACAGTCCTGGACACTCCTACAGTTTTCCAAGGCCAGTCCTGGACATGTTCCCGGTGTTTAAATACGCTGTTAGAACACCCTCATTTTCCTGGACGCTTGCCTGTGATTTTGCCACCCCTGATCCAGGTGTTTAAAAATCTGGATAGCGTTATTTCCACACTTTTAATATACTTCTACTGTGTATGAGAATGGTGCTGGCCGCACGTTGGTTGGCACGGAAACGGGGTCGGGTTTGATGAATCATGGAACGCCAAGATCTCAGTCATTAAGGCTGAAAAAAAGGGGATACTTGGCATGATGGAAAGGCGCCTGGAACAACAAGACTCCTGTCTTTACATGCTGCTTGAAACTTTATAAAACGATCCTCCTGTTTAATTCGCATGAGGAGCACTGGCTTATTCTGGGATTGCTGATGAAGTCAGACACTCCATGGACTTTTTAGAAGAACATCTGATTGTACTTTACAGAGAACTGGAAGGAAAAGAGCTATCGTTCCCTTTAAAGAAAGGTTACATGAGATCACCTGGCAGGACGTATAATAATAATAATAATAATAATAAACTTTGAACCCGTCCCCAGGACACTGTGGTTAAACAGAAGGAGAGCGTTTGGTCGTGTGCTTACTGTACTATGTTGGGCCTCGAGTTCAATCTGCAGTCTGCGGAAGTAACTGTCGGATTGTCTGAGTTGTTTCGTGCCGTTCCGCGAATCCTCCGTCTCTTCCAAACGATTCTTTTCAATCTGAGAAGTCTGTGGAAATACAGCGTGTCTCTTGTAATCGCCAGTGAAAGAATCCAAAGAAAAGTTCGCACGAGCGAATCGCTTATTATTTCGGTACCTGTCGTTGGTACCAGGCCTCCAGGTCTTTGTGATGTTTGTCACCTGCAGCCTCGTATTGTTCTCGAATCTTTCCCAAAGTCTCGCTCAGGTCTGTAGATGGTGCTGCATCGACACAAACGTCCACCTGGAATCCAGCCTGCTCGCTGATCTCACCAATTTCCTAACAGACCCGGAGAAACACGTTTTTCTAACAAAAGACACACAGTTTTTCAAAGTGAAATAAAGTGATGAAATTTTGTTTATGTTAATGTATAAAAAATTTGCAAAAATTGTGCGTTGAAAACATTTATATATTGTTTTTAGAGTCACATAGAATGCAGATTAACATGGCAGAGGTAGAAATGTAACTTCCTGGAGACACAACAGATTATTTTGTTTAGATTATTTGTTTTTTTGCACTTTAAAGGCAGGTGTTGTGAAAATGACCAGGCAGAAGTAACTTCAGAAAATGAAGGAAGATTTGATGATGATTGATGACGTGTTGAATTGCACAGTATAGTAATACGGGAAATCTGTATTACGTTGCATCATATGTTGTTGCAATGCATATATATATATATATATATATATATATATATATATATATATATATATATATATATATATATGTATATATATATATATATATAAAAACAGCGTTACGCAATTTAATTACAAAATAAAAGTACAAGTATTTCGTTACATTTACTGAGAATAAATTAGAAACTAATCTGTAACCTTCCCAAAACTGCTTGTTTGTTTGTTTATTTATTCATTTATTTGATAGATGCCATTACCGGCTGTGACTCGAGATCCAAATCATATTAGTAATGCAGCTGCGCAACCCTAATATGGACCGCACCCATATTCATTACCGTTCTCTGCCAGTAGGGGGCAACACGAATACACAAATGTCCATTATAAACGATTTGTCAAACCAGATTCCACCAAGCTTTCCCTCCTTTCATCCCCTTTCACCCACTTGCCATACGCACTGTTTATTGCTTTGTAGATTCTACGCAGAGTTTTTTTAGTAACTATAAAACCACGAATTATGATTTGAAATAATTGCGTTTGTTCACAATGATTACGTTGGAATCATAATATGGCCAAAACGTGTGTCTCCTACAGAATTGCCGGTGGTTCTAGCCATGCTCGTTTTCTCCTCCAGTGATATTTCCATGGTTTTTACTGCTGTTGTAGCGTAAATATTTCAGCCGTACCATAGTAACCATGGTAACCATTGTCATGGTAATCTGTTGAATGTAAAACACGGCTCCTCGCAGAAACCTGCGGATGACTAATATGAATTTCGTGTCGTATTTTTGAGGCAGAAGAGCAATGAATTAAAAAAAAAGCACAAACGAGGGACACGTACACAAAAAAAGGAGTGAGAAAATGAGTGAGAGAGGAGAGGAAAGAAAAAAAAAACAGTACTGCATTAGTCACACACTGTTTCCCATGGAGAGGCCTCAGTGTTTTGGTTAAGTTTGTTGAGCTGAACGCCAAAAACGTAGTACGAAGACGAGTCTATATTTGAACCAGGTCATGTTGTTTTACACTTTAGACCTTCTGCACTGCTGCTTCGATGCCACACGACTGACTGAAGTCACGTGGAACATTGCCAGATACCTTCACAGAGGTACATTATTAAAATTAGACAAAAACGAAGACGTCACATTGCGTCACACATTGCAGGTCGTGTCTGTGTGGAGTTTTTTTTTACTTTATCTTCAGTATATTTCCTCTAAAAGGAAAAAGTGACTCTTGAATTATCGTGCCAAATCCTTAATTTTCTAATAAATGTCTGTAAATGGTTTGTACCTCTTCATGGCTCATCTCAAGCCTGATACGCTCCTCCCTCAGGCTTTCATACTCCTGCTCCAGGGTCGAGCGAACCAGCGTTATCTCGTCCATTATCTTCCTGCTGTGAGCGGTGTCTGTCTCTATCCACATCCGGATGTATTGCTCAATCTCGTACCTGAATTGAGGACATTGGATTAATAGAGGAATAAAATCCGCAAAATATAATCATGTTATTGTGTACTTACTTGCTTCGTAAGTCGTCTGCAACCAAACAGGCGTTTTTAATATGGATTTCAGTCGCACAATTGTAGTTGGTGATGTGCAGAATCTGGGGAAGAAAGTATTCGTGTTTACGCTAAAATGTCAAACTCGAACGTGGCCCACCCACCGTCATTTGATATGACCAGTGTATGATTGTCTTAAAAAAAGCTTTAAAGCATGCATTGACAATAAACTACATCTCCCACATTTCATGCGAATACGTTACCCGCGAAGTGCCGGCATCCCGCCACTAGAGTGCGGCGTATCCCACATCGGCATTTACCGACAAGTGAGAAATTCCAATCAACCGAAATGTCCAGGAAGAAAAAATTGGATGCAGATGGAAGACACTTCCAAGAAAGATGTGAAAGTGAAAACATGTTTGTGCTCAAAGGAGAAAAAGCGCTGTGTGTTTTGTGTTATGAGGCGACGTCGCACATCATACAGAGAGGTTTGGAGGTGAGGTGGAGCTCAGTGGTTAAGGCCTCTGGACCGGAAGATCACAGGTTCAAATCCCAGCACCACCAAGCTGCCACTAGTGGGGCCCTTGAGCAAGGCCCTTAATCCTCTCAGTTGTAAGTCGGGCATCGGCCAAATTCTGCACATGCAAAC